>JAXQQM020076748.1:0-261412 GCA_034641835.2 Pinus albicaulis | reverse complement strand
AGGGGTCAATGCTGGCCCAAAAAATTATTGAATAGGGGTCAATTTGGTATCACAAATGCCACAAGTACTTATCTTTGTGGTTGCTACATCTTACTCTGGATTACATAGACCTTGCAAACCAGTACAACATAATTGGGTCAAGCAGGTTATTAGTGCAGTGTTGTCCAAGAGAGCGAAAAAAGCATGCGATTACATTTTCTAGGGTAATTGTGAAGTTTTGTTCAGAATTTTGAGCTAGCCATAGCCTTTAAGGCTAATATTATCCCTAAGCAGAGGGACCAAACCTACTGGAGTTCGACAAATAACCTGATTTCTTGAGACTAGCAGAGACATTTCCAGGTCTGTAGTTATCTCTAAGATAAGGTGGAGCCCTGTGGTATGACAGGATGTGGCTCTAAAATGTACAAGCCTGCCAGTATTTAGGCTGGCTTACATTGGTAAGAACTCACTAGAAGCAACACTTTGGAAAGAAAAAGAAACAAAAAAAATATTGTCCACGTGGATCCATCATACAAATAGGAACTACAAGGGCATGAACCAACTGTTAATTTATTATTTCAAAGGAGTCCATATCCGTAAAATTAGTAGCAGCTATGAATGGGACACAACATACTCTAAAGAGCAATTGCCTAGTCCAGAGGGAAGCAGGGAACTAGCAATTTCATGCATTAATATTTCCTCTGCATCTCTCCTATTTCCCATGCTTTAAGCACAATTGGAGCATTAAGAATAGGGGTCAATGCTGGCCCAAAAAATTATTGAATAGGGGTCAATTTGGTATCACAAATGCCACAAGTACTTATCTTTGTGGTTGCTACATATTACTCTGGATTACATAGACCTTGCAAACCAGTACAACATAATTGGGTCAAGCAGGTTATTTGTGCAGTGTTGTCCAAGAGAGCGACAAAAGCATGTGATTACATTTTCTAGGGTAATTGTGCAGTTTTGTTCAGAAGTTTGAGCTAGCCATAGCCTTTAAGGTTAATATTATCCCTAAGCAGAGGGAGCAAACCTACTGGAGTTCGACAAATAACCTGATTTCTTGAGACTAGCAGAGACATTTCCAGGTCTGTGGTTATCTCTAAGATAAGGTGGAGCCCTGTGGTATGACAGGATGTGGCTCTAAAATGTACAAGCCTGCCAGTATTTAGGTTGGCTTACATTGGTAAAAACTCACTACAAGCAACACTTTGGAAAGAAAAAGAAACAAAAAAATATTGTCCACGTGGATGCATCATACAAATAAGAACTACAAGGGCATGAACCAACTGTTAATTTATTATTTCAAAGGATTCCATATCCGTAAAATTAGTAGCAGCTATGAATGGGACACAACATACTCTAAAGAGCAATTGCCTAGTCCAGAGGGAAGCAGGGAACTAGCAATTTCATGCATTAATATTTCCTCTGCATCTCTCCTATTTCCCATGCTTTAAGCACAATTGGAGCGTTAAGAATCACATAGAAGTGCAAATAGAGTGCATATGAACAATAAAAAAAACCTGTAGAGAATGCAAGAAATTCCCAGTCTCGACATCAAATATTGACACAACATTCTCAGCCGCTATAGCAAGGTACCTGCCAAGATGAGGCTGAAATCGCACTTGACTCATACCACCCTATAAATCACCACAGTTTACCCAGTCAGCACAAATTCATGCTTCAAATACTGGTTTCAATAATAAAATGCATTTCACAGAGTCATGCCAATTAATATTTTCAATGAAAGCTACCTTGAAATATCTGGTGCATGCACCCTGGTTAACACTCCAGTAACGGACTTCACTTTCCCCATCACAAGAGAAAATAAGATCTTCATTGTTCGGGTGGAAATCAAGAGACATTATAGACCCAGTATGACCAGAAAAAGTACGTAAGGTATAGTTTGGCTGCAAGATACAAAATAAAATTTGAGCTATCAGACAACAAAAATACAGGATTAACCCTAATTTTGACTGAATAAACCAAGCATCGTTAACATGAACAGAAGGTAAGTAATACAGAAATTGAAGCAAGAACTGTACAAGCTTCAAATCAATATTCATTTACAGAAATTTTGATCTATCAGAAATACCCTAGTTAATATTGCATACAGCAATCACATTCATACAATCATTCAATTAATGATGGCCAGTCAGCTTTTTATTCAATTAAAATATGCATAAAGCTATTACATTATTCATTTAATCATTTCATCAAATCTAAGATGTTAGTATGATTCTTTTGTCGTAAAAGATCACTTTGGCTATGCATATCAAGTAGCCCTAACATCAAGTATGGCTGCAAAATATCTTTAAGTTTGCTGCATAAAATTAGATCTAAGCATAAAAGACATTAAGCAGATAAAATATAAAATGGCTCCATGCATCCAATGAACAAGACAAGAACAATGTATAAAAATAATCTTATATTATATTAAAGAATGGGGCACCTGAGAGGAAAACAAGAAAGGTGTTTTCCAGTTCTCCTCAGTGGGATGGGTTCTTGGAAGTCCTCAGTGTTTCAGATATAAAATTCCTCTCTTTGGTTAATGTGGAAAACCCTAACAAACATGGAACTCAATGGGAGTTCAAAATGCAAACAAATGGAAATGGTGACCAAGAGTAGATCTAGTGAGATCTAATGCAATGGAGGTGACTAATGAATGGGGAAAACTCTCCTATTTATAACAAAATATTGGGGTGTTCTAGAACTCGGTGCATGAATAAAATATTATTAATCAAATTCTAGAATCACCCTTTAGGAGTATTTTATTATATTTGTTGGAGGGAAAAGGGCTTTTGACTTGGGTCAATTCCTTTATTTATAAATAACAAACAAATAAATGATTTATTTATTATTTGAGGGAAATGAGGGGAATATAATTAAATAAATAATGGTTTATTTAATTATTTAAAAATGATTTAGTCAAATTTAACTAGGAATAATATTTAAATAATGATTTAAATAACTTATTCTTAGGAAATAATTAAATAAATAATGATTTATTTAATTAATTACCTTGTTTTGGGTTAAATATGACCAAGGGACAGAAACAATTGTGGTGAAAGCAACTTTATTTGGGGTAAAATCGGTCTTACATGGTGTACTTGGGTTCATCTAACAATAATGGGTTAGATGACCAAAAAATGGTGTAATAGATTGCCCCCCAACGTACGAGTGTTAGGAGCAAATCATATGACCGAAGTACGTTGTAAGAACTCAAGCACGAGACAGTAAGGTAGAAATGAAAGAGAGGAATGTAAGGTAATCTAAAGTGGTGGAGGACTAGACCTTGAGGAGACGAGACTTACAGGTGCAACAAGTCTCAAGTGTATGATGTGGTACCAATGTGCAAGGCGGCGGGGGAGGCATACCTATGCCTGCCGAAACAAGAGTACAAAGAATAAGGTGCCCGGAAAACCACGGAACACAATAGTAAAACCAGTGCTGGCCTAAACATGAGCCAGAAAACAAAAATGATGAATCCAACATACATGCGATGCCTGGAATAAGCGTCAGGACTTATACAATAATATGGTAGTACATGAGATACTAATATGCCCAAATGCCCCCTAAATGTGGGGAGGCGCTCGTGAAATCGGACCGATACGTGCAAATAGAAGAGGTGCTACAAGCGACTGAGGCCGACATCATCAAATGAGAGGAGCTGCATCAGGGGCAGGAAGGAAGAAGTCATCCGGGTATGTGGGGGGCTACCTACAGGGCAACCCCCTCATGAGGTTTGAGACATCTCGTACACACCCGGGTATCACCAATAGTTGTTGCTGCATCACTGAACCATCAAGTGTATAGATCATGATCATGCTGAAAAGAGCTAGAACCAAGGTACACTGCCCCCTAGGTCTGACTTCTAGAGTAAATGAGCTGATGTTGACAGAAGTAGGTCCGCCATAGGGGAGGCGATAAGGGAATCTCAGCTAAGGTGCGAGAGAAAATAGTGGAGTGACGAACAGACGGACACTAATGATGATGATGAAATGAGGGATGCTGAGTAGTGAATGGACGACTTCCCTTGTTAGAGCATAAAGGGCATGAATGGCGTGGCAGCGACTGACACAAGATCATGAGGGATAGGGGACAATGGGACTGAAGGCCATAATGTGCAACACGAGAGAGGGACTAAGCAATGAAGGATGGAGGACTATCGCAGGATACGAAGGGACGCAAGATATACTCCATGATTGATGATGACTCAACTCGGATGCTCTAAACAAGGGCGACTCGATGGGGCTGCCACACAGTAAAGGTCCAATGGGGAACCAGAAAAACATGAGTACAATAGGGTATCTCATGACGAAAATCAACACAAACAAAGACAAGTAAGGAGGCAAAGTGGTGCCCCAGGTACAAGTGTTGTAAGTGAAGAAATTTGATTTGGAGGAGAGATGAAAAGGTCCTTCATGGACAAAATGTGTCCTGGTGAAGTATGGAAACTTGAAAAACTTGGTGCGCTTTTTGGCCGCTTCAAGAGTTTGCAATGCAACACGACGGTCTTCAGAGGCGCGCTCGAGCATGATAAGTCGTTGTTCTAGAGGTTGGGTATCAGGGAGGAGTTAAACGGCCAGGTGAAGGGAAGGGATTTCACACTCGATTGGTAGGACTGCCTCCTCACCGAAGACAAGGTGGAAAGGAGTGAAACCAGTGGCGGTTTTAACCGAAGTCTGATAAGCCCACAAAGCAGGGAAGAGCATAAGGTGCCAATTTTTTTGTGCGTATTCACCATTCTTTGAAGCATGGTCTTAAGGGTTTTGTTGACCGCTTCAACTTGGCCATTACCCTGGGGGTAATAGGAAGATGAATATTGGTGCTCAAAACCCAAGAGTGAGGATAGCTCATGCCAAATCTCATCTTCGAAATGTCGGCCATGGTCAGAGAATAACTGTTTTGGAACTCTGAATCGAGTTATGACATGGTTAAAGAAAAAGAGGGCTGCAGTGGCTACCGTATTGTTGAATGTCGGCATAGCCTCAGCCCATTTAGTGAAATAGTCAACTGCCACGATGATTTATTTGTGGTTACCGGCGGAGGGAGGTCGACATTCCATAAAGTCAATGGCCCATTTGCAAAAAGGGCCAGTTGTGATGACAGGATGGAGGGGAGCGGGAGGAGCTCACGCCTTGGGGGTGAAATTTTGGCAATTGGAACAGTGTTTGACTGCTTCAATGCAATCACTGAAGAGAGAAGGCCAAAAATACCTGACACGCATGATTTTTTGGGCAGTGGAAAGGCCGGAAAAGTGGCCCCCACAAGCACCGTTATGGCAAGAGTTGAGGACTTGTTCAGCTTCAGCGTGTGTGAGGCAACGACGAAGGACAATATCTACTCCACAACGATAAAGGTCGTCGCCGATTAGAAGGCAGCGAGAGGATTGGTTTCGGATGCGTCGTCGTGCAACGCGATCAAGATGAGGGGCGAAATTTTGGGTTCGCAGGTAAGTAAGGATATCACCGTACCAAGGATCATCAGTGGTGATGGCAAATAAATGTTCATCGGGAAGAGCATCATTAATAGGAGTGTCTTGTGTCCCGGTAGGAAAATCGGAAATGAGTTCAGCGAGGGCTAAGCCTTTCTTACTTTTTGGGGTGACAAATTCAAGGTCAAATTCTTGGAGAATAATGACCCAACGAGCGTACTTCCCACTGAGGATGCGTCGACTCAACAGGAAAGCCATGGGGTTGGAATCAATCACAACCTTGGTGGAACGCAGGATGATATAATGACGCATTTTTTGGACCGAGAACACAACAGCTAGTGCTAAATTTTCTTCATGTGAGTAGGACACAGGTGGGCCAGCAAGGTTTTTACTGACATAATAGATCACATGCTCGAGGCCGTTATCATCTTCTTGAATAAGGACACCAGCAACCAAATGGGTGGAAGCGGAGATGTAAAGGATGAAATCTCGGTCAAAGTCAGGATGATAGATTAAGGGGGCAGAGGTGAGAGCATGTTTGAGGCCAGTAAAATATTTTTGAGCATAGGTATCCCAGATAAAAGAAGTGTGGGAGCAAAGAAGTCGAAGGAAACCATGCGCGGTGGTCGCATAGTCTGGAACGAATCGGCGAAGAAAGTTAGATTTGCCTTGGAGGCTTTGGAGTTGTCGTAAGGTTCGAGGGATAGGCAGTTGAAGAATGGCTTGAACTTTCAAAGGGTCAAGAGTTATCCCATCTTTAGATACAATGAAGCCGAGGAGACGACCGGTGGGAACACAGAAGACACATTTCAAAGGGTTAAGACGGATGTTATACTTGTGACAGCGGAGGAAAATGGTACACAGATCATGTAGGTGTTGCGCTCGATGTTTAGACCACACAGTAAGGTCGTCTAAATAGGCGAGGATAATATGAGCTAAGTCATGGAAACAATAAGACATGGCTCATTGAAAAGTTGCACCAGCGTTTTTAAGACCAAATGGCATGACTCAGTATGAAAAAGTGCCCCACGGACTAATGAACGCGGTTTTAAGTTGATCAGCACGATGCATAACGATTTGGTTGTATCCTGAGAAGCCATCCATAAAGGATAGGACCTCGTGCCCCACACACTCATTAATGATTTGGTCAATAAATGGTGTGGGGAAGTTGTCTTTGGGACAAGCTTTGTTCAGATCACGAAAGTCAGTGCAAACACGAATGGTACCTTGTTTTTTGAGAACAGGAACGGGGTTGGACACCCAAGTGGTATACTCAAAGGGGTAAATGAAACCAGCTTGCTGGAGCTTATCGATTTCAGCTTTGATGGCTTCACGTCTAGATGGATGAATGGGTCTTAACTTTTGACAGACCAGAGTGGCATCAGGCCATGTGTCGATGTGGTGTTCGAAAATGGCCGGATCGAGTCCTAGCATTTCTGAGTAAGACCAGGTGAAAACGTCACGGAATTATTTGAAGAGTTTGGTGTAGGCTTCAATTTCTTCTGGAGTGCAATGGGCACCCATGGTGATGTACTCTTCGATACTTGGTTTGACAGAAATTTCTATTTTGATGGTAGGGGAGATGTTAGCCATATTGCCTTCTTCAAAAGCGTCAGGGGCAGGGATGGGGTTTTTGAACCAATCAACTTCATTGGGAATGAAGTCTTTGGATTCGAGAGCATATTGGTCATGTGATTGATGTGGTAGGAAGTATGCACGATCGTGCATATCGTCCCATGGAAATTCGGGTTCGGTCATGGCTTCCATGATGTCTTCATCGGACTGGAAGAGGGGAATAGTGGATGACATAGGATGACCCGAAGAGGTATAAATATGAGATATCTGATGTTGAGGGGGAAGGCTTATGTTTGTGTCGATATGAGAAGTGACAGCAGGGTCAATAGATGAGTGGGTAGGAAAAACAGCGGGGGATGGGGCTAAGGGGTTGGATGCCGGGGAAAGCGGTGATGAGGAAAGGTAGGAAATAGTGGCGGAAGGTTCGATCATGTCAGTATTAGGATGAGAAATGGTAATAGGGGTGGATGCGTGGTCGGGGGTTAAAAAAGGAGAACGGGCGAGCGCGGCTTTGAATTAGCAGTAAGCGGCCAAAGAAGCACGATACTCGTCAAGACGGGGGCAAAGGTGGGTATAATGCCCATGGAAGTCGCATAAAGAATAAGGGTGATTGGTGCGCAAGTTTTTAAGTTTGGGAAGGGAACTAGGGAGGGTGACCTGGACCGTGGGAATATCTGATTCTGGAAACGTTTCATTGACCACGGTTTTGAGGTGTGGTAATTCAGGATAGGTATGGGTGGCGTGGCCGACAATGTCGCATAAGGCGCACTGGATGGGATGTTTTGGAAGGCGAGGAGGAGTGGAAGTTGTCAACGCCACCGTGTATTTCGGTGCCCCCCTACGAGATTTTCTATTGTTACTGGACATGGTTGTAATAGGAGGAGGTGTTGGGGGAGAAGACTGAGGTGTTGGAGTAGCGGAAGAGGTCATGGGTATTGGTTGAACCAAAGTCAAAGAAAGATACGGCTTGGGTTGACCAGGCAGTGTAGGGGCAGGGGGGCTTAGATACCAGACGGGTATACCCAAGGTGAAGTTGGGTAGGGAGAGGGTAGCCAAGATAGGGACGGAAGAAGCTCCAGGAGGGGGAGCGAGGAAAGGAATCTGACCAACAGGAAAATGGCTAGGAACAATGGGGCTGAGGGGATTAAAATCGGGCGGAATTGATCCAGTAGGGAGGGGAGATTCTGAAGGAAAAAGACTAGCTAGCGGAGGCGAAGGGCTAGGAGCCGGAGGAGTTAGGGAAAGTTGAGGTTGCTGACTAGCCAAAGTGGGCTGTGTAAGGTCAGCCCAAGATGATTGCATCATGCAAACGCTCGCCAGGCTAGGGTCAGAGAGAGTAGGTGGGTTAAGAAAGGTTCCGAGCAAGGAGGAGTCTTTAAAGAGGCCAGGAGAGACACTGGGCCAAGACGTAGTGGCGGTAGAAATAGAGGGCTCAGGGGAAATCTCAGAGTTGGGGGTACGATACGATAACTGGTCGATGGTGACAATTTTTCCGTTATGTGGGAAGAACATCTTGCGATAAACTGCGGATGGGACGGTAGACATGGCATAGGTGTAACTATGCCCCAAGAGGATGTTGTAGTCGAGAGGGGTGTCAATCACTTCAATGTCGACATACACAGTTTTTCCTGCAAGAGTAATAGGACGGCGATGGAAGAGGCCGACGGGTTGGGAAGCGTGGCCATCCCACGCACGAATGGTGATTGTGGAAGGGGCCAATGCAGGAGATCCGAGTTGTTGCCAAACCGAAGCGGACATGACACAGGTAGATGCCCCCTCATCAATGACACATCGAGCAATAGTGGCATTTTGGATTTGGACCGAGATTTGGAAAGCAACATACGCAAGAAGAGGGGGATGTTCAAGTTGACGGGGATCGAAAAAAATTAACTTGTCATCGGTAGGGTCGACAGCATCCAGGGCAATCTGATCAGAGGCAGCATTTCGGTGTAATGGGCCCTTAGGAATTTGATTATGAATCTTGGTGTTGGGCGGAGGAGTTGGAAAGGGACTATTGGGTGTCGATAGAGGCTTAGTAGGGCCCGAGGGTGGGAACTCGGGGGTAGAAGGAATGGGAGACCGAGTTTGAAGGGAAGGATTGGCAGTGAGAGATTGGTCTGAGGCCATCATGAGGATCTAGTAATCTGAGGAACCAAAAGGAGAAGGTTGAGTGGGTTCTGGGCCATGAGGTGACTGGGTGGCCACGAGTCCTTGTTGAGGGAAAGGATCGAGAAACATAGTGGGTTGAGAGGTAGCCGTATGGGAAGGAATAGAAGGAGAAGAGTGTTGTCCTTGCACAGTGGCCTGAGACTCCCACATGTGCCGCATTTGTGGTAACCGGGGACAATCGTGAGTGTAATGACCGTAAACACCGCAACATGAACAGGGCTTATTGGTGCGAAGTGGCCTGTCTTTTTTGGGCTGAGAGCTCTGAGGCTGGTCAGCAGTGTTAGAATCAAGACGGGAAGGATTGGTTCGACGATTACCAGAAGTGGAGGGAGTGCCTTTCCTCTTTCGTTGCGAAGGAAGAGGAGGAGTTGCACCTGGCTGCACAAATACGTGCCCTGGAGGGGGAAGTAAGTGCAGCTGTGGGGGTGGAGGTGGCAAGGGAGCGAGAGGTCCAAATGCTGGAGGAGCTGGGACACCAGGCTGCGGATAAGGGTAAGGGTGAGAATGGGCAACATTAAGGTAAGCAGGAGAGTGGGAAAAAGGAGGAGGTATGCCAAAGCCTGGATACATGTTACCGGGATGGGGAAAGGTGCTGGAGGTGCTGGCCCCGCTGGGAGGAAAAACGTAGGGCATAAGAGGTTGAGCAAAGGTATGAGACATGGCTCCGATGATACCGTCGGTAGAGTGAGAGGTCCCGGAGGCATTAGTGCCCCCGGGCTTGGGGAGATCAGGAAGGATAGTATAAACATAACCAGACTGGGCATAGATAAGGTCATATTTTAAGGCGATTTGAAGGGCGACTTCTTCAGTTTGAGGGAAATGGGAGGCGACATCTTTGCCAATGGGAGGTAAGAGAGAGCGAAGAAACCAATCCATGTAAACTCGGTCTTCAAAGGGGGGAGCACGACATAAGCTTCGTCTTCGTTGCCACTCCTAGACATGAACGGAGAGTCGCGTTGAAGAGGATTGATGAAAAGAGGTGAGGAGTTCAGTACCAGTGTCATATCAGAGAGGAAGCTGGAAATAAGATAAGAAAGCTTTGGAAATGGTCACAAAGGTGGTATGGGAAGAGGTGGCTTGGTCAACACACCATTTAGATGCTTCGCCAGTAAGGGTGCGTTGGAACAAACGAAGACGAATGGAGTCATCGGTGATGGAATTAGACGAACACCACATGTGGAAAGAGTAGATATGGTTGGAAGGATCTTCACTAGCAAAGCCTTCGAACTTGGGAATGTCGGAGGGGAGCTTGGTGGGCATATCGGGCCAACTGACATCGTGGCGGATAGGATCATTAATAAGCTGATTGAAGTCGGGGAGACTGAGGCCGGCCATATAAGGGAGCAATGGGGCGGTCAAGGTAGGTCCCGTAGTGGTTCCACTAGACATGGACCCAGCGGTAGAACTGGGGTTGCTACTGGTAGTAGGTCCTGAAGTAGACATGGTGAAAGTAACAGGGGGGAACCAGAAGGAGGGGGAGAACCTGAACAATCAGAGGAGGAGTCGGAGGGCGGACTCAGGGGGGGACTTACTCGATGGCGATGGGAAGGAGGAATTCGACTGACCGGAAACTGAGGGTGAAGGCCAGGAAGTCTCCGGGACAAGTGCCTTGGGGGCGCAATGATGACGGGAAGAAGAAAGACCGACAAGGGCAAAAGGGTGAGAAAGCAAGAGGTGACAAGGGCAGAAGGGTGCTGTGTCGATTAATTTTAGAGTATTTGTCAGGCAGTGTTAACCAGGATCTTCTTCACTTAGGGTTAGTGTGTGGCGTGCATTAATTTTAATTGATTAAACCCAGACGTTTTGAGAGTAAAAGAAAAAGTGTGCTGTGTAATGGAAAAGAAATCTGCAGTAAATAAGACTGAAAGAACAGAAAATTAGCAACTAAAAAGGCAGCAATCTAACCCAAGAAGGTGGGTCTCTCAAAACTAGTCTAGAAGGGGCAGAGCACGCTAACAAGAGATCAATAGATCTAAGGTCCGGAGGGACTGGGATCTAATGGAGAGATCTGCTGGAAAGTGGTGCAGAAAGCAGCAAAGAGGCAGGGGCAAGGTTGCTGCTAGAAAATAGGAGATTAGCTAAAAAGAGGGGGGTCAAAGAGGTGACCCTAAAAAGGAACCAAAACAAAGCGAAAGGCAGTGTATAGAAAGGGAAGAAAAGCTTACCTGTGAGGATCTGAACAGGAGGTATCAGATCTGAAATAAGGCTGAAACTTCTGGAAATTCAGACGTCTGAAAACAACAACAAAATCTCCCACAAAAAGTGGAGGGAACGAAAGCCCTAAGGGGAAAGAGACCCACTTAGGTGAGTGAAATAGATTAGCAACAAGTCTGAACAGGTGGAGACAGAGGCTGGAAAACCCTGACAGAAGCCTCAGTGAAACCCAGAAAAAGTGCTGGCAGATTGCAGAAAAAAAAATTACAGGTCGCAGGTTTGGGCTTGTTTTCAGGCCAGGTCACAGATTTAGGGCAGAAAAGTGCGACCTCAAGGCCAGGTCGCACTTTTTGGGCTGATAAGTGTGACCTGCAGATCTAGGGCTGGTTGCGGTAGATTTCAGAAAATTTTGTCGTCTCAGCTGCGGCTGATGTCGGTCACCTGCGGAATAAGGCCAGAAACACATGAAAGTTAGAAATTTGAATGTTTGAGGGGTTTAGAGGGAAAAACTAGCATAAAAATAGGAAAAACAGAAAATGGAAGAGAAACCCTAGGGTCTGAAACAACTAGATATGCAGGAGAATAGAAAACGACAGTGGTCGCAAAAGAAAACCCGTGTGGAGTCACAAATTGTAAGTATGATTCTTTCGTTGTAAAAGATCACTTTAGCTATGCATATCAAGTAGCCCTTTAGTTAATGTGGAAAACCCTAACAAACATGGAACTCAATGGGGGTTCAAAAATGCAAACAAATGAAAATGGTGACCAAGAGTAGATCTAGTGTGATCTAATGCAATGGAGGTGACTAATGAATGGGGAAAACCCTCCTATTTATAACAAAATATTGGGGTGTTCTAGAACTCGGTGCATGAATAAAATATTATTAATCAAATTCTAGAATCACCCTTAGGAATATTTTATTATATTTGTTGGAGGGAAAACGACTTTTGATTTGGGTCAATTCCTTTATTTGTAAATAACAAATAAATAAATGATTTATTTATTATTTTAAGGGATATGAGGGGAATATAAATAAATAAATAATGGTTTATTTAATTATTTATATGTGATTTAGTCAAATTTAACTAAGAATATTATTTAAATAATGATTTAATTAACTTATTCTTAGGAAATAATTAAATAAATAATGATTTATTTAATTGATTACCTTGTTTTGGGTTAAATATGGCCAAGAAACGTAAAAAAATGTGGTGAAAGAAATTTTACTTGGGGTAAAATTGGTCTTACATGGTGTACTTGGGTTCATCTAACGATAATGGGTTAGATGACCAAAAAATGCAACTACTCACACAAATTACGTGAGATGGACTCTAGGGATAACGGACTTTAGTCTTTCTTTTAAAGAAATCCAAAGGGAGATCATCATTTTTCTTTAAAACAAACACAGTGTTGTTTCTTTCAATGTTACACAAGGATATGATCCCGAAGGTAAGGGACATGCTCCCCATGCTCCCAACACTACTAGGACATGGGTAATCCAAAAGGAGTTTTTACCCCAAAGTAAGGAACATCCCTCTCAAAAATTGAGATTCTCCCATACTCCCTTTTCACCGAAGTCCTATGTTTCCAGGTGTGATAGGCCTTTTTTCTATACCTCTTGTAAATAATGCTATGAATTGTAATTCATGTAAATGATGTGGAAATGTAAACATTGACTGGGCTAAGAGGAGTATACACGGATTCAGAGATCTGAGGATGAGTTGTTTCTTGGGAAGTGGTTAAACTCAAGCATATTCATTTAATATGCCATCAGTTTTTTTCAGACTGGGTTTAATGGCCTGCACAACAGACAGGGAGGTTGAGCATGGGCTTCCCAATTAAAGGACAAGCCCATACCACCTCTGCCTTCGAGGGGCGTGTGGTGTGGTCTACACACAATATGCAAACAAGGGTCAGTGGAATAAAATATGCCTACAGGAGAGAGAAGACAGATGGACAGAGGAAGTAGTTGGTGAGACTAGGAAGAGAGGCGTCGTGGGCTCAACAACAAAGGTTCAAGCAGGCGAGCAAGGTTCACTCATAGGGAGCATGCTAGGATAGGCATACAAGATTTTGAAGTGATCTCGAATAAGAAAGGATATCAAGGAGTAGTGTAGGCACAAGAGCGAAGTATACAGGTGGAGACACAACTTTGTTTCTGAATACTTGTGGGGGAGCGGGTGGAACACAGTGTGCTCTAGATTCCTCTTTGGCAGCGTGAATATTCTATGAATTTGGCTACCTACAGGGATTTACAAGAGGAATTATTGTGTGCTCTGGATCCCTATTTAGCATATGGAGACATAGAGGCTATGGTTCTCCATAGTTATTAGCATGTGGAAGCATTGTGGGATCTAGAATCCCCGCAAGTGGGTGGAGACACTGTGAACTCAGGTTCCTGTATGAATTGGTTGATTGGCATTGGTGTGAATTCCATTGAGCTCGGGGGTGATCAACTACAAGAAAGATTTCAATGTAGTTGACCTATGGTTCAGTGAAGAGTGGGAGTCCCTCCCTCAATTTCCAATCATTTAAGTGAACATAAAAGCATTTTTATGTGTAAATATCTATGTTGCACTATGAATGATGACTGATGTGGTTGTGTTATAGCAATGTATTTATTAGCATTTTTATGAAGGAATTTGCGAAAATTGAAATATCATACACTTTATACATTTTTTAAACCAAGCAAGAAAATGATCAAACTTCAAAAGGGTGCCATTTACATACCGGTTGACCAAATGGATTGAAACAAGTATCGTTGGAAAGCTTGTGAAAAATTGAATTCAACAAAGCAATCAAAACAAAATTTTGAGGAAGATAAAAAAAATAACAAAAACGTAGGATAATTAACTCAATGAAAATCCTAAAAGGTGTTTGGCCAAAATATTTGTAGAAAGGGTCCCCATTATCTGAAGTATATAAGTCAAAAATGGGGGGGTTGTGTTTTACCACAACAATGGTGACATGCGAGAGAAGAACCAGTTATCTCTGATTAAATATAATGAACTTAAATTTACCCAAAGGTTAAAAATAATGGAATTCATGAAATTATCTAACAGTAAAAAATTTCCATAATTCTACATAAATAGATTAAGCAATATGAGTTTGTAAAGATAAGTATTTAAAATAGACTCGAGTAAAAGTAATGAATCCAAACTTGGGAAAATTATTTTAAAACTACTTCATATGAAAAATAGAAGAAGGTAGAGATACGAGTTTTTTTATAAATCATATATCCATTTTATGGTTCTCTTAACATCGTTTCGCTACCAGCAAGCTTGAACTGTACTCCGATGAAGTTGTCTTTTATGCCATACAAGCTTAGTCCTACTGCCAGTGAGCGTCCATAACCCTGATGAGTTTACTTGTATTTCTCATGCTTCCTATTTAATCACTCTTTTGATAAGTGCATTTGAAAGCTTTCAGTTTATGATGTATTTGAGTGAAAGAGGTGGGATGGTAATAGATATTTATATTTAATTGACATAATACTTTTATAATATTTACTCCAAATTATTTCTCTGCAACTATCAATCAGAGGTTTTTTATGTGGAGGGGTGGGAAGGATTCATTGTGTTAAACTCAAATCATTTATTTCCGTGGAAAAGTAAACTCAATCACTTAGAAAAGATGTGTGTTCCTCCATGAAAAATATTTAAAGATAGTTTTATTATATATATATATATATATATATATATTTTAATTAATAATATATTTGGACTTCTATAAAAAAAAAACTATATATATTAAAATAATAATAAAATATTAAAAAATAAATTATCTTTGTTTTTCTTAATTAAAAATATATATATATTTATTTGTGGAAAATGAGTTTTCAAAATTTAGAGGGTGAATAGTAGGGATGATATATAATACGTTGAATGAGAAGTCTTCGTCTATTGCAAATTTCATTTTTCAAGACAAAACCTGCATAAAAGCATCTTAACTATTTTCTAATAAAAGTAATGTTTTGAAGATAAAGACTAGAGGTCCAGAAAATCTCCAATTTAGTTGATTCGATGAGGATCATTACTGTTTCTTTCAATAATATCAAAGAGAAAAAAAGAAAATGGATTTCGAAAACTAATCTAGTAGAGGTACGAAAGGTTCATGAAGACCTATAAAAACATATTTCAAAATCAGAAAAACTAAAACTGAAACAAGTGAAGAAATGAAAATAAATGAAAGTGGGCACATGAAACTTACCATTGGAGAATTGCATTTAATATTAACCGAGAAAGATGATTTCCTCCAATACAAGTTAACTTATTTGTTTAATTAGAATTAGAAACATGAAGAAGTTAAATTAATAAAAATCTTATTGACCCAAAATCATTATTTATTGAATCTAAACTGAAGCAAGCAATAAACTAAAATAAAGCAATGTTTCATGTTCAAGGAATTGAAAATAAATTGAATTCATTAGAAATGAGGATGGAGATATGTTTTTTTATGAATTGCAACGATGTATTTTCTTTTTGTTTCTTCCGGTCTAGATTTATATCATCCCCAAAATATTAAAGTTGATTCAAAATCCTGAAAAATGTAACAGTATATAAAGAGGATTTGAATTTCTATATGATAAGTACGGAGAGAAATTCAAAATAAACAAAATAAAAAACATGAATTAATCATCAGTATATTACCTTGCCGAATTTTTCGCATCGCAAGATTTTTTGTCATGCATAACTTAAAAGTTGCGACTTCCACATTTTCCAATATGCGATTGAATTTTTATAATAATTAAAATAAAAAGGTGAAGAGTTGTATATTGGCATCTATTGCATCGTAAGATCTTAAGACAAACCTTTATTTGAGTTTTGCGATGCAATATATTAGTTGCGATGGAAAAGTCGTGATATGAACAGATGTGATATCGGAGAATAGCCCTTTCGGAAATGTGAATGAAATGAAACGCTGACAGTATTCTACTGATAGAGAAAATGCAATAAACAATGTAGCACATTGGTGGGACCAGTTTTGGACTTTATAAGAGATCGGCGATAGACAAATTTGAGCATGGGATGTAACGATATTGATACACCGATGTGTGATGAAGCACGAACCCATTGGTTTTATGATATGGGTTTAATTACATATCGGACCTGGACATCAGAACCTATAAACATATGTCTCTACGAAACTTATGATTTATGAACGGACGCGATATCTTTCGAAAATGAATTTAAATGTTGAATCAGGTACGGGGTTGTGTGGACGTTGCAATTTTTAGCGAATTTATTTTATCGGAGAATGAGGGAGAATGAATATTGGAAGAATTTCATCAGAGGTTTATTATCGGGAAAGGGTAAGAGCTGCCTCTGATTAAATATTTCAATATAGAATATTGCGATATAGATGATATGATATCGGAAGAAAAATTTCATCGGAGATCGGAGGGAATGGGCATATCGGGGGCTCAAATATATTTGGAGTATGCTCATTTCAGAACCTCTGATATGAAATTTGCGATATATGATGAGCCATAATTGGGGCTGATGATTTCTTAATGTATTCAATTAAAAAAGAAAGTGATTTATTTAACTTTTCTTTAAAATAAATAATCCTTTAATATTTTAATTAATTGTCAGAATATCTGATTGGAAAGTAATTTTACTATATCTTCCTTATGAAGAGAGTTATGAAATATAATGATGTGATATGATTCTTCCAACAATTTATTAAAACTTATCTGGATTTCAATGAATAGAAGCAAAATTAAATAATCCTCAAATTTAGACGAAATCATAAATACTTTCCTGAACATGTTGCGGATTTGAAAAGATCTGGCTAATTGTTTATCTTAAGTCTTCATAATCAAGTCAATGAAGACCTACAAACAAAAAAAAATATAAATAAGAAACAACCTTGAAAATTAAAACTAACAATAGATGATGGTGAGCGTGTAAACACATACCTGGAAGAAATTGACTGTAACTTTTACCTCTTGAGGCTGCAAGTTCTCCCAAATTTTCTCAAAATTTGCTTAAGTTTAACATCACCTTCTTATTTTAATCTAAAATGCTAAGTAAGGAATTTTTTCAAATTGCATCCACCTCAAATTTATATTGGAGGAAAACAGTGGTGAAAACAAGCTCTTTTTTTAGAAATACTTATGAATCAAAAATTGTCAAGTTGTAGTGAATCCATGGAATTTCTTCATGTATGATCAATGTGATGAGTTTTGAAAAACAAGGAAATTGAAGGCTCTGAAAAATATGTATGATCTGACTATTCAAGAGCTTCTAAAAATGATCTAAGCTATTTTTCTATAATTGGCATGGGATGCCCAAAAGAAATCGGATTCATTACTTGCTTTATTGAAAATCTGAAATAATAAAATAAATGCAAACTGAAAAGAAAATTAATCTATTCCTATTTCCAACTCAATAAAGGAAACATGACTAGGTATAGTCATACTTCCAATGTAACCATGTAATCATTTTAATCCCTGTAGATATGTCCATGTCAAACATTAGTAACAAAAATCCAAATATAATTAAACTAAGGAAACGAAATATGAAAGCATAATGTACATTTATTGTTAGCAACTTCTTTACAATCACCTTCTTTTGAAATTTCCTTTCCAACTGAATTTCAATTGGATCATAGAAATCTGGATGGGTTTCTATTAATGATTGGGAAATATTCAAAAGAGAAGATGATAGGCCAAATTGTGGATAAGAAATTTTAAATACAATGGCCTGCATGAATTTGTTAGTATTATGTGCAAGTGTTAAACTATTAACAATCTTCCGTGAAGGAAAACTTTCCAAATGTATTTCAAATAGATCAATAAAAAACAGATGGAAGTCCAATAGATCCAACGAAAGATTATTAATTGAATTAGATTGCTGGTCATATTGTGAAAATGCACTCTCTTGTTGGCACTACTTTTAAGAGGAAAGAAGTAATTGATAAGGAATGAACATCAATTGAAATTGAAATTTTAATAGTTCATGATGTTCACAATTATAATTTGAATCTTCTTTTTTCCATTGAGGTAATGCATTAATTGAGTGTTCAATATTGAGCTGCTCAATATGCCAGCACATAGTATCTAAAAATCTAAGACTAAAATCAGAAAATAAATCTAAAGCTAAAAATAAATGGCGGAATAATAACAAAATTGAATCATAATTTACACTAGTGTTACAACACAATTGGGACTGGCTTAAAGCAATTTACTCTTCACAAGAATTGGGCAGAATAATGCAATTAGAATGATTGTTGATACCCACTTGTGAATTAGAGAGAGGGTCATGACTAAAAATAGGAATGTGAGCTTCATCATCATAAAAATCATAGATTGGAATGGTTTCTTGAATGTTGAAATCGTGAGTATGATTAATTGTTTGAAAATGAGAACTCTTTGAAATAATTTCTGAATTATATCGTTCTTCATTTTCACGTGTGATTCGACTTTGATCTTGAGGATTCAATTGTAGAGAAGAGAAATCAATATCCTCAATGTCAAAGTAGCTATCATAAATGACCTCAAGACATTCATTAGAATCCTCTTCGATCTAATTCAGTGTATCAAAGCAAGAAGGAACATTGAGCTCATGTGCATTAATGCCAGGAGAATGATCAATAATTAATTCTCTATCTTAATAAAAATTAATCAGCAATTCATTTAGATCAACCTCTCTATTTTTTGAAATATCTTTAGAGTGGTGAGAGGATAAATTGCTATTAGAAAAGTTATCATGATAAAGGGGAAAATATGAATCTGAAACAATGCATTTGAAATGTCTCAGTTTGAGAAATCTTGTACATTTTCTTCATTACAAATTTAAAATTTAAGATTATTTACTTGGCTAATTGTGAATTCTTGAAGAATGTTGCTTTGTTGTCTTGAATTTGGAATTTTCTCATCGTAAAAGAATTCAGAAATTTGTACAGCAGATTGTGTATTATTGAAAACTTTGATTGATGCTGGTACTTGTCAGTTTATGTTCTGGTTTCCTAATTTTAACTCATACCGATTTTCAGGTTTCAAAGAAGTATCTTCTTCAAGAGTGTTGCTATTATCTTTTTGGGGTTGATTATGAATGGAAGGAAAAGAGAAATATGTTCAAGCCAATTTAATAATTCATCTCTCGAAGGTTTGTCTTCAATTTTAAATTTTAAACAATTTAAATGAAATCTAATGATAAAATCAATTAAAGACTCATTTCAAACTTTTGTAGATCTTCAATTTTATCACATACATGTTCGTAGATATAGCCATCAAATTTACAAAGAAAGATTGTAATAAATTGTTCCCAATTGTGAATTGAGGCAATTGGAAGTGATTAGCACTAGCTTCTGCCTTTTGCGAAGAATGTAAGAGTAAAAATCCTGCATAAAATTTCCTCATCAATATCATGAAAAGTAGAATTTAAAAAAAAAATCAATGAATTGTAAGGCACGATCAAAAGCAGAAGAATTCCTCTTACCATTAAAATTTACCTAAGACAAGAGTCTTACTATTTCTAGTGGAGTATTGGAAGATGCACATCCAAAAATACAACTCCAAATTGGAAGTTTTAGAGGAGCCATTGTAATAAAAATAAAATGTTAGAATACAAAGACTCCAAAGGAAAACAAGTCTCAGGCCCTCCTTCTAGCACCAAAATGTTGAGGCTTCGAAATTCGCTTCAACAACATGGGGGATGACCACCCGGTCCAGACCTTAAAGCAATTCCTTTTTTCGTTTGGAATAGTGGCTCCGACTGCTTTAACTAGGTCCAGTTACCTTCTCTCAATCTCCAATGGCTTAAAATATGGCTTTTTTCTACCAATGGAAAAGAGACATCAGATCATTTCTCTTGTTGATCGGGTAAGAAAGTGATCCTTAAGCTAATTTGGGCTTAGCCAAGCCACAATTAAAGTTTTTCCTCTTTGGGAAGAGGAGTTTTTAGGGATGTATAATTTAATCTATATGAAAAATTATTCTAAGATGAAAGAAAAAAGAACTATCTTAATCCTATCTCATTTAGGCAGATATAGATCTATCCCAACCGAGAGAAAAATATTTTAAATAATTGGGATTTAAATATATATGGCTTATAATGAATATCAAGATAACGAAGTAGTTCAATTAACTGACATTATGAATACCAAACACATCCTATCTAGAGACCTCTTAACTGAAATAATCAATCAAAAACACTCAGGAATAAGTTCACAAAATGATATTGATCATTTAATCGGTAACTTGAATAAATCAATTTTATAAGACAGATTTCTAAGTAAATATTTACTCAGAAATCAGAATTTAGCCCATACGAGTAGAGATAAATAATAACATAAAATTGAGGCAAATTTCTCATATCAATAAAAGTGCACAAATATGGAAGTAAATTGACACATTCTTGTTATTATAAAATGAAACCAGCGTTTAAAATAATATTATTATAAATACTAATTGATTAAGTCCATTTCTCCAGCTCCGGTCTCTAACAGTCCTTTACAATGCCTAAATTTATGCTTTCAAAACCAAAGCTACAATAGTGCAAACTCTGTTCATTATACATAACTCAGAATGTAAAAGAAAAACCTCAATAATCCCCAAATTTGAGATTCCTCTCCTCCCACCTACAACCCTAAATCCCTATTACAAAAGTGCTTTTAGAATTCCATAATTGTAGAGGAGAGAAGCCAATATTACATTCTACAATCTGATATTTATAATATTTACAAAAGGATTTCTTCATAGGAAAGTTTGTTAAAGAGTGGTTTTGCTCAATCAATTTTCATTCGTTCAAATCATATTCTTCAATTGTTGGATCCTTCTTATTGATTGAGTTCTTCTTCTTCTTATCTCTTCAAATGTTTTCATGCAAAAACAAATCAAAACAAACTTAAAATATAAAAATAAAATAAAAATGCCAAATCTGGAATTAAAGTAAATGCAATCAAAACTTAATTAAATAAATAATATAAAAGGAAATTTAAGCTTTCTATTAATGCCTGCGATGATCTAATTGGTCAAGGATATCATTGATGAAAAGATCTCCACTTAGAAGAAGCTGTGGGAAAATGAAAATGCAGAAAATAAAACTCAGAAAATTGATTTTGTGTAAAAATTCAGAGCTTGATCTTCTGTTGAATTTTAGACTCAATAAATTATCAAATCTGGAAATGAAACCACTTCAGAAATGTTCTACATAATTTTATCTATCTAATGAGCAGTCTTGGGCCTTATTTGGCCAAGTAAAACTCAATTAAGGAGCTTCTAAAGTTGGCATATTTTAAATTAATTATAAATAAAAATTAATTAATCCTAAAAAATGATTTTAAAAATTAATTATAATATTATTATAATTTAAATATAATATGTGTTATTAATTAAAAACCAAACTATTTAAATTTTTACAAACCAATTCCAAAACTTATTTTTAAAACCAAAATTCAACGTCAACTAACTAGGGAGGAGTTAATGAATGGAGGAGTTAATGCATTTATCGCATATCGCATTTTAATGAATGATCACAAATGCTCATTTATATTTTTGTGCAATGCGAGAATGCAAGGTGATGGAGGGGTGGTTATCTGGAGGAATAAGGTGGAATGTATGAAAATTTTGCGTAAAAAAAAATACCTTGATCGCATGAAACCAAATCGCAAGTTTGTTTGCGAATTAAATTTTTTTAATTTAAAAATTGTGATATGCGATATGCGCAAATGTTTTATTGTAATTTTATTTTTATTATTTTATTATTTTATTTATTTTTTAAATTTGAAAAGACACATAGTAATCTCGCAATTTAGCATCTCACATTCTTGTAATCTTGTATTTTCGTAATCTCACAAATTCGCATCTCGCTTTCTTGTAATCTCATATTTACGTAATCTCCCAATTTCGCAATTTGGCATCTCGCATTCTCGTAATCTGGCATTTTTGGATTAAGAAGAAGGGATGTGAAGTGGGGCCCACGTGGGATTAACCATCTTGAAATTGGACTTCAGCTATTTTTCAATTTTGGGGTTTTGGGTTTGAAAATTTGTTTTAAAATAATAAGTTGGAGTGAATTACCAATATCCCGAAATGTATTTTTGTCTATTGTACCATTTAGCTGGGTCATTTTGTACGACCGTTAGTGAAAAATGAAAAATTAATAAAAATTAATATTTACCATGAAGACTATTTTAATTGTGAAAATTGAAATATCATACACTTTATACATTTTTTATTGTAACGAGAAAATGATCAAACTTCAAAAGAGTGTCACTTACAAACTATTTCAGCAAATGGAGCGAAATAAGTATCGTTGGAAAGTTTGTGAAAAATAAATTCAACAAAGCAATCAAAACAAAATTCCGAGGAAGATAAAAAAATGACAAAAACATAGGATAATTAACTTAATGAAAATCATAAAAGGTGTTTGGCCAAAAAATTTGTAAAAAGGTTCCCCATTATTTGAAGTAAATAAGTAAAAAATGAGGGGGTTGTGTTTTACCACAATAGGAGGTAAAATGAATCTCATCCACCTTTAGTTATAGAAATTTTTTTATCTTATTTGTATTTTGGAGAGAAAACTACATAATTTATCTTAGGTTTTATCATTTGTTAATTTGTTTCTATCTCACATCAAGTATATCTGAGATCAGTGGAATTGGTTATAATCCACCCCAATGCTCCTCTTGTACAAATACATAGACTTAAAATGTAATCAGGGATTTTGATGATTCTCTTGTAATATGTTTGGGAAATGGCAGAATATAAGGAGATTCATTCTGGTAGCAAGCATGTGTGTTTCCCTCTTATAAACTGATTTTATCTTTCATTAATGGATGTTTCTTATTCCTAAATTTCGGTGCATCACTTTAGCTTAATCTGATTATCCTTGGTAGCATTAGTTAGGTTGAGAAGGGCCCTCGAATCCTAGGTAACAATTCACCTATTTATTTTGTTATTTTAGTTCGATTTATTTAGATTTTCTTTATTTTCTTTACATTTCTTTGTAGTTTGATCTCTTTCCATTCAATTTCCTGCATTTTTATTTGAAGACTAAAATCCAGAACTAGAATCCTTCGCTCTATAAATCCAAACTGTTATTGAGTGCATGAACATTGCGTCATGCCCAAAATAAATAAAATAAATAAATACATAGGGAAATATAGACAAGGAATAGGAAAATATGGATTAATATAAATCTAATTATGACAAGTAAATTCTTGGGATTGAGTCCTTTATAATGGAAAGACTCTATATAAGAAAGGGGGAAATAAGAAGAGGGGAATATTTTAGGGGTGGGGAAAATACTTGTATATATGGTAATAATAGATTAAGTCATTGGAGTGGTTGGTTGTTGTCGATCCTATGGTTGGGACAACTTGGGAGAAGAGTTGTTCTCATTCCTTCGTTGAATTGTTGAAGCAGCAGGAAGGTTCCAAATTCCAAGTCTTTGGATATAAGTTTGACATATTTGTATTTTTTTTTCTTGGTATTTCATGTGGTATCAGAGTTGAGTTTCAATATTGGGGCCATGAAATACCTAGGAAAAATAAATAAATACTAATATGTGTACTTTGTATCAAAAGACTTGCAATTTCCCCCCTTCTTGTTACTTCAACAACTCCACAATGAAGGTATGAGAAAAACTCTCCTACCAACTGTAGGCTCAGCTCAAGATCCAACCACCCTTGAGCCTCAATATATTATTTTCATAGTTACAAGTATTATCCCCACCCTCAAAAGATGCCCTTCTTCTTATTTCCTCCTTTTTTATGTAGAGTATTTCCATCATAAAGGACTTAATCCCAAGAATCTACTTTCCATAATTATATTTATCTTAATTTGTCTTTTCCTATGTCATGTTTCTATTTCCCTATGTATTTATTTATTTTATTAATTTAATTTATTAATTTAATTTATTTGGGGTGTGACATACTTCCCCACGTCAATGAACCTCATCTCAAAGTTAACTTAAACATGCAACTCATTATTCCATAGTATCATCAGGAAACAAGAAGACCATTTGTCACCAAGACAGAATGTCATCTGCCACCAAGGCATGTATCTGACACCAAGAGAGGTAAATCATGTAGGCCTTTTTCAACAAGAAATGGATATCATCTACCACCAATGGAGGCATTTGTTACCAAGACGAGAATATCATATGTCACCAAGGAAGGTATTGGTCACCAAGATAGATATATCATCTGCCACCAAGGAAGACATCTATCACCAAGACATGAATATCATCTGCCACCAAGACAGGAATATCATCCTCCACCAAGGAAGGCATCTTTCACCAAGACAAGAACATCTATAGGAATTTTTCAACAAGACAGGTATATCATCTTCCACCAAGGTAGGGATCCATCACCAAGATAGGAATATCATCTTCCATGATGGTAGGCATCGTTAACAAATATGGGAACATCATCTGCCACCTAAGTAGGCATACATCGCCAAAAAAAGAAAATCATTTGTAGGAATTAGTCAACAAGATAGGGATATCATCTACCACCAAGGAAGGAATCTATCACAAAGACAGGAATATCATATGCCACCAAGGTAGGTATTGGTCACCAAGATAGGTGCATCATCTACCACCAAGGAAATATTTTGTCACCAAGATAAGAATATCATCTACAACCAAGTCAAGAATCTGTCACCAAGATAGGAATATCATTTTCCACCAAGGCAGGAATATATCACCAAAACGGGAACATAATCTATAGACATTTGTAAACAAGACACAGATATCATTTTCCACGAAGGAAAGCATCTATCACCAAAAGAGGAATATAATTTTCCACCAAGGTAGGCATATGTCACCAGGATAGGAACATTATCTACCACCTAAGCATAAATCTATCAAAAAGAAAATAATATCATCTAACACCACATTAGGTGTATATCACCAAGACAAGAACATCATTTTTCACCCAGGAAGCATTTATCACCAAGACAGGAATATCATCTCCCACTAATGAAAGTATTAGTCACCAAGATAGGTACATCATCTACCACTAAGGAAGGAATTTTTCACCAAGACAAGGCTATCATATACCACCAAGGTAGGCATCTGTCACTAAGATGGGAATATAATATGCCACCAAGGCAGGCATATATCACCAAGAAAATAGCATCATCTATAGGAATTTTTCAACAAGACATGGATATCATCTACTACCAAGGCAGGAATATCATTTGCCACCAAGATAGGATTTTTTCAGCAAGATAGGAATATCATCTACCACCTAGGAAGGTATATCTTTCCAAGACAGGAACATCATCTCTAGGATTCTATCAAAAAGACAAAGATATCATCTAGAACCAAGGAAGGAATCTATCACCAAGACAGGAATATCATCTTCCACCAAGGTACGTATCAGTCACCAAGATAGGTACATATGATTTTCTACCAAGGTAGGAATATATCACCAAGACAGGAATATCATCTGCTACTAAGGTAGGAATTTTTGGTTACATAATATTCATAATTTCATCCTTCTTTATAAACTTATCATTCTGTCTCTAAGGAATAAGAAATATTGGTAATAATCGATTGAGATGTCCCCATACCATCAAATCATAATGGAACTAAATCTTTATTATATATTTATCAACAGAATAAATGAATTCACATGACATCGTAATTCTTATAGGTTAGTATTGAGATTTAGGGAATGAAGGGACCACCTTATGTTATCTCATCCCTTCATTGGCCTTTCGACATATGAGGATTCGAATCAGACGCAAACACTTGTCACATTAATATTATCGACATGTTCAACATGCATAGAAATGTTATTCCATATCTTCCTTTAGCTAAATTTATTGTAAGTATTCTGCAATCATTTCTTTATTCATGCTAGTTTCCTCAGTCCATAGTACCTAAATGTTCCACTTTGACTTCCAAACAGCTAATAAAAGGCTCCAACAATTAGCTCAAATTAACTCAAAATGACTAGTAAAACTCACTTTTACCACCTTTTGATTGATATTCAATGAGTTACTAAATTTGATGCATTTGAGACCTCAGATTGTTGAGATGTGCCCTGATTTGATCTGGGTCTTATTTCATTCAACCAAATTACATTGCCACATCATCATTGTCCCTATGACATATTCACGCTCAACTAATGGAACACCTTTGGGAATTTGGAAAAAATGATACATGGTTGTTTTCATCTTCTTATATATACCAACTTTGACATAATGCATGCAATTTTTCCACCTGGAATCCTATTGCACTATTTGACGAACTTTTACCATCCATAACTTCATCATGCCTTCATTGTTTGGAAAAATTTCAATGAGGAATTGTGTCTTCTCATCAATCTAATAATTTTGGGACCAAGTTGACTTCTTGACTTCTAAGACCATTGGCATTGGGAAATCTAGATTGTCTCAAGAAATGCGAAGTCACATTCAAACTTTGTGACTCATAACCTTGTGATAAGACATAGGTGCACTCTAATGAAAGCTAGACTAACCCATAAATCAATGATCAACCTAACATAGGCAAGGTCCTCTAAACTAGGAGTCCTATAAAGATCCATCCAAAATCCCCCCTTACTATACAAGACAAAGAAACCAAGGACTTAGCCCAAAAGTATAAGGCATGGTTGATGATCACAAGATTTAGGACACCTAATACTATGGTTTTCATGGTTGTTACAAGGATTTTTGACTTATAACATTGAGCTTACAACAATGTTAAATGTAACCTTGTTCACATGAGGGATAACAAGACTTTCCATCTTATAAGCACATAATATAAAAACTATATTCCATGCAACTCCACTTTTGATGTCGTTCACCAATAGTTGAATTGATAAGCAACGGTTGGAAAATTTTTAAATCAAATCATCAATTTCTTCTGTGATTATATCAATATGATTGTGCACATGACAAATGAATAAAACTTTGATCTTAAATATCGAAAAAGAAAGATCTACTACCTTAATGGTGATGCCATAACCTCTTTGGGTTTCAGTTTGCTGCTATTTGCTAGAATTTTTTTACTCATTCATCCTTATAATGTATATCGTCATATAGTTAAAAGATGCCCATATGAAAGACTTGAAAGCAATCAATAACATAGTAGCTATGTATTGAGGTGTTCAACTAATCATATGTTATTTTAGTGTTTAGAAAATAGGGAAAAAAAGAGTGTACATTTAGGTTCTCACCATAATTAAAATTTGAAGAAAATGGGGAATGTGATGCTACCATTTTTGAAGAGCTAACGCGGATTGTCTAAATATTCCCTTCTAACACCATATTGTTTGTCAACCATAATTTACTCTTGATGCAATGGAAATTATAGATTCCACACAAAAACACACATCTGTAATCGTTGGCCCATCTGTAGTGAATATTGCATGGAAGAATTTAAGTTTGTACCATATACAAAATAGTAGATGAGGTGGCAGAAGTTTTAAATACACACGATTTTCCATGCATTGACTCTCATCTCCCTTAAAAATTTCTTACAAGTTTGTCTTTATGTGACAAAAGATAAGTTAGCTGCTAAACATTATTTGACGATCTCCCTCTCTGAGTGATTGCTAAGTGGAAGAATCGATCATGTTACTCTCATATGCCAAAGAGGAATGAGTTTACTCTCAGAAGCCTTTGTTGTCATCTATATAGCTGGGGTAGGCCATTGCGTGAAGCTTATTTGAGGTAATGGACCGTGTGATCCACATCTGGCGAATCTGATGAGAATAGCCGTTGAAAAAATATTGGGCAGACAGAGGAGAGAAAAAGCAACGGCATAGACCACACAGAAAAGAGAGAGAAAACAAGTGGAGTTTACCATAAAAAGGCGGACAAAAATACCAGAGAATATATGGTTGTAAGATATGGTTGTAAGAAAGACATTGACAGCTATTGGGATTGGCATAATGCTAGCCAAATAATGAGAGAGTGGTCCTCACATTGAACCTGCTAAGTTGGAAATTTTGGCATTAGCCAAGTTAGCGTCACTAAACAGAAAGATAATACTTTTATAAAATAATGATAAAAGTGAGTTATTATTGGATTAATATAACCTCTAGAAATAGGGAGACAGTTAATGGAATATGGTGTGACATTGACTGTGATTAGTAAGAGAGAAAAAACAAATGGGTACAGACTAAAGTGAACAACTCTACCATCAGTTACCTCATAACTCAATTCATCATGTTCCTCCCATCGTTACAGTAAAGAAAGTGTCATGTAGAACAACATCCACAATTAAAAATTTAGTTTCTTTTTCTTGGAAATTGTGTTTTTTTTAATAAGAGAAATTTTGTTTGTGGCCGACATGACAACTTCTTGTTTTTCTAATGACATTTGATATCGATGCTTGTTAATATCAACAAATTTAAATTTTGGACAAAACCTACACTTAAAAAAAAAAAAAACCAATCTAGCACAAAACCATGGATTTCAACATTGACAACCATGCTAACGTATTATTCTAAGTATTCACTATTTATTTGACATTATACCATATTATGTCCATACTACTATGAGATTCAAGGTCAATTCGAGCCACTACCACTATATCTTTGGAGCCTATGACATGCTTTCCTCTCTCTAGACTCAGTTACAATAGGGGGATTGAACCTTAGATATCTTAGATTCCATGATTTCATACCACTTCAATTACCAATTGAGTTTCCCCTCGATGACTTATCAAATAGATTAGTATTCATGCCTTATATATCATATATTTTTAAACGACCAATCAAATATATCCCCAGGCGTTAAATTGCATAACGATTATATGTATAATATTCGAAGATAATAAAAAATTATCTAGGTCCTCATTGAGATTCATTTTCCTTCAGTGTGTATATCTACCAAATAATATAGTAGATCTGTAGATCGTTCTTTTTCATAGAATCATTTTAATTATGATGAAAAAAAAATTAATGGATTTCAACATTGACAACCATGCTAACGTATTATTCTAAGTATTCACTATTTATTTGACATTATACCATATTATGTCCATACTACTATGAGATTCAAGGTCAATTCGAGCCACTACCACTATATCTTTGGAGCCTATGACATGCTTTCCTCTCTCTAGACTCAGTTACAATAGGGGGATTGAACCTTAGATATCTTAGATTCCATGATTTCATACCACTTCAATTACCAATTGAGTTTCCCCTCGATGACTTATCAAATAGATTAGTATTCATGCCTTATATATCATATATTTTTAAACGACCAATCAAATATATCCCCAGGCGTTAAATTGCATAACGATTATATGTATAATATTCGAAGATAATAAAAAATTATCTAGGTCCTCATTGAGATTCATTTTCCTTCAGTGTGTATATCTACCAAATAATATAGTAGATCTGTAGATCGTTCTTTTTCATAGAATCATTTTAATTATGATGAAAAAAAAAATAATTGGATTTCAATATCCAAGAACTCATGGTGAAGCCTGCATATTTTGTATCACACAAGTTGGTCAAAAACAAAGTTAAACAACATAATGCACGGAGATCTAGCTGAGAATAACGTGACTAGACATAAAATGGAAATTTGTGAATTTTTGGGCCTAGATGTAAATGGAACGATCTAAATGACCCAATTTGTGGTTTTGCATGACCAACATTAAAGAATCATTTGTTTTCATCGGTATTCACGAAGAAATAGGGGAATTATTGGGGTTTAAACTTGTAATACCATAAAGGTATAAAATCCTTGGATCTCCGATAGAAAAATAGCTTGAAAAACAACTAAGAATGATATTTTATCCATGGTATTTGAAAAATATTTTATCTAGAGGAAATAAATCCATTACGTGAGAGAAAGATGATTTGATTCGTTGATATGATCTAGATATTGGAGAATAAGCATGATCAAAAATATTAGCAATAGTTTTTAGAATAGATCTAAAATGATAACATTAGATACAAAAGTTGAACAATGCTTTTAAAGCTGATCCCAAAAGTTTATCACTAGATCTTGTAGTAATAATACATCTAATATTTTTAATCCCAAAAGGTACCTAGAGTTTCAACATGGGACCTATGAGTTATGGGCACACCACACTTTTGTTGTGCCACTTTGATACCACATGAAATACCAAGAACAAAAATAATGTGATGCATACCTTGTATCCAAAGACTTGGAATTTGGCCCCTTCCTACTGCTTCAACAACTTTGCAATGATATTATGAGAACATCTCTCTTCCAAATCTTAGGCTTAGCTCAACAGTCGACCACCCTGGAGCCTCAATCTATTATTGCAAGATTTACAAGTATTTCCCCACCCCCAAAAAATTCCCCTCTTTTTATTTCCACATTTCTTATATTATAGATTATTTCCATCATAAAGGACTCAACCCCAAGACTCTACTTGTCATAACTATCTTTATCTTAATTTTCCTTTTCCTATTTCATGTTTTCCTTTCCCTATGTCTTTATTTCTTTTATTATTTAATTTATTTGGGGCATGACATGTTGTCTCATAGGGTGACATATTACACTATGAGGTTGTGCCAAGAGTTTTAAGACAAGGACTGGCTAGACGGATTTTAATCTCAATGTGTTTATCAACATTCGATATTTTATTCGATGAACTTGTCATTAATTTTTAATTTCCAACAGTATTTATCAACATTAGATTAGGATATATTAGGGCTTTAATCCTACATATAATTTTCTTACATCTCTAAGTTTACAAATATGGTCTAATAATTTAATGTTGGCAATATAAGCATATAATTTTCCCAACAACGAAACATAGGGTTACATGGAGGTTACATGGGGATAACTACAATTGTTATGTAAAGGCTACCTAATCACCTTCACTATTGATTGTAGTTACGAGGTTTACCATCTTGTCACTGGTCTAATCCTTTAGTGGGTTTTATAAGCTAGATCCTTGATGATTTTCATGGTCTTATAAATCATAGTCCTAATCCCTAAATGCCTCATACAATCCACAAGGAACTTTGGGATCATCTCGTACACAACCTTTTCAATTTAATAAGGATTTTGAGTTTAAAGGCCAAGAGAAAAGGAGGAAAATAATTCTCCTTGTCATGGATGTATGAAGTGTTGAAAATGTAACTAGTGTTGATATTCATAATGAAAAACAAATGTATCATTGATGTACTTATTATATTCATTATTATTATTTTCATTTCTAGTCAAAGCATGTTCTTCATGCTTCTAGGGTTTATTGAGTAAAAAAACAAATTATGAGTCAAAGAAATATATTTGATTCAAATTCATATTTGGAATCCTTGTAATAAAAATAAAATTATTTTACCTTAAGTAAAAAAGAGTCAAAGATTCAATTTGTTATCCACAAAACCAAGTCAGCCTAAAAGATGCATCTATTCAATCTCCTGGATATAAATAGCATACACTTCAATCTCATTCATCCACTTATCACACACTTCAATTTCTATGCCAAATAAGAGAATAAAGATAGTGAAGTAAAAGGAGAGAGAATTCAGGTGTTTTTGGCTTGTTTATGTTCACACATGCAAAACTACTAGGGAAATCCATGAAATTACAGGTCCAAATTATGTGTTTTGACTAGATTTGAAAAGGTTGACCAGAATTTAATTTCCTTGACTTTGACTTGGTTGAAGGATATTTGAAGGAGGGTTGACTTGAGTCTTTGTGGTAATATTGATCTTGGTATTGGGTCTTGGATACCTCACTTTGATCTGATTCTATAATAAGAGTATTTTTTGCATTTTCCCCTTTGTGGGGTTTTTCCCTAGCTTGCAGCTTAATTTTTTGTGTTCTTTTTCTCTTTTTGATACTTATGGTTTTTATAATTGGTTTATGAATGGAATATAATATTAATAAGAAGCCAACAAATATTCACAAGTAATTATCAAGTTAAGAGAAATCATCATTATCTACTTGCTTTTGGTTTCTCACATGGTATAATCAGAGTTAAGCTAAAGGAAGGAAGCTTAAAGATCACATCTTGTCGTCACTCTTGTTTGAAGACATTCTTGTAGCAATTATCTTCTCTCTCCATATCCAATGGCAATATACATGAAGGAAGGTCTCAAGACTCTTATAAGTCTCCTTGAATCTATTAAATGATGCATCATCAATTTCATCTACAATATATCTAAAGAATTCATGGGTGGAAGTCTTTATTCTGCTCTTACATGCTCATTTAAAGATGATAATCCATGGGTAATCAATAGTGGAGCTTAAAGGAATATGACAGGGGAACGTGGTCAACTCAAAACTATATAAAAAGGAAACTCTTCTCACTGAGTTGAACTTAGAGATAATAATAACTACTCAGTCAAAGGAATTGAATCTACCTCCTTGGAGTTGGAATCTGGTGGGAATACTCATCTCAACAATATCCTCTATGTTGTTAGAATATAAAGGTGATAGGATGTAATTTTTTATGGCATAGTTATTTTTTGGGAAAAGAGATCCAGTATTGAAAATGCAAGGAATATTGGGATTCGTGAGGGGAGGTTATATACACTTTTAACTCCTACTCAAGTTCTAGTCACATTTAGACATCGACCCTTTTGAATTATGGCATAGAAGGTATGGTCATATCAATTACAAGATATCTCCATCATTGAAACAAATGGTTACTCGTATACCCCAATTAAAATAAGACCATGAAATAGTTTGTAAGGGATGTGCCCTTGGTAAGAATGTAAAGAAACCATTTACTAGTAGTGATACAAGATCCAAGGAAATTTTCGACCTCATACACTCCAATGTTTGTGGACCCATGTCAAAGAAGTAATTTTGTAGACATCAATACTATGTAACATTTATTGATGATCACTCAATAAATTTTTTGATATACCTCTAGGGGTCTAAAGATGAAGTATTCAAAAAGTTCCAGGAATTCAAGGCAGAAGTAGAAAATATGAAAGAAAAGAAGATCAAAACTTGTAGCCTTTTGAAACGAAGAAGGAATTAAAAGGGATCTAATAGTCCCCTATAATCATAAATCAAATAGTGTTGATGAAAGGAAGAATCAATCCATTGAAGAATGTGTAAGATCCATGCTACATGACCAAGACCTTCCTAAGTTCTTATGGGGAGAATTTTTTGTGATAGATATAAATACAAAATAGAAGTCCTCACTAAATTCTTGATGGCATGACCTTATAAGAGGAATTTATAGAAATAATTTGAATGTTGATCACCTAATAATTTTTTGATGTCCTATTTACATTCAAATTCCCAAGGACAAAAGGAAGAAGTTGAACCTAATGGGTATGAAAGGAATATTTATTGTATATAGCACCTCATCCAAATCATATAGAGTTTTCATCAAGGATGAACATTGTATTGAAGTAAGCATAGATGTTACCTTCATTTAAATAATTGAATACAATAATTCCAAGGAAATCCCTATTGACTCTGATGAAGAAGAAGAACCTATCGTTACCAATGAAGAGAAGTCAAGGAAAGACAATCCTCTGGAACATACAACTAATCATCATGAAGAACTAGAAATACCAATTGAACCCATATAGTCAATCATCATTCCATAATCTTGAAAAAAATACCATCTTGGTTAAGATCAAATCTGGAAGAAGTCAAAGGACAAGTAGCAGCAAAAGGAACATTCGGAGAAAGAAAGAAACCCAAGAGATATTCAGGTTATGCAACTTACATGACTAAACTTATTGAAGCAAAACTTGCCACTTATGAAAAGATAGTTGAACATCAAGTATGGAAGAATGCAAAGTTAGAAGAATGACAATCTATAATGAAGAACAATGTTTGGGAAATTGTTCCTAGACCTAAAGACAAATCAGTTGTGACTTCCAAATGGGTGTAAAAATCAATCATGTTGTTGATGGAAGAATTAAGGCTAGATTTCTGGAAAGGAGATTCTCTCAACAGGAAATAATTGATTACGAAGAAACTTTTACTCCAACAACTATATACACAACCATTATATCTCTCATTTCCCTTGCAACTACTATGGGTTGGAACATTCATCAAATGGACATAAAGATGTCCTTTCTAAATGATAAAATTGATGAAGAAGTCTACATTTAGTAGCCCCAAGTATTTGAATTACATGGCAAGAAAACACAGGTTTGGAGGTTGAGGAAGGCTCTATATGGCTTGAAACAAGCCCCTAGATCATGGTATGCCAGAATTGATGCATATCTACTAAGACTTGGTTTTTTCTAAATTTCAGCAAATCCAAATCTCTACATTAAGGTGGTAAAGAATGAACATGTGATTACACTACTCTATGTGGATGAGTTACTAAGAATATGTGTGGAGCATCATATTCATGAATGCAAGAAGAAACTAGAAATTTAATTTGATATGTACTAATGCACTACTACTTGGGACTTGAAGTGTGGCTAAAACCTGGTAAGATTTATCTTGGTCAAGGAAAATATGTGATCAAGATTTTGTAGAAATTTGTTATGATGGATACTAAACCTATGAAAACTCCAATGATCACTAATTTGAAGAAGTTAATGAATTCATATTCAAATTTTTTTGATCCTACATTTTATTGACAGTTGACTAGCTCCTTGATGTATCTTGTGAACAACCAGCCAAATATATGTTTTGCAATAAACAATCTTAGCCAATTTTAGATGGAACCAAGGCATGATATTGGATAGCAACCAAACACATTTTCAGATATCTTTGTGGGAATATACATCATTATATGAAATACATTATAGGTAATGAGATTTATTTATTGGTCTACATAGATTCGAATTAGGCAGGGAGTTATGCATATGGAAAAAGTAATACTAGTGTATGTTTTTGTTTGGGATCCTCTATGGTTTCATGGATGAGCAGGAAACAAGAATCAGTTGCATTGAGTAGTGCTAAAGTTGAATATATAGCAACAAGTGAAGTTTTTCGAGAAGAAATTTGGCTCTTAAAGTTGTTTTCATATTTGTTTGAAGGACCTTTGGATTCTACCATCATATGTTGTGACAACTAGAGTTGCATCAGGTTGACAGAGGACCCATTTTTTCATAAAGAAGCACATCAGTATCAACTACCACTACATTCAAAGTTTAGTGCAGGACGGGATCATGAATCTATAATACATCTCCATTGATGAACAAGTAGCTGATATATTTACAAAGCCTCTTCCTAGAAGGAAGCTTGAGTATTTGAGATACAAGCTTGGGCTTGTGGATATTTCCTCCCTAGTTTACAAGGAGTGAGTATGGACATTGTATTCCCTATATGTCATGTACTATGGCTAGGACTAACAAGTGTAAGCCTAGTGAAGGCACTAGTAGGGAAATTGGTGGATTGGATAAGAATATGCGAACGATATTCTTTGAGGATTTGTATCCAAGATAATATTAGTACCAAGGACTGATAGTATTTGAGGATGGGTGATATCAGAGATAAGAATAGACTTGTAAGGAAATACCTGGTGTTATCACTCATAAAAGGTGAAACATTACTTGACATGGTCATACAATTCATTTATCAAAGGTCTCCTTAAGCCTTTCAATTTGGTATAGGAAAATTTCATTTTTTACATATTCTACCTATCCTAAGGTTTAAGACCACCTCCATTTAGGTCATGTCATGTCCCATCAGTCATCATGAGGTGTCATTTTTCATTTCCCAAGCATTTAAATTTAAAAAGGACACTTAATCCAGTTTTACAACTTTTCGTAGTGTTTTATACAACGAAATAATAGTTTTCGCTACGAAGCTGCCTAATAGTTTCGTAGCGAAACTGCCAGAAGTTAAACTAATCATGCTACGAAAAAAAAAATTCTTTTGTGTCTTGTCAAAATCGATGTGAAATGTCAGCTCATGATTGGAGGAGTTAGGGTGGAGGTCATTTGAGTCTACTAGGGTTAATTCAAAGGTACAAAGCCATGTCTAAGGTCATCATTACCCTTTTTAGCATGCATGTGTCATGATTAATGCATGATTTTTCATTTAAACCATAAAACATTACCCAGTTAGTATTTTTGTCATACTTCACTTTATCTTTGCATGTTATTGGATTTCTAGAACAACTGCTTCATCAAACCAAGCAAGTTGCTGGCAGATTCAAAGGTTGCAAGTGTCATCAAGTGAGGCTGACAAGATATAAAGCACCCATGGTTGAAAGGAAGAAAACAAACAAAGGTGGTCATTAGCACAGGTATGAGCCCATGGACATGAATTTTCTCAATGAAGACCCAGCTTCCATGGAGGTATTAAGAAGAACATGTTGCTTTCAATTCTGTCAAAGGTTGCAGGGTTGTCATCTACATGTTTCCAAGGATTTTGCTAATAGTTTCACAGGAACATCTTCAAAGGTGGGAATGCTAAACCTCACAGTGACACTAGACAACATGTCAACAGCAACAGGAATCCCTAGAGGAGGAGAACAATGGTTTAAAGGCATCAAGTTCACCAACCAGGATTGCAAAGAGTTCATCAAACCAGAGCATAATGAAATTGATCTTACAAATGCTATCCCTAGGAGTTTTATGAAGGACAACTATTCAAAGCTGTTGATGATCATTCAGAAGTATTTAACCTGTGAAGGAAGGTTTCACATGGCCTACCCATACCACCTTAGGCTTCTTATGCATTTTTTGGGTACGAGGTCATTTGACTTTCCCTTTTATTTATACAGAAGTCTAGGTAAAATGTCAGATAAGGTTCAAGTTAAAACAGAAGGTGATGAAACTTCTCTCTTTCACCATGGTTTGATTAAGTTGTTGGTGTTAGAGGAGTTGAAGAGACTAGACAGAGATTGGAATTTCTTTCTTTTCATGAGTGGTTTTGAAGTTGATGATGTCACTCCTAAGAGAGCTTTCAAACCTAGAAATATTTCTTCACCAATAGTGGCAGAGGAATTTGAAGAAGGGAATAGATCATCCCCACCAAAACCAGTGAGCATGGAGACAAAGCCTTTGCCGAAGATTGACACACCTAAAACATCACCTGCAAAAGAGAAGCAAACATTCAACAAACAAGGTAGCAATAGAGTTACTAAGAGCCAAACAGTGGTTAAGGGTAACTTAGACGAAATCTTGCATGCAAATTGACATTGAAGAAACTCCCATTGTCCAAGCTAAAGACATTGATGATAGAGGAAGGAAGATGAAGAAAGGTAAGACAGCTAAAAAGTTAGAGTTTGCAGGTGATGATGTTGGTTTCACGTTTCAACCTAGAAAGCCAATGACCAGACATGCAAGAAAGGTCATGGAAAGCAGCAAATAGACTCAGAAGGTTAGTGAAATTTCTCAACCACTAAACATCATAGATCTCTTTTCACCTGCAAAAGAAGAGTTGGTTATCAAAAAAAAGAAGGGTAAAGAGAAAATTAGTGAAAAATAAGAAATTGAAACCCTTAAGGAGCAGTTGAAGGAGGCAGGTAAGGAGATATCAGTCTCGAAACAAGAAGCAAATAAGCATAGAGCTGAGAAGGTTCAATTTGAAAAAATAAGGAAAATTTGGGAAGATCGAGTCACAAGTGTCTTAAAGACCTTGGACAATACAGAAAGGTTGATAAAGTGGAATCAGCCACTAAGGGGAGAATTCAAACACATCAAAAAGATAAACCTGCACTTGCAATCGAAGAATAGGGCATTAAAAGACAAAGTGCAAGACCTTGAAGAGAAATTGGAGCTGATTCATGAGGATTTGGAAAAGAAAGGTTTGAAAATGACTGTGGTAGAAGAGCCCATTGGTCAACTGATTGTAAATGAGGAGGAAACACCACAGGAGTAATAATTTGAGATGGAATATGCCTTAGCAGGTTCATAACATGTAGAGAATCAAAATTTTATAGCCGGAGGTCAGTATTTGAAGACAACCTTGAAAGGAGCAATTTTTGGTTTTTTGCACAGTTTCGTAGCGTACCTCAGGCTTGAAGCCAAAAATATGCTACAAAATGCTTCTGCACCTCCCATAGTGAGATGAGCCACAATTTAGAAATCCACAGTTTAGAAGGCCTCAAAATCAGCAGAGACCAATGGAAAATAGAAATTAGTCTGACCCTCCAGTAAGGCCTCCTTTTCAACAAAATTTAGTTGATGAAGAAGATCAGCCTGAGATTCCAGAAGACTCCATTCACTGCCTAGATGAAAACATGTCTGGAATTGTTTTGACTAAGGAAGAGCATGATGATTTTGATCATGATGTAAACAAGGTTGAAGAACCATCTGATTACCTTAAGGATTATTAACATGCAGTGAGATGCAAAAGCAATATAACCTCAGAAATAGAAATGTCCCTATTACTAAAAATAAAACACAAGCCAAGAAATGTGCCCCTAAAGAAGCTAAGGCTAGAAAAGATCCATCACCTCCTCCTCCTATCAAAGAAATTGAAAATATTACTTATGCTTTCAGTTTGGAGTATGAGATTTCCAAAATCAAGATCCCAGTCCCTTTTGGATAAATTCTTAAGGTGAATGAGTACAAAAGTAAAATCGTAAAAATTCTAAATTCTCAACCAGGAGCTGCAGAAATCTTTAATGTACAAGAAGACCATCCAACCATCTACTTGGGACCAAGATTGGAAGATGAGAAAAATGAAGAGGTACCTCCTTTCTATGTTAGCCTTAGTATCCATGACATGACATTACACAATGTCGTGTTGGATTTAGGGGCCTCTCATAACCTCATGCCTAAGGTGATTATGGAAAGAATGGGATTGGAAATCACTAGGCCATAGAAGGATTTGTTTTCTTTTGATTCAAAAAGAGTTCAATGCATTGGATTGATAAAAGATGTTTTTGTTGGCCTTACACAAGTCCCTGCCAAGACAGTGGTAATGGACATTGTGGTAGCAGACATTCCACCCAAGTTTGGCATGCTTATATCCAAGTCTTGGGCAGCTAAAACCAAAGGCACCATGCTGATGGACTTGACATGTGCTTCTATCACTGTTTTTTGTGAGAAAAGAATATTGTATAGAGAGACAAGGATGGCTTATATGGTGATCAGTAAGGATAAGCCTCATAATTTCCCAATTTATGTTGTTGAAACTGAATTAGGATTAGCAATTCTTTTCAATGGGTTAACTGATGAAGAAGAAAGCAGAAATTCAGGAGGTTGAAAATCAGCAAGCTGAAAATCAGGAAATCATTGAAGAAAAGGCAGAGGGCTGGTGGCTTTTGCACTTTGATGGATCAGCCGGAAGAGAGGGGGTTGGAGCAGGCATTTGGATCACAACTCCTGATGATGAAAGTAAGTTCTATTCTTTCAAACTGAACTTTGATTGCACAAATAACATGGCTGAGTATGAATCTCTATTTTTGGGTTTAGAAATTACGAAAATATTGGGTGCCCAAAAAATTTCAATTTGTGGAGATTCTGAATTGGTTATTAAACAAGTTGAAGGTGTATATCAAACCAAAGATGTGAGAATGAGAGAATATAGAAATATGATCATGGAGATGTTAGAAAAATTTCAAGAATATTCACTTATTGTGAAATTAAAACTCAGTAGCTGACTCCTTAGCTGTTTCTGCAAGTCTGTTTGTTGTCCATGCACATTCCACTGAAAGGTATGAGGTTGAATTTCGTCATAGGCCTGCTATCCCGGAAAACATCATCCATTGGCAAGTGATTGAAGATGACGAGAAGGTAAAAAACTTCATAGAATTGAAAGAGGAGTTTGAAAGCACACAAGTAGATCAGCAAAACATGCTTGATGAAACTAAGGGTAATTCTGAAGTTTTACAGCTGAATAATAATTGTATACCCAAGGGTCTTATCCCACTTGAGAATATTTTTAACCAAAATGATGTGTTCAAATATCCTAGGATACAAGCTGATGATGAAGAGGTAGAGAGTTGTAATCTTGGTATAGTAGCAATGCCTAAAATGATCAAGCTTTGAAAATTTCTTTCTGTAGAGATGAAACAAAAATATATTGAGATGGTGAAAAATTTCATTGATGTTTTTGCATGGAGTTATGCTGATTTGAAGAAGTATGATCCTACTATTATCCAGCATACCATTCCTATTAAAGAAAATGTGAAATCGTTCAAACATAAGTTGAGAAGGATTAATCCACTTCTCATGCTTCTGATTGAGAAAGAAATTAAGAAGCTATTTGATGCAAAAATTATTTTTCCTATCAGATTCTCAAAATGGCTTGCTAACTTGGTACCAGTCATGAAAAAGAGTGGAGAGATTAGAATCCACATTGACTTCAGAAACTTGAACAAAGCTTCTCTGAAGGACAATTACCCTCTCCCTAAGATGGATCAAATTCTGCAGAATATTGTTTGTTCCCAAAGGATTTATACGCTAGATGGTTTTTTCAGGATACAAACAGATATTAGTGCACCTAGAAGACCAAGAGAAAACTTCCTTTACTACACCATGGGGGATATTAATGTATGCCAAGACATCCTTTGGTTTGATGAATGCAGGAGAAAATTTTCAAAGAGCAATGGATATTTCCTTTGCTGAGGAGAAGGATAAGTTGGTGGTTGTATATCTGGATGACATAACTGTATTCTCAAGAAGAGAGGAAGACCACTTGAAGCATCTAGAGAAAGTTCTACTGAAGTGTAGAAGGTTTGGTACTTCTATTAATCCCACTAAAATCATTTTTTCTCTAACCTAAGGAAAGTTACTTGGGCATATTATATCTAAATATGGGATAAATATTGATCCAAATAGAGTCAATGCCATTCAGAAAGTAGATCTGCATAGAAGCGGGAAGGAAATTCAGTCTTTCCTTGGGAAATTGAACTTTGTGAGAAGGTTTATTCCCAAATTTGCTGAGATTGTCAAAGGTATAACTAAGATGCTGAAGAGAGAAGCTGATATTAAATGGACAGTTGAAGCAAAGAAGTCATTTGAGGAAATTAAGAAGGCACTCAATCAGGCCCCATTGTTGATTAGCCCGTATTTTTCAAAAGAATTTCTGGTTTTTACATTTTCATCAGAAAGCACAATTGCTGGAGTTTTACTGCAAAAAGGACAACAAGGTAGAGAGCATCCCATTTAATTTTTTAGTAGAACCCTTGATAATTTAGAGCTGAAGTACAATATCCTAGAAAAACAAGCATATGATTTGGTCAAAGCCATTAAAGATTTCAAAATTTATATTCTGCATTCTCATGTCATAACATTTGTACCTAACGTTGTGGTGAAGAAAATATTGACACAAGTTGATCCTGATGGTAAGAGAGGGAAGTGGATAGCTAACTTGCTGGAGTATGATATAGAAATCAGACCTACAAAATTGGTGAAAGGTCAAGGGCTAGCAAAGCTGATGGCACAATCCAATTTTGACTGTCTTGATATAAATTTTATTGCAGAAATTTTAGAATTATCCGATGATGATGAAGAGTTGATTCCTATTGAAGAGAATTATATTCTATCTGACTGGTACAAAGATATTGTCTTTGTCTTACATCATCATAGACCTCCTGCAAAATTGACCAAGTCAAAAGCAAGGTTTGTGAAATTTAAATCTCTGAGGTATTTCATTATAGATAAAAATCTGTATTGGAAAGATATTGGTGGCATTCTTTTGAATTGTTTGTTGGAAGAGGAAGATGAAAGGGTGATTGAAGAGCTTCATAAAGGAGATTGTGGAGGACATCACTACTGGAAGACCACAACAAACAAAATTATTAGAGCAGGATACTACTAGCCCACCATTTTCAAGGATGTCTACAGGAACATAGATGTCTGCCATGAATGTCAGATTTTTTATGGTAAGAAAAAGCTTGTTCCTTTACCCTTGATGCCAATTTATGTTGAGGCACCATTCCAATAGTGGGGGCTAGATTTTATTGGTGAAATACATCCATCATCTTCAGGCTAGCATCGCTGGATCCTGACAACAACTGATTATTTCACCAAGTGGATTGAAGAAATCCCCACAAGGCAAGCAAATGATTCAGTCATCATTCAATTCTTAGAGCATAACATATTGTCCAGGTTTGGCTATCCTATGAAGATCATCACTGACAATGCACAGGATTTCAAATCCAATAATTTGATCATCTTTTGTCATCAATATCACATTACACCCGGACACTCTACTTCCTATTACCCACAAGGTAATGGTCTTGCTGAATCTTCTAACAAAAGCATTGTGACAATTATTAAGAAGGTGTTGCAAGAAAACAAAAGATCATGGCATCTGAAGCTGAATTATGCTTTGTGGGTTGACAGAGTGTGTACAAAAAGGTCAATTGTTACTTCACCTTATGAATTAGTGTATGGAGCTGAAGCCAATTTTCCCACATCCTTGGGAGTGTCAGTTATGAAATTGCTGCAAGGACTAGAGGAGGAGCCTAATGCTATTCAGAGGAGAATAAACCAGTTGCTAGCTCTGTAGGAAAAAAGGGAGGAAGTATAAAATAACCATCAGCAGTCTCAAAACATAATAGAGAAAACATTTTACAGGAAGGTCAAAGAAGAGAATTTTTAGGTTCAAGATGTGGTATTGAAGTGGGAGGCCAGAATTGAAGAAAAGGGGAAACATGGTAAGTTTCAGAATATCTGGAAAATTCCATTCATAGTAGTTGCATTCCATGGCAACAACACTTATCTACTGCAGGAGATGGATGGACAACCTTGTGTTGGAGGGCATGTCAATGGCAGGTTTCTAAGCACTATTCCTCTTAAGTTCTACTGATTTTTCACTTCATTGTATATATTCCATTTTATTATGTTTTTCTGCTAATAAAGACAAAATGATCATAAAACGTGAGCTCGAGGTGAAGGCCATTAAATTTTGAAGAAGTCTTGGAAAATTTCAAAGTTTTTTATTTCTAAAAATATGGATGGCACTGGAACTACAGGTTCTTTATTGTACCACAGGGGCACACCATCCCAAGTGGAGCCACTATTATCACTCATAAAAGGTGAAACATTACTTGACATGGTCATACAATTCATTTATCAAAGGTCTCCTTAAGCCTTTCAAGTTGGTATAAGAAAATTTCATTTTTTACATATTCTACCTATCCTAAGGTTTAAGGCCACCTCCATTTATGTCATTTCATGTCCCATCAGTCATCATGAGGTGTCAGTTTTAATTTCCCAAGAATTTAAATTTAAAAAGGACACTTAAGCCAGTTTTACAACTTTTCGTAGCATTTTATACAGCAAAATAACAGTTTTCGCTACAAAATTGCCTAATAGTTTCGTAGCGAAACTGATATAAGTTATACTAATCATGCTAGGAAAAATTGTTTTCTTTTCTGTCTTTTCAAACTCGATTTGAAGTGCCAGTTCATGATTGGAGGATTTAGGGTGGAGGTCATTCGATTCTGTTAGGGTTAAATCAAAGGTACAAAACCATGTCTGAGGTCCCCCCTTTTTAGCATGCATGTGTCATGATTAATGCATGAGTTTTTATTTAAACCATAAAACATTACCCAATTATTATTTTTGTAATACTCCGCTTTATATTTTCATGTTATTGGATTTCTGGAATAGTTTCTTCATCAAACCAAGTAGGTTGCCGGCAGATTCAAAGGTTACAGGTGTCATCAAGCAAGCGAGGCTGAGAAGATATAAAGCACCCATGGCTGCAAGGAAGAAAACAAACAAAGGTGGTCATTGCCATAGGTATGAACCCATGGACATGAATTTTCTTAATGAAGACCCAACTTCCATGGAAGTGTTAAGAAGAACATGTTTCTTGCAATTCTGTCAAAGGTTGCAAGGTTGTCAATTACATGTTTCCAATGATTTTGCTAATAGTTTCACAGGAACAGCTTCAAAGGTGGGAATGCTAAACCTTACAGTGACACCAGACAACATTTCAACAACAACAAGAATCCCTAGAGGAGGGGAATAGTGATTTGAAGGCATCAAGTTCACGATGCAGGATTGCAAAGAGTTCATCAAACCAGAGCATAATGAAATTGATCTTACAAATGCTATCCCTAGGAGTTTTATGAAGGACAACTATTCAAAGCTGTTGATGATCATTCAAAAGTATTTTACCTGTGAAGGAAGGTTTCACATGGTCTACTCCTACCACCTTAGGATTCTTCTGCATTTTGTGCGTAAGAGGTCAATTCACTTTCCATTTTATTTATACAGAAGTCTAGGTAAAATGTCAGATAAGGTTAAAAAAAAAGGCAATGAAACCTCTCTCTTTCACCATGGTTTGATTAAGTTGTTGGTGTTAGAGGAGTTGAAGAGGCTAAACAGAGATTGGACTTCCTTTCTATTCATAAGTGGTTTTGAAGTTGATGATGTCACTCCTAAGAGAACTTCCAAACCTAGAAATATTTATTCACCAACAGTGGCAGAGGAAGTTGTAGAAGGGAATAGATCATCCCCACCAGAACCAGTGATCATGGAGACAGATCCTTTGCAGAAGATTGACACACCTAAAACATCACTTGCAAAAAAGAGGCCACTAGTCAGCAAACAAGGAAGCAAGAGAGTTACTAGGAGCAAAACAGTGGTTAAGGGTAACTTAGAAGACATCTTGCATGCAAATTGACATTTAAGAAACTCCCATTGTCCAAGCTAAAGACATTGAAGATGGAGGAAGGAAGATCAAGAAATTTAAGACAGCTAAAAATTTAGAGTTTGTAGGTGATGATGTTGGTTTCATGTTTCAACCTAGAAAGCCAATGACCAGACATGCAAGAAAGGTCATGGAAAGCAGCAAAGAGACTCAGAAGGTCAGTGAAATTTCTCAGCCACTAAACATCATAGATATCTCTTCACCTGCAAAAGAAGAGTTGTTTATCAAACAAAAGAAGGTTAAAGAGAAAATTAGTGAAAAATCAGAAATTGAAACCCTTAAGGAGTAGTTGAAGGAGGTAGGTAAGGAGATATCAGTCTTGAAACAAGAATCAAAGAAGCATAGAGCTGAGAAGGTTTTGTTTGAACAAATGAAGAAAATCTGGGAAGATCAAGTCACAAGTGTCTCAAAGACCTTGGACAATACAGAAAGGTTGATAAAGTGGACTCAGCCAATAAGGGGAGAAGTCAAACACATCAAAAAGATAAACCTATACTTGCAATCCAATAATAGGGCATTAAAATACAAAGTGCAAGACCTTGAAGAGAAATTGGAGTTGATTCATGAGGAGTTGGAAAAGAAAGGTTTGAAAATGACTGTGGTAGAAGAGCCCATTGGTCAATTGATTGGAAATGAGGAGGAAACACCACAGGAGTAATAATTTTAGATGGAATATGCCTTAGGAGGTTCATAACATGTAGAGAATCAAAAATTTTCAACTGGAGGTCAGTTTTTGAAGACAATCTTGAAAGGAGCAATTTTTGGTTTTTTGCACAGTTTTGTAGCGTACTTCGGGCTTGAAGCTAGAAATACGCTACGAAAAATCTGTAGGTTCCTTTTTGCATTTAAAGTAAGTTTTTGCATGTGTTAAGGAGAGGGATCCATGATGGTAAGGTGTTATGACATGATGAAGATGATGGAACAACAAAGAAGGGAAGAAAATGGATGGAGAAGCCACTTTTACCACGCTACTAAAACTCACTACGAAACTGTTTGTTTTCATAGCGAGCAATTGTTGAAGGATTTTGAGCATATTAAAAGCATTTTTTGCTAGCTATAGACCTCTAGCATGTTATAGGACCTTATTATCAAATATTTATGACTCAAATAGAGTGCCATGCAGCCAGGCCATCAGCCAAAACATCGTTGAAGATGAAGGTCATCCATTCCTAAAAGGCAGGGTTATGTTCCACATATCTAGGGGTAATTTAAAAATGTAAAGTGGTGGTGAAATTGGCCATGTGTCCTTCGAGCATGTGATATTTGTTGTGTAACCATCATGTAATTGTTTCACGGATAGGATATATGTTAATTTTGGAAAAATAGGTCCAAACTCCATGTTGTGATGCTCATATGAAGATACCAATATTTTTATTGGGTTCCTCTTTCGAAGAGGTGCAAGATCGATCTAAATATCATCTTGATCTGATGAGAAGAAGATTTATTTTGAATTTATTTTTAATCTATTCAAAATATGTGTAGGTTGGCATTAAGGTTTTGTGCCCCAGCAGATGTGTCACACACCCTCAACGATGGATATATATAAGGTCAATGTTGGAGGACATTTCACCCATCTCATCCTCACACATTCTCTCTCCTCATCTGATTGGTTTGATCACTTGGAGTCTCTCCTCTCTCCACATGTGGGAAATCTGGCAACAACACTTTTCTATTTTTCGGTCTAAGGGTTTCTATAGCAAACTTTGACCAACGTTGACTTTGGTCAATGCAAGGTCAAATCGACTCGAGACTCTCCCAAAATCTCGATTTCCCTAATACGCATTTTCTGGCACTATTTTCGAGGAAAAACATTGACTTTGAATTTTCATCGTTGACCTAGTTGCTGCTGCTGTTTGCGTTGACCGTTGACTGACAGCATTAACTTTTGAGTTGACTGTTTGGTTGTCCTAGAGGGTTGTGTGAAATTGCTGGTTGGCTGACCATATTTATACTTTGTTGGTTGAAGCATCCTGTTGACCGTCGCAACGCACCAACACAATTATATATTTCTGGCTTGTCTTCTGTCGATCTACTGGTATGTTCTATTAGCATTTTACTTTATTTTTTATGTGATTGTTGTATGATATTGAAGAGAAAGTAAAGTTACATCAAGCATAGAACATCTACATAAATTTACATGGAATCAAAGTTGAGGTGAATACAAATCCACAATTTGTAGGCAATCACCGAAGAAGAGGATGGGTTCCTCAAACTACAATGGCTTCAAGGTTGATGACAAATTGACTGGGAAGGATGATTTCCATGCTTGGAAGATGACATTAGATCTTAACTTGGAAGACCAATATGTCATGGACTATGTGCAGGGAAAAATCCAAGAGCCTTCATCCACTGATACTGCTGCTGCCAAAAAAAGTATAAGAAGGGGGAGATCAAATCAAAGCTGATGATCAGGGACTCAATTCACAAGAATCTGGTTGCCTACATCTATGAGCTAGGCACATCCAAAGAGATGTATGGATTTTTTTTTTTAATTCATTTTCCACGGTTTGAATTTGAACTAGTTCAAATTTTCTTATGCCTTCATTGTCCACTGAATGTACACCGTCTGAGAATTGCAAACGCTTTGGTGTTACTAAATATAATAGATTTTTTTAGCTACTAATGTTGGGGTTACTGCGAAAATTTTAACCACATTCTAATGACCCGTCTACATAACAACATTGATTTTCGCATACTTAAGCATCCAAGTGGTACAACAAAATGATTCTAATTTACACTCTCACTCTTTTACCTCCCAACAAGAGAAAATATGTTGAACTACAGTGATGTGTTGGTCCACAATGACACCCCAAACAACCTCCTACGGAAAAGTCCATTACAATGGATGCAAGTGTTGTTCCTGTGTTGTCCAACAACAACAACAAGCCATGGCAATTAGTGCAAGGGTTGTTCTTATGTTGACCAAAAGCAAAAGAAACAACAACTATGGTCCTGTTATAAGTCCACAGTTCAGAAACTTGAGCATACTGAATACCTTGTACATTTTTTATTTCCATTAACATTTAAAATATTTTCTCACCTTAAACTTGAAAATTTCTCACAGTCACAGATAATCATTTTATGGAATATGTCTCTGTAAGTTAAATCTTCATCACATGCTTATTTCTTATAATTTGGCAAAAAATTTAGAATTTGATGGCCATTTTTAGCACATGGTGCGCTAAAAATATCTAATGGAATATGTCTGTATAAGTTGAATCCTCAACACATGATTATGGATTTTGCATAGAAGTTAGTCACACTAATTGATTTTTTATTTAAATATTTTTATTTTTTTTATTCTATCAAATTTTATTTTGTTCATGTTTTGGGAATTGGAGCCTTAGGCTTTGCTGAAATTGTAGAAGTCAACTTAAAATGATTAATTCCTTCTTGTAAAAATGACAACATTTATTGGTTTATGGTTACCTGTTGGTTTCCCCATAAAAACACGTTTGTGAATGTACATCTCTAATTTTTCTTATCATGCAACTACCTACATAAAGCTCCCGTGGACTATGATGGGGTGTTGTGACTAAAATTGCTCTGCACGTAAGGGTACATAATTTTTACAATTAAAGCTCATTAATCCAATTCCAAGTCTACCATGGTCTTCAATGTGTTAACCTGATATACAACCTTTAATGCCTATGGCATGCCATTTTTATGGTACTTCACGACGCATATGGATTCCTTGTCAACTCAGCATATATTGCTTCCACTAAAATTCCCAATATTTCTTTTCCATGCTGCACCTTTTGAAAGAAAAAAAAACCTATCCTCAAACCCAAAAAATCTATCGGGGTGGCATTGCACCTCTTGGTGCAAATGCTAGTATTTATTATGGTTGTTGTGTGTATTGTCTCACAAGTTTATGAGAGTAATCTTGTCCTCTTGAGCCAATTTAGAGCACTATAAACCAAATAAAATAGAAAATATTTTCCAACGATGAATTTGGCCATCAAATCTCTAGATTGTTTTATTAATTGCGCTAATTTGAGTTTTTTGAATTATTTCAAATAACTTTTCTTTTCTTTGCAAGTGTGATTGGTATCTCAAATATTAGGAAATAAGATTAGATCGAGAGTGGCATATTTGAATGAATCATGAGATTAAGTTTAGGTTGTACAAGAAAGGATCTCTAGCACCATTAAAACATCAAAATAAAATCCATGGCTCACATAATTCAAATCCATTGTTGTATATTGTGTTTTAAATAAGGAAAAATCATTTTTGATTAAACAATTTGAAAGTTTAATGGTTTTTCTCGTTATTTGCAGGTGTGATTAACTTCAATAGCTATGGTGTCGACCTATCCATGTCCATGCCCTTGAGCAATGTCGTTGTTGCGCAAGATGCCATTGAAGTACTGATGCTAGTGCTCGATCGCAACTCGAACACGAGTTCGGTGTTGCCACGAGGTTCCGGTAGGCATTTTGATGGGTCGTGATTCTGCAAGGAGGGAACATTGTTTATTTCCTGTGGACTTTAGAGCCTTCAAACCTGAAGTCAACGTGGGAAGGACCTTCCAGTGAGAGAAGAAAACGAAAAGGAACCGGAGAAATAAGAAATAGCCATATGTCAACTTTGAATAGATGTGAGGAGGACAGAATAGAGGGACTCTTATTAGCTAGGGTGAATAGTGTCTACTCACCCAAAGCCCACGGAGTAAATGCCTTCGACGTAATTAAGAAGCACGGTAATGTGGATGAATTTTCATCGTTAGTAATGTTGTTATATATATATATATATATATATATATATATAGAGAGAGAGAGAGAGAGAGAGAGAGAGAGAGAGAGAGAGAGAGAGAGAGAGAGAGATTATTTATAATAGAGTTGTAATTAGTTAATTTTTATGATTTTTTTAAATCTTGGCAATGTGAATTATGTCATCAAATAAGTGTTTTGATGGGCATAGATGTTTACTAACAATTAATCAATTTAATTAAAATGGAAAAAATGGCATAACAATTTTTGAGATAAACCTCAACCTTTGATTTGAGACCAGCAATAAAAATATTCTATAATATTCCGTGGAGATTAAATCCCTACCATCTATCTAATAATTAGTGATTTTTGAATTAAAATTCTAAATTCTTATTCCAAAATATACATACATATATATATTTTTTTGTTAATGAAAATTACTTTATTAGTTAATGAAAACAATATCAGTATATAACGAAGATCCAAATCTTACACATGAATTGGTTGAGTTGGAAGCTTAATTATACCTTCCATTCATGGAAAATAAAAAACATGTTAACAAGGGTTTGTTTGACCATGTAAAAGTGGGGTGTTGTCTTTATCACTCCCAAACATTTATTACAAGTATTATGCAATTTTGGTAAGACAATTATACACATAAATTTGACTTAATAAATACTTCAAATTAGGACTTCTATATAAAAAGGTGTTTGCTTTATCGTTGAATCATCTTTAATATAGGACAAAGTATTTTGGCAAAAGAATTACCTCATTCAAGAACCATTTAGTTAAATAAGGGCTTCAAATATTATATTATTTCCAATTAAGAACTCTTTAGTTGAAAATATGTTTTTGTAATTTATGAGGTACTCTACCACATTGTAATATCTCGCATCAAACATAAAATAGTAATAGACCTTAATATATTTACTTTTAGAAGTCATGACATAATATAATGTATTTATCTTTAAAAGACATAACATAAAAATACACAAATCAATTTTTTTAACTATCATTGCTTTCCTAGGTTTGACGAAAAAAACTAATAGCTTATATATATATATATATACGTGTAATTGCTTTTCCTAGGTTTGGCGAACAAGACTAATAGCTTATTACACTGAAGGTGTTATATTGTGGGGTTTTTGTTTGTGACACTGTTCAGATTCGTCGTTCTTGACAGAATCTGAACAGTGTCCCGCGTACCATTTTTTAAGAGGCATGGGAGTTATAAAGCACAGAAAAGGTGTCAAATCCGCTTCAACCCCATTTGCCAGCGAAATAATAATCGGCATAGTCCTGCGCTCCTTCCAATACCTGCTAATTTCCTTAAAAACCTCCTTCGTTTCTGTCGAGGGGAGACCGTTGATAACAATGTCGGCATTTGACACGGCCTCCTGCAAATTTGTAACAACTTTTAGTGGGCAGAGCGATGTATCGATCATATTCAAACAGAAACCGTCTTTCAAAATCTCGTCAGCATACAAAACGCAATCCCCGAGCTTTGCCTCTACGTATTTAAGATAGGCGCAACGCCTGATCAAACGTCTGAGAACATCTTCCCTTGAGTTAATGACCTCGTATAAATGCTCCGTCGTGGCTCGATCTACCGACCTGCTCGATCTACGCAGACTAAAACATCTCGATTCCAATTAGTGGGAAATGATTGTGATGGGTCGTAAGTGGTCATTGCATACATGAATCCCAGCATAGAATTTTGATCAGAAGTATTAGTGGAATGAAGATGCCATCGATCAGAGATGTTGAAAATTACTTTCCGCCGCTCCATGTATAGGCAGCCACCTTCCATTTTTATCTACAGAACATTGTACGCGAGCCACTTTCCATTTTGATTGTTCAGTCAACTTCAGCGTAGCATTTTTGGATACAGAGAAATTTAACATCAATCCGGACCTGAAATTTCACTGAGGCAGATTGGAAGGGATTTCGGGTCACACTCAGCCGTCTGTACCATTGCCCAAAATCAGACCCGGGAAAACTTATAAGGCAGATTTAATAAAAATTCCGCGTCACAACTTTGGTTACGTTAGCAGAAGTTTTTGGCACCCGAAATCGATTGCAAGAAGGTTTAATGTTTGGTTGACGTTCGGTGGTAAAAGCCCTTCACATTATAGTTTTGGTTTTAATGTTTGGTTTTAAAAATGGTGTGTACAGTTAACATATATATATATATGTGTGTGTGTGTGTGTGTGTGTGTGTGTGTGTTACACATATATCATATGAGCGTTTTCAAAAAGGAGGCCGTGGGCCATAGTCAAACATTTTTTTGTTTTAGTTTTAAATTTATTTTTTTAAAGTTGTTTTATTTTTATATGGTGTGGCATATATAAAAAAGGAATTTAAAACAAAAGGCCCGTGTGCTATGGCATTATAAGTTTTATTTTAAAATATTTTTTTTTTTTATATTGTAAAAGTGCTGTGGCATATAAAAAAGATGAAAAGGCCTGTGTGCACTCATGTATTGTAAGTTTTATTTTTACACACAGCAGAAGTGTAAAACAGAATTTTGAAGTGCACAACAGTGCTTTCATTTTTTTGTGAGACAAAGTATTTTTCCAACACACAGCAGTGAGTTGAAATTGCAGAGATAGAGTGAAATTTTTAGTGTGTGAGTTTTGTTTTTGACTTTTGTTTTGAAGCAGTCAAAGTCTCTTTGTATTCCCTCAGTCAGAGGTGATTTTGTAACCAAGTTTTTTTTTTAAGTTTAATGAAACAGTTTTAGAGTGAAAACTCTGTCTCCAGTGAAGAATTTTTTTTTATTTTTCTCTGTGTTGAAGAGGGGGAATTTTATTCTCCATTGTTGTTCTGGAATTTTAAATTTTCCAACATGGTATCAAAGCTAGTCCAGGCTCTTTGAAGATCAAAGAAGCTGAAGGAAGGAGTTCTTTGTTGCAGCAGCTTCTCCAGTAGTGTGAAGACTCAGCCAAAAAGAATCCAAAGGTATTTCTCTATACAGTTTTAGTGTTACTGTTGTAGAACAGTCAAGTTATTTACATACACAGTCAAGTGTTTTTGAATCATAGTTAAGAGTGCAAAATGGCTGGAGCCAGCACTGGTATGGGTATGGGAAATATCCATCTCCCACAATTTAATGGGAAAAATTATGACTACTGGTCAATAACTATGAAAGCATTATTTGTCTCCCAAGACTTATGGGAATTAGTTGAGGATGGCTTTGAAGAGCCAACAAATGAAGCAGAGCTTTTTGTTTTAAATCAAGCAGGAAGAGAACAGTTGAAGAACAATAAGAAGAAATATGCTAAGGCTCTTTTCTTATTGTATCAAGCAGTGCATGAGAGTGTGTTTCCAAGGATAGCAGCAGCTAAGAAATCCAAAGATGCATGGGAAACTCTCATGAGAGCCTATCAAGGCATGGAAAAAGTGAAGACAACAAAACTTCAGTGCTGAGGAGAGACTTTGAGACTCTCTGTATGAAAGAGTCAGATACCATTGACTCATTCTTCACTCATGTGATTGGAATGGTCACACAAATAAGATCTCATGGAGAGACTCTTTAAGATAAGAGGATTGTGGAAAAACTCTTGAGAATTTTACCCTCAAGATTGGATGTGATTGTCACCACCATAGAAGAGACTAAGGATCGCACAAAGTTCACAGTGGATGAGCTACATGCATCACTGATGACTCATGAGCAGAGATTGGGTAGGAGTGAAAACTCATCTCTGGAACATGCCTTTAAGACCCAGATGTCTTTCGAAAGAGGAAGAGGGCAAGGCAGAGGAAACAAAAGAGGAAGAGGCAGAAGCCAAAACAGAGGTGGAAGGAACAGTCCAGCAAATGCTCAAGGAAGGGGCAGCAATCCAAATCAGCATCAAGGCCAAGGCAGCAGCCATCAAAGTGGTCAGCAGAATGCTCAAGGATAGAGGTATGATAAGTCCAATGTCCAATGTCACTATTGTAAAAAATATGGTCATTATTCTAATGAATGTAGAAAGAAGCAACATGATATGGGAAATAGAACTAGTGCAAATTTCACTAGAGAAAATCTCAGCCAAGATATTTTTTTTTTGGCTTGTAATATGGCTGAAGAAAAGAATGAGGATTTATGGTTTCTAGACTCCAGTTGCAGTAACCATATGATAGGAAACTTATCAATGTTTTCTATGCTAGATGAGAGTGTGAAGTCACAAGTCACACTAGGGACTGATCGTAAAGTGTCTGTTATGGGAAAAGGAAACGTAAATGTTTTAACAAGAAAAGGTGCAAAGAAATCCATAGCAGATGTGTATTATGTTCCAGGAATGAAGTGTAACCTCTTAAGTATTGGACAACTTGTCCAAAAGGGGTACAATGTATTTTTTGAGGATGATGTTTGTACCATCATGGACAAACCACCCAACAAACAATGTATTGCTGAAGTGAAGATGACAAGGAACATGATGTTCCCTCTTAGAATGAGAGCAGATTTGAAGAATGAAGAAAAGATAGCAGCAGTGGCACAAGAGGCTATACAAAGCGAACCAAAAGATGAAAATTGGTTGTGGCACTTGAGATTTGGACATCTCAACTTTTGAGGTCTTAATTTGTTGAACAAAAAAGGAATGGTAAGAGCTTTACCATTGATAGAGAAGTTGTACAGCTTTTGTGAAGGTTGTATCTTGGGGAAACAACACAGAGAAATTTTTCCTTTCGGGAAAAGCATAAGGACAAAGGCACCCTTAGAGATTGTCCACTCAGATTTGTGTGGACCAATGCAAACTCCATCGCTCGCTAGAAGCCACTACATGTTAACATTCATAGATGATTTTACAAGAAAAACTTGGGTTTACTTTTTGAAAAATAAAAGTGAAGTGTTTGAAAAATTTTGCAATTTCAAAGCACTTGTGGAAAACCAGAGTGGGCTGCACATCAAAGTTCTAAGGACTGATAGAGGAGGTGAGTATATCTCTAAATATTTTCTATGTTTTTTGTAGAGAAAATGGTATTCAAAAGCAATTTACAACTAGATATACTCCACAGCAAAATGGAGTAGCCGAAAGGAAGAATAGAACCATAATGGACATGGTGAGGAGTATGTTAAAGGCAAAGCATTTGCATAATGATTACTGGGCTGAAGCTGTACATTGTGCAGCATACATTTTGAATAGGTGCCCTACAAAAGCAGTGATGAACAAAGTGTCGGAAGAGGCATGGAGTGGCACAAAACAAGGTTTCACATACATGAAGGTTTTTGGATGTGTGGCTTATGCACACATACCGGATCAGCTAAGGAAGAAGTTGGAAAGCAAGGGGGAGAAATCTATTTTCATTGGATACAGTGAGGAATCCAAGGCCTACAGGTTATATAACCCATCCACCAAGAAGTTTATTGTGAGCAGGGATGTTCAGTTCATTGAGGAGGAAGCTTGGGATGGAAGCATAGAGAAAATAGTGAATGTTAAACACTGTTTTATCTCATGATGAAGATGATGATGAATTGTCTGAAATACATCCCCAAACAGCAGCACCAACACAAGAGCAGCAAGAGACACCCTTGAGGAGAAATGAGAGTTCTTCTCCAAGCACACCACAAGGAGGAAATTCAAGTGCTTCTTCAAGCATTTGTACACCTAGTGAAAGAGGTAAGAAGTTCAGAAATTTGAATGACATTTATGCACAAGAGGCAGCAAATGAAGGCATCAATTCTTTGTTTGCTTTATATTGTCATGTTGATGACCCTGTTCATTTCGAAGAAGCTATTAAGGATAAGAAATGGATAGAAGCTATGGATGAGGAGATTAATGCCATAGAAAGAAACAAGACTTGGGATTTGGTTGAACTCCCAAAAGGTAAAGATGTCATTGGAGTTAAATGGGTCTACAAGACCAAGAGTAATGCTGAAGGAAAAATAGAGAGACACAAGGCAAGACTTGTCGTCAAAGGGTATAAGCAAAAGCATGGGATAGATTATGAAGAAACTTTCGCACCGGTTGCTAGAATGGAAACCGTGAGAGTAGTGTTGTCCATAGCAACACAAAACAAGTGGAAAGTTTACCAAATGGATGTGAAGTCAGCATTCCTAAATGGAGTGTTAATGGAAGAGGTTTACATTGAACAACCTCTTGGCTATGAAAAGAAAGGCCAAGATCACAAAGTGTGCAAGTTGAAGAAAGCTCTTTATGGGCTGAAGCAATCGCCAAGAGCGTGGTACAGTAGGATAGATTCCTATCTACTGAAAAATGGATTTGAAAAATGTGAGGGAGAACCCACCCTCTACATCAAAGAAAAAGATGGAAAAATGTTGATTGTATTTTTATATGTTGATGATGTTATTTTCACAGGTAATGATGATTATCTTATTGAAAAATTTAAAACAGTCATGAAAGAAGAATTTGAAATGACTGACATGGGTTTGTTGAAATACTTCTTAGGAATAGAAGTAGAACAAGATGAAAATGGGATTTTTATCTCACAGACAAAATATGTTAATGAAGTGCTGGAAAGATTTAATATGCAGGAGAGCAAATCAGCGATCACTCCCACAGTGATGGGATTAAAACTCAGCAGAGAGGACAGCAGCAAGGATTTTGATCCTAGCTTGTATAAGAGCATAGTTGGCAGCCTCATGTATTTGACTGCAACTAGGCCCGACATAATGCATGCTATTAGTTTGATTTCCAGATTCATGGAGAAGCCAAAGGATGCACATTGGCAGGCAACGAAGAGAATTTTGAGGTATGTTAAAGGTACAAAAAGGTTTGGTATTTTATATACTACTTCAGAAAATTCAGATTTAGTTGGATACACTGACAGTGATTGGGCTGGAAGTGTAGATGATCGGAAGAGCACTTCCGGTTATGTTTTTCACATGGGTTCAGGAGCCATTTCATGGGCTTCTAAAAAGCAGCCCATTGTAGCATTGTCTACAACAGAGGCAGAATATGTGGCAGCTACAGCAGTAGCGTGTCAAGCAATTTGGATGAGGAGGATGTTAAGAAGTTTGTGCCAAGAGCAGGTAAAAGGAATAGTGATTTATTGTGACAATAGCTCAGCTATTGCATTATCCAAGAATTCTGTGTTTCACAAGAGAACGAAACACATTGACACAAAGTTTCATTACATCAGAGAATTGGTAAACAATGGTGAAATTGTTTTGGAACACTGCAGAACTCAGGAGCAGTTTGCAGACATTCTAACCAAGCCATTGGGGCAGAAGAGTTTTGACTTTTTGAGGAAATTTCTGGGTATGACTGATAACCCAACAGCTGAAAGTAAGGGGGAGTGTTGAAAATTACTTTCCGTCGCTCCATGTACAGGCAGCCACCTTCCATTTTTATCTACAGAACATTGTACGCGAGCCACTTTTTATTTTGATTGTTCAGTCAACTTCAGCGCAGCATTTTTTGATACGGAGAAATTTAACAGCAATCTGTACCTGAAATTTCACTGAAGCAGATTGGAAGGGATTTCGGGTCACACTCAGCCATCCGTACCATTTCCCAAAATCGGACCCGGGAAAACTTATAAGGCAGATTTAATAAAAATTCCGCGTCACAACTTTGGTGACGTCAGCAGAAGTTTTTGGCACCCAAAATCGATTGCAAGAAGGTTTAATGTTTGGTTGACGTCCGGTGGTAAAAGCCCTTCACATTATAGTTCTGGTTTTAATGTTTGGTTTTAAAAATGGTGCGTACAGTCAACATATATATATGTGTTACACATATATCATATGAGCGTTTTCAAAAAGGAGGTCCTGGGCCATAGTCAAACATTTTTTTGTTTTAGTTTTAAATTTATTTTTTTTAAGTTGTTTTATTTTTATATGGTGTGGCATATAAAAAAAAGGAAGTTAAAACAAAAGGCCCATGTGCTATGGCATTATAAGTTTTATTTTAAAATAGTTTTTTTTTATATATTGTAAAAGTGTTGTGGCATATAAAAAAGATGAAAAGGCCTGTGTGCACTCATGTATTGTAAGTTTTATTTTTACACACAACAGAAGTGTAAAACAAAATTTTGAAGTGCACAGCAGTGCTTTCATTTTTTTGTGAGACAGAGTATTTTTCCAACACACAGCAGTGAGTTGAAATTGCAGAGATAGAGTGAAATTTCTAGTGTGTGATTTTTGTTTTTGAACTGTGTTTTGAAGCAGTCAAAGTCTCTTTGTATTCCCTCAGTCAGAGGTGATGTTGTAACCAAGTTTTTTTTTGAAGTTTAATGAAATAGTTTTAGAGTGAAAACTCTGTCTCCAGTGAAGAATTTTTTTTTATTTTTCTCTGTGTTGAAGAGGGGGAATTTTATTCTCCATTTTTGTTCTGGAATTTTAAATTTTCCAACAAGAGAATTCAACTGCGCAAATTCCAAAAGGCATGACAAGGAAAATCAAATAAAATAAGAGGAAAGGCATCCTCATTTTATAGACGAAAAGATAAGGCACTGTTAGCATTGGGGAGCGGCTCTTATGTAGCTTCTGGTCAATGTTAACCCTTAAACCAAATTTTAGGATCCATAAGGGTTTATGTCGCTTCTGGTCAATGTTAGGGTTAGTAGTGTGCATTTGGTGGCCTCAAATCTACATTTAAACCCTAGAAGGCCAATGTCTGTGAGATCATCAACACGTTTTAGTTGTATTGATGCCAAATTCACGAATTTCTACGAAGTCTCCTAGAAACAAAATTAAAATTACTACACTGGTGCCCACGAAAGTGTAGACAAACAGTTTAAAGTCTCCTAGAAACAAATTTATGCTGTGGGCAATGAGCTCGGATCTTGTAGGCCTGAAAGGGCCCGCCTCGCTACCATTGTAGCTCTTGGCTGCTCCATTTTCATAGTTTTAATTAAGGTAACGTCCACGTTGCTCAAAGATGAATGGGGTAAGGTTTTCATGGATGATAAGAGCGTTAGAGGTAGTGGTAGGCCTGCCATAGGGGCTACAATTAACCTCGGCTCATTATATTTTCTAGGGACTCTTGTTGTAGACATTGGTTGAAGCTTAGACGGACGGCTCGCCGTCCTTTGATGTGATACTGCAGCATATATATGGTGATGTTAGATCTTCTTCCTAATAATTTCCATGGCATTTCTCGACACTCTTACAGAAGGTTTTGCGCATTTTGGAGACTCGCAGCGTTTTTTGATTCGTTGGATTATGTTACACATCCCTTTCGTTCCTGAATATTTCGATAATTATGTTATAAAAGTTTTCATTTGTCGCATGAGATTTTCTTTTCACAGGCATTTGCCCGTAATTTGGGAATTTTATGTATTGTATCTTCTTCTCTTAATTTTAAACAAATCTGTAATTTTACAGAAACAAGAAGTTATAGGTCTTCATGTTTTTTAATACAAAATATACATACTTTTTCATGTTTTTAAATACAAAATATACTTGGAAATCTGAGTGGAACAGACTCTCAGCCGATGAGAGGGCCCAGATCAGAGCTAGACGGGGCAGCAGAACATCATTTCGTTCTGCAGAACCTCATTACATGAACTCGCCCTTTCTCTCTCCCAATTCCGAATTAATGCTCAGCCCACTTGCTGGATGATAGCCCCGCCGCTTAATTGAATTGTTTTGCTTTTATTAAGATTATTTTTATTTTTATTTTATTTTATTAAAAAATATTGAATATTTTTCAAAATTATTTTTTCTTAATGGTATTATAGGAAATAAATAAATGATTTTCCCAAATCTTGTATTTTTTCGGTGTACCTTTGCGCTGTTCATTGCAGCTAATCAGTGAACCTGAATTTCATTGTTCCTTTACCCAATTTGAATTTAACACGTCGCATTGAAACTGTTTCGCATGTGTCACTGCAGAGGGACCTCGGGGTTCGGCTTGTTCATCGACCTTCTGCGCCCATAGAAAATGTCAATCCTTGATCTTGGTCAAAGCACACACGGCGAGGTCAACTACAGGGGCATCTTTTGGTTTAAACATTGAGCTTGTTTGTGCCTGCAGGTCTTCGTTGATCTAAGATCAATAGAGACCGAACCCTTTGATATGAACGAGATTTAACACAAAGTCCACTCCTTCGGTGTACCTTTGAACCCTTAGGGGCAAATGCTAGTATATATAAACGTGTAATTTCTCTTTCCTGGACTCTATTTTCTAATCTACTTCTTGGAAAAAACTTGAGAGGTTGGTCTTTTGGAGAATTCTTTTTTGGGTAATGTCTTGTCTATCCATCTTTTCATCCTATTTTCGAATTTACTTTCACGTGTTCTAATCCGAGAATTTCCTTTTAATTCTATTTTATGGTATTTTTCTATGAGTTAAATGTTCTCGGCAATTTGACTTTTATTTATTCATCTTATTTTATTTTTAAGTTATTTTTTTCTTATTTTTTCCCGTGTTATGATATTTGGCCCAGAGTTAAATGTTATGGATTTCAAATTACTTTTGATTTTACATTATCTTTCTTATTTGGTAACATATATATTATTTTCTTTATTATTTTCTCATTTTTCAAGTCAACGCGATTGTATTTTTTTCCTAAGAAAATAATTTTTAATATTAATAAATAACCCAAAAATTACATATGGGAGAAAACAAATGGAAAATTAATAAAAATCTTAAAGGACAATGTCGATATGGGTTTTTGAGTTTGGGCACTCTAGGGGCACGAAGAAACAATACTTGAATTTGGATAAAGGCCCTCTTTGGTATGCTTCTAAAAGATAAGCAAGTAGAAAGGTATAATATCTTCACCTCTCTAGAAGACATAAAAATAATGCTTCAGAACAAATGTTTTTGTTTTGGTAGGATTGACTCTCCTCTTGCATACGTTGATGGATATATTTCCTATAATTCTGATAATGGGGACTTGATGGATCCTCTTGGGTCTAGTGCAAGGGTCATTGCTAATATTTCTTCCTCGACGAATGAAGAGTTACCAAGTATGATGGCTCTCTCTGAGGCAAGTGGCACTATAGTCCATGTTAATGCTTAGTAGCTCCCTTATAATTTTGGCAGGTATTGTTTTTTGGTTGTTCTCCCTATCTTGTCTCGTCACGGGCATATGTTTACTTGAAGTTTCTTGGAGGATGTTGAAATTATGGCTCGCTATGGTAGATATCTCGGTGCTTGTATTGAGGGGAATTTTTTGCATTTTTCAGAGATTGTTGGTCTCATCCTTGACAAACTCATGGATTAGTTGGCCATTTATGCTATGAATTTTGTAATATATGATGTCTCTCCACGTGAATTTCACCACGTTGGGTGCTCCTTGTTTGTATAATTTAAGCATGGCTAGGTTTTAATTAAGAAATCTTTGTTTCGTATGTTTGTTTGTCCCTGTAATTGGAGTGAGGTGTCATGCTCCATATGTTGGCTTGAGCGCTCTACACTGAGGCTTGTTATGGTATTGGGGCTAGTAATGGGGATTATATGGGTGCTTTTGAGTATGATTTGAGCACTTGAATGTGTGACATAGAAAAATTCACTCCAACGAGATATGTATGAAAAGCCATGTCAACTTGTTTTGTTGAAGTAATATAATTGCCTCAATTTACAAAAAAAATAATTTTTCTATTTTTTAAATAAATTAATTGTTTATTTGTTTGGAAACATGGACAATGCAATGAAAATAGGGTGAGTTCCCGCCATACTCCAATTGATTACTTGTATATCCTTTTTACAAACTATTTCAGGTTAAATATTTTTCTCGAGTGTGGAGGGATAATGTCAATTAGGGGAAAATATGGAAAACAACTAAGTTATATTTATGTTGTTATCATTATCTTGTAAATTGATTAGGGGAAAATATGGAAAACAACTAAGTTATATTTATGTTGTTATCATTATCTTGTAAATTGATACTACAACATTCCCTCATTTCCATAGAGATACTTCAAGATATTGTGTGGTTATGGATAGACAAGGTCGATTATGGGAAAATTTGCCAAATGTTTCTCCTATTGTGTCATAAATTAATATATTAGGTTTCCCTTGTCTCTATAGATTGCAAACCATGAAAAAATTTAGATATATCTATGCCTAGAATTATTATTATTTTTAATTAAGAAAAATGAGTAAACAAATTATTTTATAGCATTGTTAATCAATATTCACTTCAAGGTTTATGTATAGAGAAGCATATATAGTCGAGCTAATGCTTGCTAAGGTCTACTAGGTTCAATGTTAACATATTCATCTGAAATGGAAAATTGTGTAATTTATCATCTATTTTAGTGTTTTCTCAGTGTAAAAATTGGGGAAATTAGTTTGTAGGGCCCATTTTAAAGGAGGCATTAGTTTTTTGATTTTAGGCTTGGAACCGTATATGCTCAATTTTAGGATTTAAATGGAACTTTTTCACGTCAAAAAATTTATGAGTGTAGATGTTAGCCCCTCAACATTGTTATATACAAAAAAAAATTCTAATAATGTGAAAATCACCTCAATCAAAGTTCATATGAAAAAGTTATGCCTCTTGTAACTAGATCTATGCTATTGACCACCATGGTATAAAGTCGATGCCAAATCAATCCTCATTACTCACACATGTGGTGTTGAGTGTGGAGCCCGATTATCTTCCTCATTTGGATTCTTTGTTTCAGTCGTGCTTGGATCGTGCACCGGGTGTGGATGGGCGTGCCCCCACACTTGTTGCCACTAGGGGGGTCATGAGAGGGGAAAATTTTCTTCATCCTCTCCCTTGGATGAACTTCCCTCTCTAGTGTTTCGCCTAATTTCTTCTTGTACCAAATCATACCATAAGAATTCCCAATTCAGTAATTTCTCCTTGCCATTTACTAAGTCCTGGTAGCTATGCCAACTTTTGGGAAGGCCTAGAAGAGCTAGGTTCACCAAGTTAGCTTCTGAAACATTCACACTAACCCCTCCAAGCTCTTCCCAAACTTGTGTAAATCTAGTGAGATACTGTGGAATAATATCATTCTTCTGCATCTTAATGTTTGAAGTTTATCTTTGAGGGCCAATTTTCTATGGTTACTGCTATTCTCGAATAACTCAGTCAATACCTTCCACATTGCGAAATTTTTTTCTTTCCCATGGAGATTTGAGACAATGTGGTCTCACACTCCCTTAAAGATTATTATCTTCACCTTTTCTACATATTTATTCCATTGGGATAGGTTATGGGCATCAACTGATCCTAGTTTTGGAATGCCTATCTTGACATATTCCAGTAATCCATTGTCATCAAGCTTTGCCTCCATCTGATCCTTCCATGAAATGAAATTTGAGCTGCCTTCCAAGGCATACTCTAATCTTAGTCCACTGAATTCCATTCTCCCAAATATGAAGAGATGCTGCTACAATGAAGCTGAAAATTCAAACCTCCTGAGGAACAAATTTGAAATTCTTGTTCTAATGTGAATCCTACTCTAGTACCATGTAGAAATTTGGTGATAGAATTGCAATTGCCCATGGAATTTAATCAAAATCAATAGAAAAAATTATACTCTACCGCTTTGCGGGAATTAATTCACAATTTAGAAAAATATTCGCAAACATGCATCAATCACATAGACAAGTACACAAATTTATCCTGGGGAAACCAATTGGTAAAAACCCCTTAAGCATGCTTGCATTAATCAGAGGAATAGAGAATGTATTACAATTTCTTTATCGCTTTGAGAAACACCTACAAGTGAATAATTGTTCTCTTTACTCAAGGAGAAGCTCTGACCCAAACTTAGTCAATTTTCCCTCACCTGAGCTCCTATTTCCTTGCACAAATCGTGAGGAAATTGGACCCTATTCTTTAGGAATTTCCTCCAAATTGATTGTGCAATTCCCAAGAATTTATCATTGACTGCATGCAACACCTGTAAACTACCTTGGAATCTCAACCACAACTGAGGAACTCGAATTCCTTGCATGCACTAGCTAATTTGAGTTGATTGATTAGTTAATTGGATGATCTCTGAGTTAGACTGTTGTCCCACTGCACAACTAACCTCCAACTAGTTCTATCAACTATTAGAACTATTTTCACTGAGTACAACTAGAAATAAATGAACTCAATTGCTACAAATTAGAAATCACACATACATAACTGAACTCTAAGCCCTCTAACTCGAATTTACTGAGCTAACTCAGTGACAAGAGCCATGTCACCTTAGTTAACTTCATCCAAGTTGTCCGCTGATGTGGAAATTTTGAACTTTATCAATTTGACCAAGGCTAAGTCAAATTGAGCCTTTCTTGCTACATTTTTTCAACAACAACATCACAAAATATTCTTCCATTATACTGAATTCAAGGCTACGAGGATGGGCTCCTGCTTCAATTTCATCCAAAGAGCCTTTTCTCTCATTTAAAGAAGCAATTCAAAAGAAAACCACAACGCCTGCAACTCAAAAACGACATATCCTGGGCCCATAAATAGTTGAACAAATGGAAAATATTCCTTCAATGGAAATTAAGCTGCCTAAGATTAATTATTTGCTCTGTGTCCTTCATTCAAAAGTTGTCATATGCAATTTTAATGGATTTTGGCCCAAACCAAAAACACTCATTCAATGGATTGCTACTAATTGGACCCCTGATTTCGAAACCTTTTTATGCTCCAAAGGTTTCTTTATAATTCATTTTGAAACACAGAAGGACATGGACTATGCTTTAAATGCATGGCCCTAGTTTTGGGGAAGAGCCGCATTGTTCACTACTCCTTGATTCCCCAAGTTTGATGCAAAATTTATGGTGGTGTCCACGATGATGATTTAGGTTAAACTCCCAAATATTCCACTCCTATTTTGGCACCATAAAGTCCTTGAAGATATCGACAACTCACTGGGTAAATTCAAAAAAGTGGATATGGAAAGAGTAGTAAATGATATCTTCACACATGTCAGAATATGTGTGGAGATAGATCTCAGCAAAGGACTTCCAAATCCTATAATTTTGAAGCACCAAAAATTTTTCTTATCACAAATTTTAGACTTTGAAAATACGATGTTCAGGCATCGAATTTTTTATCAAACGAACATTTACAAGATTCATTCCCTCGGGCAAAGAAGAGTCCCAAAAGAAGAAGAAACCAACAAATAGAACAAAAGGACGACAGTTCTTTGAATAATGCCCCTCTAAGGATGAACAGGACGACAAAAAAGAAATTCACTCAGGCCAAGAAGGTATTATTGGAACAATTCTACAAGATGATGTCGTGGAAGGGGGTGCCACGACACAACCGACTGCATATTTAGTGCATCAGGTGGAAAAGGATCCTAAAGACTCTTTGACACAGGATGGAGCTGGTGGGTCCAAAAGAGCACATGTATTAGAAAGTTCATAGTTTGATAAGGAGGCTCCTCATGAGAGACTACATTTGGCATTGGTTCCTGTAGAACCAACTTCTGATGGCTGACAAAAAGTGGAAAAATGAAAAGGAAAAATACAAAAACTATGTCATAGTCAATCATAACTCTTTGTACATATTTTTTTATTTTTCATATTTTTTTTTCTTTTTTTAATTATCCAAGGCATTGTGTTTATGTCCCTGCATATTTCTCCATTTTTTAACATGTTTTTTTATTGATCCTCTTATTAGATATCAATTACATACACACTAGATACATTTACAAAATATATATTTTTATTTTTATTAATAAAAATTATGAGTGATTCCATACAAGTGAATTGGTTTTTCAAAGTGGAGGAATAACCTGTTATGATTATTTTAACCCAACATTTCAGACTTCATAGGTGAGTCCATCATCAGGGGTAAACGCTCAGTGATCTTTGATTTTTTCTTTTTTTTTCTCAAAGATCACTGAGCGATTACCCCTGATGATGGACTCACCTATGAAGTTCGAAACATTGGGTTAAAATACTCATAACAGGTTATTCCTCCACTTTGAAAAATTATGAGTTTTCCCATAAAATAAATAAATAAATAAAATAAAATTATTATTCTCATAGCTCATTTCTCATGTCTCTATAGTGGAATTACACCATTAATTCATTTAATTATGATTAATATCATAGCAATAATAATTAATTTTTATTGAATATGGATGTGATAATAAATATTTTCCACTTGACATATACATCTCTTATTCATGAATGCATGTATGACCATCAACACAACAATAATTGTATCCATTTTCTTTCTCGTCCATCAATTTCCGAGACAAATACACTACGGCCCAATTCAATACAATCCTAATGTCGAGTATTGTTAAAACTAAAAATGACAATGGCCATAATTGGAAATACAATGACCGTGAAAGGCCCTCAGTGAATTCATTCCCTACAAGTACCATTTAAGGATTGAGCCTTGATCAAGGGTTACAACTGTCATCATAAACATTAGTAGGTTTTTTTTCCTTTAGACATTGAAGGCTAAACCTATTACTCCTTTGGACACTTATGATATTAATTTACATTATTTTATGTAATAATAATAGTATGATACTAATATGAGGAAATTATATATTTATTGAAAATGATATAATTAAATATCAATTTATTAAACAAAGTATTATTTTTTAGAAAATATAAGAAATGAGTTTAAAAAAATTAATATATTAAAAAGATAGGTTAAAAGAGTTTTCATCACCACTTAAAGTGTTATTAGGAAAAGAAAAAGAAATTTAAACTCTTGAAATTAAGAGCACTATTAAAAGAAGTTGTCTTTTATTCGACAAAATGGGAGACTTTCTGGGCGATGGGTCAGCTCCAGTCCCCATCGCCCAACTACCCCCCAGACCTCCCGTCCCGCCGTCGTCTGACTACCCCCGACCTCCTAGTGGACCCCGCTCTCCCCCGCGCCGATTGCCTTCGCCACCTCCTCCCCTCCCCTCCGCTCTTCGTCAGCTGCCTCTGCCTCCCCTCTGCTCTTGATTTAAAATTTAAATCCCTTTCACACTCGAAAATAGTAGGTAAGAAAATAGGACCCCCCAAAAGCTCTCGGGTTCTTGCTTGTTATTGGGTTTTCTGAGATCTTATGGTAATGTGATGACGCAGAGGGAGGACGCTAGTTTCATCTTTGATGCTCACACTATTAAAAGAATGGAGCTTTTGATCTTGAGTACATTGCAATGGGGAATGTGCTCCATCACGCCATTTTCATTCATTAATTACTTATGAATTATTACTTTGCTTACAGGGTTGTTCAAGGTCATGGTCATGGCCATGATGTTGTTGACTGAGGCATCAGTGTAATCGCTATTGTATGCCATCCATACCTTATCACCAGAAGAATTGGAGAGTGTAAGAATCCCTTGACTGCTCAAAAGTGATCTAGAGCCATTAAGGGAACCTTGATTCCAATATGTGATGTTGTTCCTCCATTTCAATGTGAAATTCCCACTGCGCTCCAGAGTCAATGAATAATCATACATGTAGAGGCTCTGTCCCACATGGAAATGTTGATTCACCAAGAGGGTGTCATTAAGATTAGAAAAGCTCTCCCAAACGCTGTAGGAACTGCTATTCTTCACTACAAAATTACCATTGTCCTGCATGACAACAGACGATACACTTTTGTTCCCAATATTGGTTTTCCACAACGTGGTGTTTACTCCACTGTGCAATACAAGGTTGCCATTAATATGGAAATCAAAGGAAGCTTTGTCATCCACTCTAATACCACCATTCTCACCTGCAGTCCACACCATAGTCTCATTAATTGAAATGGCCAGAACGTGTAACCCATCATTTCCAACTAGGTGAAAACCAAACTTGAAGCTGTTGTTTGGGGATTTCCAAAACTTTTGTTGCCGTGAGAAGGAAGGCTAAATGATGGACCCTGGCTCCACTTCTCCATCTACACATTGAATAATGATAATATATATTATAGATATTGGGATTAACATATTTATGCTACACTTTTTCCTTCATTATAATCAGTGACATAGGTAATTGGTGATCCATAAATCAATTTTGAATAGTGAAACCCTGTAAAAGAACCTTAATAGATAACCAAGAAGCCAAGAAGGGTGTATGTGCAACCTTAACAGATAACCAAGAAGCCACAAACAAAACTTGGATGTTTGATAAACAAATTCTATTTAATTCTAAGCTCTGCCAATTCCAACCCAAAAACAAAACCCAACCTCTCTAACCCTCATGGGACAAGATATATGGCTGTTATTGGATTTCCCAATAAACAGATCCATAGCCAACTCTAAATCAAAACCAAAATCCAACATTCCTAACACCCCTCCTATTAACCATATATATGGCTTCTCTTGGGAATCTAATAAAGAAATTATATTTCATCCTAAAGCTAAGCCAACTCCATATCAAAATCAAAATCAAGAACCAATCTGCCTCACTATCTTCACCCTTCTTCTGTGAAAAGATACATGGCTATTTATTTCATTTTATAATGGAAATTTTTGTGCCACATACAATAATTATTTTTCTTCTTCTTGATCTGCTGATATGAAAAAATATTTTTCATATCTTGTTTTAAGAGTGTTAATATTTTTGGAGTATATCAATTGAAATTATATGTAACTTGAATAGTTGTGAGGAATATTGTTACCCTTTTCACCTAAGTTCAAATCTCTCTTTGTGAGATATTTCTTTTAATGGAACTACTATTGATAAGGAGTTGTTATAATTATATATGATTTATTGAAGAATATTATTACCCTCTTCACCTAAGTTCAAATCTCTCTTTGTGCGATATCTTTTTTAATGGAACTACCGTTGATAAGGAGTTGTTATAATTATATATGATTTATTGAAGAGCTATTAACCTGAAATTATAACAATACTTGTGAATTTTTCCAAAAATATATGAATTAAAAAAAATTAAAAATAAAAATAAAAATTCATATCTTGTTATAAGAGTGTTCAAGTTTTTTGAAGTACATCAATTGAAATTAGATGTGGCTTGAATAGTTGTGAGGAATTTTTTACCTTAAATTCAAATCTCTTTCTATAACATATTTCTTTTCATAAAATTATTGTAACATATTTCTTGAAGTGGGTGTAGTGCTTAAACAGGTCGCTGCATCCACTACTCCCACTGGAGTTTTATCAGTGGATTGTAGGGACATTGGATTCCAATAGCAGCCTCCTTATATGATGATCTCTTGAATCATATTGTAACATCAAAAAAAAATTTCTCCCACAAACAAATCATCATTGGAATAGTTAGCCCAATTGATATCAGTGTTCAAAGATTCCAAAAAATCTTGATATCCGTGTTCAAAGATTCCAAAAAATGTTGTTTGGCACAGTACTCATCACAATTGTTACCACTATTCTTCTTAATTATTAGTGAAATTTTCAAGTGAAACTTGTACTTTTTAAAACTATGCCCAAATGCTAAATCCCCCAATCTGCAAATGGCTTACTTTATCAACATCAGTAATGGAGGAGGACAAAGCCCTTTTGTAATGGAATGCTTGCAGAGGCACCACCTCTTTAGCTACACATAACAGGGTTGCTGCAGTTATTTCTGATGGCCTATACTCCATGAAATCTATTTCTGCAGCCGTGAATCTCAACATTTAAACATTTTCATATCTAATGGGAATTTGGGTTCATTGCTAAAAGAAACCCATGAAAATGTGGGCATATATTGAAAAATATTCAAAGGATTACCCTCTGTGGTACTAATAATGAGTTCATTGGCTCTGGAAATCACAAATTTTGGAGGAGGAGCGTCATGGCCATGGCCATGACCTTGAACAACCCTGTAAGCAAAGTAAGCAATGAATGAAAATAGTGTGATGGAGCGAATTCCCCATTGCAATGTACTCAATATCAAAAGCTCCATTCTTTGAATAGTGCGAGCATCAAAGATGAATCTGGCATCCTCCCTCTGTGCCATCACAGAACCATCAGATCTCAGAAAAATCAATAACAAGCAAGAACCCGAAAGCATGCCCAGGTCAATAAAGGAAGGCCACAAAACCAATTTATTATTTCATTTTGCTAAAAGTTATGAACAGAGGAATGCATATAATTTTTTTCTTGTAGCCGCTTTTCCAGCACCTATAGGAAAATATTTATATACATTCCTCTGTTCTGCTAGAAAAACTCTAGGTGTTTCTATACATTACACATATACATTACTTTTTGATCTTGTAACTAAATTATATTAATTTGATCTTATAACTTAATTATATTAATTCTGCATGGAACATGTGGTATTGAAATTCACAATAACTGAGCAACACATCAATGTTCTTCGATGATGACATACAATATGATTCCTCTCTAGAGGATTATTCTCAACATATAGACATGAGCAATCCTTAGGATGCATCCTTAGAAACACCATATGTAACTATAAAAACATCTAATGCAAATAATGGGCACAATAACTATCTCATAGATTTTTCCATACACCGGAATAACATAAATTTAGAATATCATTTTCTTCATCGGACAGATCGAGAGAATCCATATTCAATTATGTTAAGGATATCCCACAATCATCCATTTCCAAGACATGTCCATATTCAATTCTGTTAAGGATATCCCACAGTCATCCATTTCAAAAACATGTGGCAGACTGGAGTGTGCGGGAGGGAGTGGTCGTGGGGGAGAGGAGGGGAGGGGGGGGAAATCAATTAAAAATATATAAAATCAGACTATAGTCCACAACATATTAATTTATTAGGATTTAGAAAGATGTTTTTTAATTTCACAATATATTCAAATTTATCTGAAAATTTTTGTTGAACAAAAATCTTGACATAATATTGTTCAAGGCTACTCCACAAATTTTAATATTACTGTTTCATTGTGGAGAGGGATTAAAAGAATGAGAAGCAAATGGCCTTGCAACATATGTAGTGCTGTCAATTGAGTTTATCTCAGGTGGTTGGGAGGAATAATTGCATCCTTTTCACTAAGGTTCAATTCTCATAAATGACATGTTGAGCTCATATCAAGTATATTGTTATAATTGCTTCGAGCCTTGTTATATGGCCTTGAGCTAAGAAAAATATCTTACATTTTGATTAGAGGCTGCAGAGGGGTGTTTTGTTCCTTGGAAGAAAAATATATATCAAACATCGTGTTCATATAACGATTGGACATTAACAAGCATTAAACTAGTTGCAAATAGATCCAACTGGAATCATACCAATTCAATAAAATTCCAATTTCATATTCCTCCAACGATGAAAAATAATATTGTACTGGAAATAGCATAAGCGTTTTGCATCTGTAATGAAGTTGCAATTTTCTTTAGATTTTGGTAGATAGAATTCATTCAGAATTTATTTACATTTGAACAAGCAACACACTCTCAAACAATTTGAAATATCTATGTAATGAAGTTGCAATTTTCTTTAGATTTTGGTAGATAGAATTGATTCAAAATTTATTTACCTCTGAACATGCAGAACACTCTCAAAAAATTTGAAATATCTATGGAGATTTATCTCCATTGAAATAATGCTCTGGCTTTTGTCTTTTCCCACTACTATATTTGGCGGAAATTCCGACACTTGGTTCCGATGCTTTTGACCAAATTTCAGAAATTTCCCCATATTTTTTCCATCCCACCCGAAACCGTCGCTATACCGACGTTTATAGAAAAGTGTCGCAATACCGACACTTAGAAAAGTGTCGCAACTGCGACGTTTGGAGGAAGACGTCGCAATTGCGACACTATGGCCGAAAGCGTCGCTATTGCGACGATCCTCCAAACGTCGTAAGTGCGACACAATGTATAAGTGTCGCAACTGCGACGTCTGGAGGCCTTAGTCACAATAGCGACACCTTTTCTGCCGTCGGTATAACGACACTTATATGCGCGCTAAATAAAAATACAAAACTTATATGCGCGCTACATAAAAATGATTTTATTGTTTCGTATCCGTCGCAATAGCTACATTAACGTCTGATATCACGTGCGTATTCGTCCTCCTCTCTTGCAAAACATCATTCGCGCTCAGCATTCGCCCTCAGCTCTTACAGAATAGCATTTTCCCTCAACATTCGCCCTTAGCGTTCACCCTCAGCTCTTGCAGAACAACATTCGCCCTCAGCTCTTGCAGAACAGCATTCACCCTCAGCTCTTGCAAAATGGTAAGTTCTTACTGCAGGCCCTTCCTCCTATAGTAGGGTTGACTCTATTTGGGTTTTTTTGGTCAATTCCATTGGATTGTGTTAGGCTGTATGGTTCTCTCTAGATGTCAAGAATCAAGATTCAATACTGTCTATTATCTTCATCACCCAATACAAGATTTAAATTTTTCCCAAAGAAACGCTTATTAATTTGGTAGCCATTATTTCTCCCTGCTTCAAAAACCCTACATTTAAATGAAAACAAGCATTGCATTTCAACTACAAAAATCTATTAGTGTTCAAATGTACATGTGTGCTACATTAACGTCTGATATCACGCGCGCATTCGCCCTCCGCTCTTGTAGAACAACATTCGCCCTCAGCATTCACCCTCAGCTCTTGCAGAACAGCATTCGCCCTCAGCATTCACCCTGAGCTCTTGCAGAACAGCATTCGCCCTGAGCTCTTGCAGAACAGCATTCGCCCTGATCTCTTGCAGAATAGCATTCGCCCTGCATTTGCCCTCAGCTCTTGCAGAACAACATTCGCCCTCAGCGCTCGCAAAATGGTAAGTTCTTACTACAGGCCCTTCCTCCTTAGTAGGGTTGACTCTATTTCCGTTTTTTTGGTCAATTCCATTGGATTGTGTTAGGCTGTAGGGTTCTCTCTAGATGTCAAGAATCAAGATTCAATACCCTCTATTATCTTCATCACCCAATACAAGATTTAAATTTTTCCAAAGAAACGCTTATTAATTTGGCAGCCATTATTTCTCCCTGCTTTAAAAACCCTACATTTAAATGAAAACAAGCATTGCATTTCAACTACAAAAATCTTTTAGTGTTAAAATGTACATGTGTGCATCACTCGTGTAGGGTATTCCTTTTCCACTTTCACATTATCCAAGAATGTGTGCAGTATAGTTCATATTTTTTGTGATTTAGATTATCTTGAAAAAGGAAAGGTAAATTATTTCCCATGGAAAAAGAAGGTTTTCCCTTTTTATAGGTTGTTTGGACTTATGTGGAAAAATTTATGGTATGCCTTTCATATTATGTAGTTTAAATTTGAATTAACAAATTATTCTACATGAAAATATAATTACCTATGTGATGTCCTTCATCACTAATTAAAATTATAGGGTTTCAATTTCCTAGACTCTAACTCATCTGATGCTAAATTGTAGGTTCTCATTGGTGGATCACTCTTCCATTGATTTCCTTTCCCTCTGGATCTTGTCATACTTTAAAAGTCATCAATGATACATATATTATTTCAGGTATCCCAAAAGGCTTTATAGTAGAACATATTGTGAAGTTTTTTTGACACTTGAGTATTCTTTTTAGATCTGCAACGCGGTCTATGCTATCGAGTTATATACCAAGCAACTTGTTCTTAATAACCACACTATGAGGTAGGTTCAACCAGTTTGAACTTGTTGGGACATAGCATATGAAGTTGTGTGATGATTCCATATCACAGGTCTATTATGGTGACAAAAGTGAAGACACATAATGATAGTTATTATGTTAACATTACTAGAAACATTTTCGAAATTATCCATGCTATCGAGATGTCAAAATTCCAGGCATTAGGTGTCAATACTTGTAGCTAATAGATAATAATAATAATATAAAAGAATCACAACTTTATTCTTGAAATATGATTGTTACACATTGGTAACCTAGTTCATGAGTTACTATCACCCAAAGACTACAAAAAAAACTTAAAATATAAATTAAACCAACATGAGAATCCAACTAAGGGTTTCTCGACAAAATCATGCCATAACCTGGCATTTTGAAACCCAAATTTGAATCCATCATAAGTAATACAATGCAAACTCAGATGAATTTTCAATGCATGTTTTCATGCTACACTTATTCTCTGTCTAGATATCATTTTTTAAATGGAACCATTAGTCAAGCCCATAGTCCTTTTTATGTGAAAAATTTCAGCTCTATTTGAGCTCTTTTTTTCTCCACCACCTCCATAAACATATGCAAACATATATCATGATCTTGGAATTCCATTACATATGTATGTGAAAATGTTCCATAATCATGCCCCATCATCAATTTAAGAAATTTCCATTGAATATCAAATTATGGAGGGGGGGACTTTTTGCTGCAACATTTGGCTCAAAATCAGGGACCATCTCCGTATGAGGTGAATGAGAACTATAGATATTTGAAGAAGTATATTAGTGCCTTTTCCTCTGGCCATGGAGTCATATACAGTCATCCATCACAAAAATTTGTCTTTGTTCATTCTCACCTTGAAAGTTGCAAGAATTCATGCCCTAATTGAAACGACACTAAATTTGAAAGATATAATAAAAATGCAAGCTAGAAGTGCCCTATTAATACAAAGGGAAAACCTTCCTACCTACCCTAACTAAGATAAATTTTGATTGAATAGGAAACATGATATTGCCAATGAAGTTGATCCAACAACTTGTTAAATGTATGGGACTAAATCATGCATTTGATTTCCAGGGAAACATGCGCATGAAGAGAAAAAGTGCAGAATTAATGGAAAATCCATACATGCCGCTTATGAAAACTACACCGAAAGGTCAAAAAATACTTAAGGCCTTAACTTAATTTGAATCCAAAATTGACAAAACAGGATTAGTGAAAACACGAGAGTGGTGTGGGTGAACAACATAAATAAAAAGTGAAGATACCTTTCCCCCAAGATGCCTTTGTCACCGTTGTATGAAAACATGTTTTCCTTTCCCTTTATACATGCAAGTGAATGCATTATAAGTATGGTTTTTTCCCAGAATAGGAGAAGCCTACTTAAATATATCATTCGTGGAGTGAATGTTTCCTTGACCCAGAACCTCATAGAAACTTATCACTGAAATTGATGTTGGAACGGGATTGTAAAGATAACAACCTCTTCATTCCTACAAACTAGATTCCTTCCTGGAGTTAGGACACAGAGTATTGAATCAAATTTGTAGTTTCTAACTTCTTGTATTGGTTCATTAATCTTAAAATTCAGACATTTCATGTCTTCATTGCTTCATGTTTGAATAATTTGCATCATATCGTACAATAGAAAATTAGGAATTATGATTATTATTACTTTATGGATCTGTTAAGTTACTTTTAAGTTTGCATGGTTTAGTGTGAAATTATTCTAGCGTGCCCCTAGGCCCAGGTGAAGGAATGCCAAGGACTGAGAACCCTAGTTTTTAAATGGTATTGTTTCTTATACCCAAAAACCCCTCAACATAACTTCTTATTAGTTCTTAACAATAGTGTTGTAAACAATTTGAGAATTTATATAGCAAAATCTCGCACTTCTCAAGATAAAGTCCTAAAGCTAAAGTGTGATACCATGTGTAATTCAATAGCCCCATTGTCACCTCACCAACCTCTTTTCACTTAGGGCTAGCTCTCCTCCAACTCAAGGGGGGTTCTCCCTAGTAGATGTTAGAGATCTAATGGCCCAACCAAACCAAGTCAAGAGCCCCCTAACTCTCTATGTTTACTAATATCAATCAAAATATTGAACAATAGGGTCAGACATGCATCCTGAAGATAAAATTGCCAGGGTATTTTTGGGTAATTTCAAAGGGAAAGTCCCCAAACACATATAATAAAGAAATTATAACGTGATTTCAAACATTAAATATCAACAAAATCGTTTAAAGGATATTGAAAGGAAAAAGGTGATGGAAGATAGAAAGTGCCTTACTTAAATGCTCCAAGGATTTTTCAATAGTTGCTCCAAAAGCTTCACTTCAAGGCCCTTCAAGATCGTCTCCAACAATGCTATACCATCAGCTTCAACAATGTTGCTCCAAAAATATCCTCAAGGTCTTCACAAAAATTTTACTAGAAGTTGCGCCAACAATATATTCAATAAGGTCTTCATTGTCAACTCGTCTCTTGTTTGGGTGCCTTAATGTGCAATGACATGTTTCCAGGACTGAATTCAATGCAAGGCATATTTGAAACTCTAACTCTATCTTCCGGTGTCTTATTAGAAATTATTTCAGTTTTCATTTTGTGTTTTCAAGTTAGATATTATTTTCAAGTTTTTAAATTTATAATTTTATTGCAATGTGGCAGACTGATCATAGCAGTTCAGGAACAACCCCGAGACGGGATGATCGCGGAAAGAGGCCAGCGGAAGAACATGTAAAGTGCCAGCATTGCTCTATCTTCAGGTATTTTAGTTATTTACATAATTGAAATAATATTAATTTTGTTCAAATATGCAGACACCTAGCCATGGTACGCCTGATGATTCCCTCTTTGAGGAAGAGATTTCTTCGTCCCTATCTCCAGTGTTCTTGTTGCAAAAAAGGGCACGACATGCAAGGTCGAAATTTAATACTTTGATAGACGCGCCTCAAGCACCTGAAACAGAAGAGAGGATAAAACATCTTATGAAACATCTAGCAAGATATCAGGTAATAATAAAAATTCAAAAGGATATTTTTTTTGTTCTGCATGAGATGAATTGTGATAGTTTGATTTTTAATTTTTACATTGACTAAACTAACAAAAATTTCTTTTGTATGTAGCATTTTTTGGCACTTGCTGAACCCGGTGTTGGTGGTAGTGGGACACAAGGGCAAGAGATTGCCCAACAACCCTCTCGTACACCTTCTACTCCTTTAGGTGCCAGCCAAGAAACACACCCTGCCCAAGCAGACACCCAGCCAACCGTTGAACGTGTTGGCAATGATGAGGGTGATATGGCCAACTACATTATTGCATTTCCTGGAGCTACACGTGTCAGCTCCACAGGGACCATTAATGGCACGTTTTTGGTGAACGATGAAGGTGTCCCTATAAAGCATGTACAAATCCCAGGTAAATTTTAATATTTTAACTATTTCATGTACTTTATCTAAAACATATTTATCATGATTTTTATTTTTAAATTAATGATAATTTATTTTTCTTTTTTTCTTTTCTTTTTTTTCTTTTCTATGTAGGAACAATGAGTTCTACAGGATTCAGGAGAGCCATGCATTGGTAATTTTTGGCCCAACCATACGCACAGGGTGGAATTCCCAGAATTCCAACCTGAAAAAAGAACTTCTAGATTATCTAGAAGCCCTTTTTGGGGTCGGCACATTTGACAGAACAACGATGGCTCGAGTAGCCGGCAAATATTTGAAATATACTAGGGACACCTATAGGACACAATTGCAATTTTACCCTAGATATGAGCGTCCTCTCGCAGTTCCAGAGAGTGAGTGGAGAGCACTCATCCATGACGGAAAAGAGAAAAGGGCAAAGAAAGAAGGAAAAATATCAACTAGACCCGCAAGGTAAATTACAACTTTAATTCAATAGCTTTAATTTTCTCTCTTTCTAAAATAAAAGTGTGCTACATCATATCTGACTTCAATTTTGTTGATGCTAGGTTGCCTGACACCTTAAAGGCAACCAAAGCTAGGATTGAGAAAAAGGGCCATTATAAGCTAGGCCAGGGCGGCTACTTGAAATTAGCTGCAAGAATTGTAATTAAGTAGCTAAACATCTTATAATTAATTGTATCGCCTTCCAACGTTTTTGTAATCCTATCAAATATGATTAAAAATACACAATCATATGTAATGTAGGGTGATGAATTTGGAACAGAAACTACAGAGGAAGATAAAAATATCGTTTTCCATTTCGGCTATCAAGCTGTAGTTGAACGTCGCAGAAGCTTGGGGCAGGTCCCAAGATCTAGAATGCCTGATAAGGTAAAACATTAACCTTTCAATATTTTTGTTTTCGTCCATAAATTTAATGTCTAACAACTTTGTTTAAATTAGGGGAGCAGCACTACCGACGAGGCAAATAACCCAGTTTTAGAGCCAGATGTAGATGATCCTCTCGTGCAACCTAATCATTGTAGTGGGGACCAGGCCGACAATGCTGCTATCAGTGAGGGCCGTGACGATAATTAATTTCCACTTATAATTTTTTCTAATTATACCTTGATGGTTGTCCTTATAACGTTTTTTGTTTAAATGACAGAGAATTTTTCCCTTGAGGATCTTACCACCAGAGAGGAAGACAGGGCAACAGTCCCAACGGCGACAACTGGTGCACCAGGTAAATAATCTCATTACAATTTTTTTTATTAATATTACCGAACTAGTTCAATGATATTTAAAAACTGATAATTAAAATTTAATATTATCTGTTTTTGGAGGCGATGCCCCGTCACTGGATGAGACCAGACATCGTGACAATGCAACTAGGTCAGCGGCGACAACTGGTGCACCGGGTAAATAATCTCATTGCAATTTTTTTTATTAATATTACCGAACTAGTTCAATGATATTTAAAAACTGACAATTAAAATTTAATATTATCTGTTTTTGTAGGCGATGCCCCATCACTGGATGAGACCAGACATCTTGACTACGCAACTAGGTCAGCGGCGACAACTGGTGCACCAGGTAAATAATCTCATTGCAATTTTTTTTATTAATATTACCGAACTAGTTCAATGATATTTAAAAACTGACAATTAAAATTTAATATTATCTGTTTTTGTAGGCGATGCCCAGTCACTGGATGAGCCCAGACATCGTGAATACGCAACTAGGTCAGCAGTGCGGGTTGAAAGGCACGAAACAGGAGCAGAGCACGATGATATTGATGATGTAATTAGGAGCTTTAAAAATAGGAAGAAGAAAAAGAAAATTTGACAATGTAAAATATTGTATTATTATAAGACAAACGTTACCATACTTGGAACGTTTTTTTTGCGTTATATAAAAAACTCATTTATCATACTATTTTTATGTCAAGCATTAATTGCAATGTTTCCTTGCGTACTTTTTGTTGAATTGTTTTTTATTAGTTATTGAATATTTTTTTTTATGCTCATGAAAGTAAAAAATGAAATATAGATTGGGTATTGGGGAATTGAGAGTGATGTGAGGGGGGGGGAGGGGCCATAAGAGCTTCCACCTTCACGTGGTTAGCCCTTTTTAGTAGAGAATAATTTATTGGAGTGATTTAATCTTGGAGCAAACCTCCCTCGATCCAACGTAGCAACAAAAAAGTCACTATTGACTTAGTTGCTACTCTTTCAGATCGTGGGAGGCTTGTTCCAAGTTCATGCGACTCCAATAAATTGTTCTTGAAACGAAGAGGAGCTTATTTAGGTGTGTTTTGACATTTTCAACATATGTTCTAACATTATCATAAGAATGCATCTTAGAGTAAAAAATACTACATCAATTACTTGTATTTATTGTATAGATAATGATGGATTTTGATTGACTTGGCAGTGCATGTACAAATCCTCTTACATCATGAGCAATACAACTTGTCAACCAGGGTCATGTCCAGGATGTTTTTGCTTGTGTGCTTGACCAGATTCGCAATGTCACATTTTGTAAGTTCCTTTACAGTTCACAATTCAATACTAAGCTTGTTCATGATTATTATCTAGGTTTTTTGTATGTGTTTTTTCATCTATTTGATTGTAAGCAACTCTGCATGTTTCCTTTTGTTCACTATGATTTCTCCCATTACCACTCCCAGGATGAATCCGACTTTATTGTTACATAGGTTACTTTATTGTTACTATGATTTCTCCATTTACGATTTCATAGGTTACATCATGTGAAGTTGTCAATCTCAGGTTGGTGATGAGCTTTAGTTCTCCAGATTTGGGGATTTTCTGATATTTTCTCCCTCATGTCATTCCTGCATCACCTCGTTGTTTGAGCATGCCAATTTTCTACCACTTGTACCAATTGGCACATGTCAATCCCTGAGTGGTGCCACATTTCACCTATTTTCAGTGAGATTTTAGGGTTTCTCTAACATAGCTTCAGAAATCCGATTCAGTGCCTGCTTGAATATTGTCACATAATACTCATGGTTTGGATTGATGAGCATGTTCTGAATGGTTGGTTGATTCATAAGAACCACCCATATAGTCATCTTGAGATATTTTAGAAGTTTTCTCGGGTTTTCTTTTTCACCGTTTCTAGTGGGTGGGATGGTGTGGGCTGATCCATCAATACTGGTGCTCTTATAGTAGGGAATTTGTTTTTTGGGATATAAAGGAGCATTTGATGTAGATATCCCATTGAATTCATTCATAGATGGGCACGAGAGGTCAAGAATTTAAATTAAAAATATGCAACCTCTAGCATGGCAACCTGAAGGCCGCGAGAGACACTGGTTAAAGATTGTTTTGTGCTGGCCTTAATGTAGTCATGATTTCTTTCTATTATCTTAATGCAAATATATAGTATGGTCTCATTATAATGAGGATTGTGGTTGTATTTCTCTTTGGTTGTTTCTCTCTTAATGCTCCAGAAGTTTCCAAAGTTGTGATAGTTGTTTAGTTTGCCTGTTACAACTTAAAAGTGGTTTTTATCAATGGGAGTCATGTTTTTTAAGGTTCATACTAATATGAAGATCTTGTAATTCTATATTCAGCATAAGAGAAGATGGCCTCTGCTTTGGGTAGTATGACAATAATTGCCACATCTACCTCATTGGGTAACAATGGAAAGGGGAAGAAGTTGGGTGCAATGTTTGATAATTATGGCAGACAATTGTCTTCTCTTTTAGTTTTTTCACCCATTTCCTTTAATCGCTCAAGCAGAAGAGGGACTCTGAGATTACGCGACAGAGAGAAGGTAGTTAATACAAGAGCTATGGAAAAGGAGTTGTACTTCAACAAGGATGGCTCAGTGACAAAAAAATTGTAGGTCAGAGAAAAAATTATGTTTAAAGGAAGGTCACCTGCACGTGAAACTTCACTGCGGTGGCTCTTTCCTTGTCCACTTATATTCGATTTTAATGTGTTATTTTAATTTTTCATGGAGGGATGTTTTGGCATATGGTTTGGCATTAAATTTCACACTTACTGAAAGCATTGTCAATTTGTCTTACAGGCGGTGTGAACAAACTTGCTGATCTTGTTGGAGTCACCCTTGGGGCGAAGGGAAAAATGTTGTCTTGGAGAGCAAGCATGGTTCTCCGAAAATAGTTAATGATGGTTTGACAGTAGCTAAGGAGGTAATTTGTAGATGTGTGCTCTGGTTTTCTTTTTAACGTTGTATTAGTTCCCCCTCTTAAATGTCTTAGATTTGGTAGGCATAATTTGAAAACTCCAAGGTGAAAGGAAACATATTTGTTACCCAGTGGTCTACTTGGCCTATGGACTAGCCACATTAGAGTAATGCATAAAGCTTTTCACAACAATAAAATGAAAGGGTTATGGCTGAGTCAAATTTTATTGTTATTGACAGTGTAATGAAATGTATCTCAATGCTATGGTTTTGGCCTTTTTATTGGTTGAATTAGAGGACCCGGTTGAAAATATTGGGGCCAAGTAGGCTGGTTTTCCTTTTTGCTGATGGTTTGGTGTATCTAATTGAATTAGTTGCCTAAGGTATTTTTGGTTGCAAATTCCTTTTCATTTTTCATACAGTATTGGCCTTGTGGAATACATTTGATTGTGTGGTCTTGTTAGATCTACAACATTTGTAGTTGTTTAGTCTTATGGCCGAGGTGCAATTTTATTATGGAAATAGTTGATGCAATATTTTCATTTAATCCTTACTGCAGGGTAGCATGTTGAGAAGTTTCTTGTGAAACATTTGGTATTCAAAATGACACTTGATCCTATACAGCATCATGCACTTGACTTCAAAATTCATATTCAAAGTGTGCAAGACAATTCTTGCAAAATTTCAAATATTTATGTTGTTTTAAACCATTATCTTTTTCATGTATTGGATGCTAAAAATGTGAAAAAGACTTTGGTATGAAACCAACTGGTGAATAATTTCTAGCAAAACAACCACTTCCAAGACATGATTTAGAAGTAGAACATATGTACTTATGAAGCATAGAAAGATATCCTTGATGCATTGTCAATGTTTGGCTAGGGTTATTTTTGGAGAAAATAACTTATTATTCCTAGAATAGTGATCTTCAATACAAGTAAATGCCAGAGAAGAGAGATCATCGTGTGACGTAACAAAACTGAAATTGGACCCCTAAGGAGAGCTGGTGTGTCTACAATTGCTCTGTCAGCATTTTCCCTTGGTTTACCCTGTTCTTTTCCTCCAGCCTGAGTCTTAATTGACTTCTTCTTTCTTCGAGTTTATTTATCAAATTCGTAGAAATTCGTAGAATTTGATAAATAAATACTATCCACAATGGTTGGACTTTAATTTATATTCCAGACTTTATATTATCTCCAAGCCTTATAACCAATGTTTAACTTTCAACACTTTGTATTTATACTCCACATTTCTTTTTAAATAAATAACTTGTAATGAACTTTCGGCTCTATATTTCACCACCAAGCCTTACAACAATCACGCTCCAGACTTATGCTAATTATCCGCCAATCGTTTAATTAAACAATTTCATTATACTCCGGCCCCACCTATATATATCAATAACCAATCAAACACTCGTATCGTACCTGGTTATCCTTCGCACACCTTAGTTAACCTCCGGGCATGTTCAACGTGCGACCACCGTCCGATGGCCCTTCTCCAAATCAACGACTCTTGGAAATTTCGCTCGGCTTCCAACGTCGGGCTTTAACGTGCGATGGCGCGGGTTAAATGGTGGTTTTTCGAGGGTCACTTCGCCACGTGTTGCATGCCTTATGGAATCGCTCGAGAATAGGAAATACCGCCTACTTCGCAAAAGCAGTGCGATATGGGCAACTCGCTTTTGTGATTTCGCTCGTGGTTTTGGTACAGGGCTTGACCACGGGTGCAAGTCTGGTTCTGCTATCCTTTTGTTTGTTAACTCATGTCCAATCCTTGGGTCAGGTTCCAAAAGCACAACAATTTTGTCTCTTTATTAAGGGAGTTGTCTACCCAGGCAACGAAATAGCCCGGACGACATTTTTTTGCCGGAATTCGGGCAACTAAAATTCAAGAAATCAGGCAGTTTGAGTGTTTGGAATCCATTTTTGACAGTGGAAATGGATTCAGCACTACCAAAAACCCTTAGGGCACTCAAAATACTAAATTTTAACAACTGTAAACATGATTCTGATAAAATCTTTGCCGAATTCTGGGCCAAAATGCTGCCTGGGAAGACTATGGCTTTATTAAGCGGGATTTTTACATTGGCATATTTTTTCCCAAAACCTTTTTTAGGCAAGATACATGAAAAACCTTATGAATGCAAGAAGAAGGAAAATATAACTTCTATACCACTTGTGCAATCCTATGAATAATTATTTAGGGCCATAATAGTTTTCAATTTTGAGCTAATTCTTTATTCTTCTTTTTCTTGAATGAAGATTGCTTATAATGCTATAATCTAAAAAATACCCAATTACCCTCCTCAAATTATCTTTCACTTCAATGTTGTTCCCCTTGTTGTTTTATCATGTTTCATGTCATTTGAAGGTTTTCCATAATAATTTGCAAATTTTCTTTAGTATTTTCCATATGTGACTCTGTTTCCTATACTTTGGACTTGTCTTGCAAAAAGTATGAGATACTAGGAGTTGGATATCCATAAAGGGCCTTAAATGGGGAAATTTTAGTAGATGTGTGATAGGTAGTATGATAGTATCATATTACCATTCTTCCTTAAGGAACCCACTTCATCGATTAAGATTGCTTTTCTAAAGAGTAACATTGTAGATAACCTTAAAAACATTTGTTAACTATTTTTGTTTGACCATTTGATTGTGTTTGATATGTAGAACTCATGGCAGCTAGTGTTTCTCCACTCGTATTAAATAATTATTTCAAAAAGTTTCTTATTAATATTACTTTAGGAAAACCATGAAGACTATGAATTTATTTCACGGACACTTCTTCCACTTGGCTTGTTGTTTATGTACTTTGAGCTCTACAAAAAAAATCTACAAAATTTGTCTATATAAATGACCACAAAAATGTAATTCTTACCTTTATATTTCAGTAACCCTGTAATAAAGTCTATTGATATATCTTCTAGTATTTGAATATGTATGTGGAATGGTTGAAGTAACCCTAGAGATTTTACTATCTCTCTTTTATTTATTATGCAAACCTGGCCTTCTCTTACAAAATTTTGAATATCTTTCTTCATTCCTTACAAAAATATATTTTTTGATCCTTTGAGATGTTTTAAGGAACCCTGCGTCCTACCATCAGAGAGACATGGGAATCCCTTAATATTTGTTTATTCAAATATGCTTGTGTGCATAAAAATATTCTACATTTGCACCAAAGTATATCTCTCTTTCACTCCCAATGCTCAATAGAGTTCATCCCATCCTTTATAAATTTTAGTTTTTGTTTAGTAATATTGTCATTTTTCCATTATGGCAAGCTTCTTCTAGCCACCTAGGAATAGAAAATGTAATTGGATATAAATTTGAGGCCTCTTCTATTTTAGAAACAGCATCATGTACTAAATTTTCCTTACCCTTTTTGCAGATTATCTCAAAATTAAAAATTTGCATTTTTTCTCCTCATTTTTGTTAATCTTCTAATAAAAATCATAGCTTCAAAAAATACTTTATGCTATCATGGTATATCTTGAATTTAAAGTACCTCCCAATGATATACTATCCCCATTTTTTATTGCATGTAATATTGCTTCCATTTATTTTTCATACGTAGATTTCACCAAATATTTTCTTTGAATTCCTTGCTTTTAAAAACCAATGATATCCCTTATTGTGTTAATGTTACGTAAATTTTTTGTCCTAGTGCCTCACACTCTACTATGAATGTTTTACCAAAAGTAGGTGCAACTGATGTTGGTGTAGAAGACATGGCATCCATTAAAAGAGAGAATGCCAAAGTAGCCTCATCATTCCATATAAATGATATTTTCTTCAAGAGATATGTGAGTGGACTTGAAATGCATGCATAATTCTTAACAAATGATCTATAATATCATGTAAGTCTAAAAAATCTTCTAAGAACCTTGATTTTCTTAGGAATAGGTCATTTTGTAATAGCTTGCATCTTTTGAGGCTCCAACTTCACTCCTTCCTTTAAAACAATATGAACCAAATACTCAAATTCTTATTTCCCAAAAGCACATTTAGATATTTTTACATAAAAATGATTGTTCTCAATAATTATTTATATAACTTTTCCACATGTTTAGTGTGGTATTCCCATGATTTATTATAAATATGTGTATTATCAAAGAAAACCAACACAAATTTTATAAGATGGGATCAAAAAAAATTGTTCTTAAGTTGAGCCTAGCGGACTTCAAACGGCGATAAACCATAATTCAAACCAAATTCGCGTTCCAAAATAGCCTGCTGACGTCGGCCAATTTTGTGACGTAAAAACCAAATGAATTCCGCCCTAATCTTTTTCGGGTCTGAAGTTGGGCTGGCGTACGAAGGGAGAGTTGTGACACGAATTTCTTGTCAAATTCGCCCTAATATTTTTCGAGTCCGGATTTCCACTGCGCGAGCGGCCCAAACAAAGACCCGCTCCAATCAATTTTTGCCACGCGTCCTCAATCAAAACTTGCCCTGCTCCCAGCTGCAGGTGAATTCGATGGCGTTTAAGGCGATGGGACATGGATGTGGCGATTTAATATCAATCGCATTAACATTTAACGTTGTTCAATTAAGTTTTCACATCAAATTTGCATTAATTAAGTTTTAACATTGTTCAATATCGGACCTCCACTCCTGTGACCGATTCCACATGCTCCAATATGATCTGGCCTTCGGCTCTCATTATTAATGATCAGAGATTAATTATGACGGGCGTCCTTTGATTGCATTGCAGTCGGGTCGAAAAAATGGCATTTCGCTGTGGTTTTTCAGACGAGCCGGTTGCTGGATTACACTGCCTGCTAACTGTGACGATAAGGAGAAGTGGCCAGTTGAACTGCTGCCTAGACCTTGCTGCATATCTGCATTTATCTCGGTTCTGTCTCTGTCTGTCTTCCTCTCTTTCTTGGAATTCTGCTTCTCCGTCTCCTCTTGTGCCCACTGCGCCTGAGACTGCACCCATGGTGCCGAATCGTGGAGGAACCACCGGAGGAGTATTTTGGTTAATTTGTTTTTCTTGCTTAGTAGGCCCACTTAATTGGGCTTCTTTTAGATTATTTTACTGTGCTGGACCTTTGTAATATTTTTGAATTCTATAAATTAAACGTTCAAGACTGGTTTCCCCATATGAGGGCAGTCTTCTTAATTTTTTGATTTTTTGATGACAAATTTTCCATGAGTCTGGCCAGGCAATGTTTTTGACTTCGGTGTAATTTTATTCCCAATGTTAATAGATTAACTTTACTTAGAATTCTCACATGATTAGCATTTTTCTTGATCTGTTCAAGGATTTTGGGTACTTTAATTTGTATTTGGAACAATGCTCTATCTGTTGCTTTACTGTTCTACATACTACTATTTCACTTTCTTATAGATGCCTCGGGCATATTTGAATGTTTTCTCAGATTGTCGATAATCTCCATGTGGACCGTTACTGGATTTTATATCATGTCCCTGTATGTGACATGGGGTATTTTTCTATCATTGTCTGGGGTGGGACTTCCACTTTTCTGGATGGATATTTGGGTTCCAATCTTCATATGTGAAAATGTAATGACTTCATGGACTGTTTTACTTCATATAATATATTCAAAACAATTTTTTTTCTCTTCTGAAAAAAAAATGATTAATGTTTATCACTCTACCTTCAAAACTAGCGATGCTGGTCTATGTTGTTGGTTTATTGATATGGTCTGATGGTATTTTTATATTTTAGACATATCACACTCCTCACATGATTAGCGTTTTCCTCGGTTCAAGGATTTTGGGTACTTGAATTTGTATTTGGAACAATGGACGTCGGTACGTACTCTATCTATTGCTTTACTATTCTACATACTGCTATTTCACTTTCTTATAGATGCCTCAGGCATATTTGGATGCTTTCTCAGATTGTCGATAATCTCCATGTGGACCGTTACTGGGTTTTTTATCAAGTCCCTGTATGTGACATGGGGTATTTTTCTATCATTGTCTGGGGTGGGACTTCCACTTTTCTGGATGGATATTTGGGTTCCAATCTTCAGATGTGAAAATGTAATGGCTTCATGGACTGTTTTACTTCATATAATATATTCAAAACAACGTTTTTTCTCTTGTGAAAAAAAAATGATTAATGTTTATCACTCTGCCTTCAAAACTAGCGATGCTGGTCTATGTTGCTGGTTTATTGATATGGTCTGATGGTATTTTTATATTTTGGACATATCACACTCCTCACATGATTAGCGTTTTTCTCTGTTCAATGATTTTGGGTACTTTAATTTGTATTTGGAACAATGGACGTCGGTACTCTATCTGTTGCTTTACTATTCTACATACTGCTATTTCACTTTCTTATAGATGCCTCGGGCATATTTGGATGCTTTCTCGGATTGTCGATAATCTCCATGTGGACCGTTACTGGGTTTTATATCATGTCCCTGTATGTGACATGGGGTATTTTTCTATCATTGTCTGGGGTGGGACTTCCACTTTCTGGATGGATATTTGGGTTCCAATCTTCAGATGTGAAAATGTAATGACTTCATGGACTGTTTTACTTCATATAATATATTCAAAACAACGTTTTTTCTCTTGTGAAAAAAAAATGATTAATGTTTATCACTCTGCCTTCAAAACTAGCGATGCTGGTCTATGTTGCTGGTTTATTGATATGTTCTGATGGTCTTTTTATATTTTGGACATATCACACTCCTCACATGATTAGCGTTTTTCTCTGTTCAAGGATTTTGGGTACTTTAATTTGTATTTGGAACAATGGACGTCGGTACTCTATCTGTTGCTTTACTATTCTACATACTGCTATTTCACTTTCTTATAGATGCGTCGGGCATATTTGGATGCTTTCTCAGATTGTCGATAATCTCCATGTGGACCATTACTGGGTTTTATATCATGTCCCTGTATGTGACATGGGGTATTTTTCTATCATTGTCTGGGGTGGGACTTCCACTTTTCTGGATGGATATTTGGGTTCCAATCTTCGGATGTGAAAATGTAATGACTTCATGGACTATTTTACTTCATATAATATATTCAAAACAACGTTTTTTCTCTTGTGAAAAAAAAAATGATTAATGTTTATCACTCTGCCTTCAAAACTAGCGATGCTGGTCTATGTTGCTGGTTTATTGATATGGTCTGATGGTCTTTTTATATTTTGGACATATCACACTCCTCACATGATTAGCGTTTTTCTCTGTTGCAGGATTTTGGGTACTTTAATTTGTATTTGGAACAATGGACGTCGGTACTCTATCTGTTGATTTACTATTCTACATACTGCTATTTCACTTTCTTATAGATGCCTCGGGCATATTTGGATGCTTTCTCAGATTGTCGATAATCTCCATGTGGACCGTTACTAGGTTTTATATCATGTCCATGTATGTGACATGGGGTATTTTTCTATCATTGTCTGGGGTGGGACTTCCACTTTTCTGGGTGGATATTTGGGTTCCAATCTTTAGATGTGAAAATGTAATGACTTCGTGGACTGTTTTACTTCATATAATATATTCAAAACAACGTTTTTCCTCTTTCAAAGTTTCATTTTTTTTTTTTTAAATTGAACCCCCTGTCGGTATATCGACGCCTTGTAAGCATCGGAATTGTGACATATTAGAAATGTCGGAAGAGCGACAGTACAAAAACGTCGAACAAGCGACAGTATAAAAACGTCAGACGAGCGACAGTATAAAAACGTCAAACGAGCGATGTTCAAAACGTCGAACCACATTTCGTCGGAATTGCGACAGTTTACAAACGTCGAAAGAGCGATGTCCAAAACTTCATACCACATTGCGTCGGAATTGCGACCGTTTACAAATGTCGAAAGAGCGACATTCAAAACGTCGGACCACATTTCGTCGGATGTGCGACAGTTACAAACGTCGGAAGCGCGACGGTTCTTGAGACATCGGAAGAGCGACGCTTGTTCGGAAGCGACGGAAGAAGTGTCGATAGTGCGACACTTTTTAAGTGCGTCGGAACTGCGATGGCATGACAAACCACGTTTTTCCCACCCTCGAACTGCCGCTCTTGCGATGAGTATGTGTCGGAATAGCAACGAATTGGCCGTCGGAATTTCCGCCAAATTTTCTAGTGTCCTAACGAATTGGGCCAAATTTCTGCATTCGCATGGATCAATTGTAGCCAACAGAACCAAATGTGGCACTCACACTCAAAAATAACTTGCACAGAGAACACTATGAGACGTTATCATGTGCCTAAGGGTATGCTGTCTTGGACATACTTGTTTTCTTCTAAATGCCTTGCATAAAAATTGGGGATACCACGAATCTCCCTCTACTAAGGAGGTCTTCTCCTATTATCAGAAACCCTCCTTTTCACCCTCAATGTCCATATAAATTATAAGCTCTTTGTTTTGAAATTGAACTTTGAATAGCAAAAGGAATCTCTAAAGATATATATACCCACACGGAGTCTGACATTTTTGTTAGTTCATAAACATTAATATTTCCCTTTGCTCTTCCATTCTACCAAATAGATTCAACTTTTCAAAAAATACAAACATCTTGTAATTTTTGCATGTTTTTCAGACATCCATGTGTGACCATTATAGCATTATGCCATAGTGATTTCATAGGTCTACATTTATGAACAAACATGGATCAAGTATAAAAATCTTTTAAAATGCCAGAACCTGACTTGTACTTCAGGTATGAAAAGGATGAGGACTTGTACAGTTTTGGTGCATAAACTTTAATTTAAAGTCTTTTGTTATCTTATGGAATGAAAAGTATTATTATATTTTTAGGCCTTAAATATTTTGCCCAAGTATATTTATCAACGAAGACAAGTTGAAGATAAATACCTTTTCGACATAGATGACTTCAAAAACAAAGTACGAGCAAAACTCTTTGTTACAATGGGAATTTTAGTTTCACAGACATGGATGGCTTCCAAATCAAAGTATTGGAAAAACCCCTCTGTGAAAAATGGACATTTATACTTTCAACAAAGATGATAATAAGAATACAAAGTCTCATTCATTTTATCAACCCTTGGACTAAATTCACAATTCATGTCCAGGAACACTTAAAATTTCACTAAATACACATTTCTTGTCTACGAATACTTTAAACACATTCAATGACGGCAGAATCAAATCACATAATGTAATTTTACAAGTCATATAATTCCAAACCTACCAATTTAGACATGGTTTCACATTTCTAAGTTTGAAATGGAAATAGTTCTAAACTTGCAATACCATGTACACAAAAATGGAGAGTTCTATATCATTAATTTTTCCAGCAAAAGAGTCAAAAGTAATCAAATAATTCATTATCATAATGATAACATCTAGTACCATCTACTTGTTCAAATGTAATACCCCAAGTGTAAATGCATCCAATATTTTATTCATACCACCACATTTGATGGCGATAGTAGTACTCTTGGAGAGCAAGATAAATAATAGAAAATATTGAATTTAAGAATATAAATGATCCGTATGATTTTTGTTGTTGTACATATGCTCTTAGATAAAGCTCAGGACTGTGACCATAAAAATTTAACTAATCACAACAGTTATTAGTACTTGGAGGCTGAAAATAGCTTTCACATCAACATCTACACTCAGATTTTGTCTGCTACATAGTTCAGACAAAAGCTTTCAATAAGTTGATATCATAACTGCAAAAATTTGAAATTACATAATCTTGGAAATATACAAAGACTTGTTGACCTCGTCATGCACACAAGATACCTTCGCAAATTTTTCCACAACCCTCAAAAGGCAACAGTAAATATCAAAACTATAAATCACTGACAGTCCACAGATGATCAGATTTGTTTTAATGTAATTGATTAGTTCAGCTTGCTCTTGGGGACCATTGATACGAATTTAGTGGATAAGTACCTGCTCTTGGAAGACTAGTAGGCAGATGATTTTATTTTATATGATTAAAATAAGAGTGCCTAGTGTGATTGACATTAGCCCCAAACTACTTCTGCCCAAATCTTTCAAGATGAGAATACTTTTCCATTGCCTTGACATTTTGCATCTGTTCTAATGTCTCAAGTATTTCTGTCATAAGGGGCCTATGTTTTTCTTCAGAGTTAAGATATTGTAAAGCAAGTGTGGCCTCTTTATGGGCACCTTTCATGGAGTACTAACCCTCCAATCTAGTATCCATAACAAGATACAATTTTTGTTTATCACTCAGATATGGTCTAGCCCATTCCACTAAATTCTGTTCAATTATGGGTTTTTTCTTCTCTACATCATGACGACCTGATAATATTTCCAATAAAACAACCCCAAATCTGTACACATCACTCTTGACTGTCAGACGACCTGTTGAATGAAAATCATTTCAAACATTTGTCCAAAGAGTTAATAAATTATGAATGCAAACATTATACTAAATCCATTGTTGGGTCTCATAATTGTTGCATTTTCACCATGTTTATCCTCACCATTCCTCACATTCCATCACCTTATTTAACCATTTACCATACCATATTCATGGGTTCACCTCATTATTTTCCAATTTATTTATTTTTAATATTATAAGAGAATTTACGATTAATTATTGGAAAATTGACATATTTCACTAATATCTCAAATGTGGATGAGCTTTGTAATGTGTAGGATTATTCAAAAATATGCTCAAATATTTCCTCCAATATTTCAAGAATTCAAAGGATAATTGTTCAAGCTTATTACAAGGAGAAGATCATGGAGATTTCAAGGAGAAGATCATGGAGATTCCAAGGAGAATTTCATGGAGATTTGGATGACATATCTTATCCAAGATTTGTGAGGTATGAGTGAGGATTTGAAGGGATCATATCTTGTAATTGTAGGGATATTGGTTGAGAGAAAAGTGGATTTGTAATTATAAGTTGCTTATCTTGTTTTCAAAGCACTCATGTATAAAAGAGAGTGCTCTCTCTTGATTTTGATATGGTAGATATAGGGAATGGAAGAAATATAGAAATAGAGACATGATAAAGACGAGAATTAGAGTCTAGAATATGTTTCGGTTTTGTAATCTTTCATTGCTTTTCTTCATCATTAATATATGTTGACACAAGGTTATTCTTCACATGTTGTTTTTATGTTATATGATTGCACATTTCCAGTTTTGATATGATGTCATGGTAATGTTGTTGGAGTAGAATTGTGAGGAAGAACGATTAGGTTCTCCTAAGTTAGGAGCCTCTTCTCTCACTTTCTACACATCACAAACTGCTACTCTTTAGTCTTTTTTATTAAGGATAGTAATCTGGGGAAGTACTACCAAGTTCTCCTAAGTTAGGAGCCTCTTCCATCGTTTGTTCCATCTTTAATCAAAGACGAAAGAATTAGACTAGGCTAGATTAACTTCAGTCCTGAATTTCTAGTGGATGTGCTTCATAAGTCTACGAAACCCTCGGATTGATCATTTATGTTAGGGAATTATTTGACGACGATAGTTTCACCCACCATTTTGGCGTCATTTCTGGGGAAGCACGATGGATTCAGGTATAGGTTACTTTTCTCGCAAGTGTGAATTTCAATTTCTGCAAGTGTGCTTAATTTCTGCTGGTTTGATTTTTGTGCAAGAGAATTTGATTTTTGCAATTGTGAAGAGTGATTGTTAGTGTTTTTAAAATGATTTAACAATTATTATTAGCTTGGAACAACTCAGTTAGATCCTTGCAAAATTCGAGTTCTCCTATTCCTACGAAGAGGAGATCTTGACAGCAACCAAGAGCTTAATTCCCACTCTAGCAATGAATGAAGATTCAACATCCAGAGACCCCTACATATTCGAGGGCGAACAATTCTTCAAAAAAGAGATCGAGGAAGATGAAAAAGGAATATAGCATGATCTGGGCGAGGGAAATTGCACCTATGAAACCTTTATCGAACAATTGTTCCAAGTAAATACTCGATTAGATCCACCTTTTTATTTTTATTTTTTAGGTAGTTTCCAATTACAACAATTAGATTTATTTATTTTTGCATATATTTATTTTTCACTCACAAAATCGAAAATGAACATATTCGTAATATTGTTGCGCTGATTATTACATTCACTATTTGACTACATGTAACTAATTCCTAATTTTTAATTAGCGTAGAATAGGTAGGATAACAAATAAAACATCATTTTTAGAATAAGTATGCTCTCCTTGGCGCTTCGTGCGATCATGAGGATCGGAAAGTAGGATGCCTCTAACGTTTTCAGGAAGAATTTTTATTGTCGACGATAAATTTTTTTTTTCCTAATTTATTATTCGTCTACAATTTGTTCCATTTGCTCATAAATTATTTTGCTAAATAAAATTTTCAGATTTCTTTTGATTCTTCCTTTAATGCTTTTTTAAAACCAATCCAAATTTTGACTCCTGAACATCTCACTTAGCTTGAGAACACCAATCTTCCTATGGTAAGGCAGTACCTCAAAACCCTAGTTCACCATATCGAGGCATGTCCTTCTCCATCAAAGAAATAAAGGGCTTAAAGACTAGAACAACCACACCCAACTTACCCCATGGGGTGGTGTTACTGCTAATCAAAACCTTTGTGTGTTATCAGAAGGATCAGTTATATATCAAATTCCATCGTGCCCATGCCCAAAAACTCACACCAAATGCACAACCCCCCTCCTCCTTTATGCTGAGGTCACAAGAGAGGGGTGTCGCAAGTCACTCCCGCTGTATATCTCGGCGAATCCCCACCGTTCAATCTCAGGGTGGTGGTCCTCATGTATTTACAGTTGAGGCTATCCAATTCAACTATCCATGTCAAATTCTGGTAATGAAACTACATGTCAGCATTTCCACGATGTTATATCATGGAGCCTTGTAGTTTTAAATCAAACTGCCAAGAAAGCATCTCCATTTGTGTGATAATTAGACGAGGGACCGCAACTGCATCTGGACCAAACCACTGTTGGGAATCACGATTGCCGTTAGAAAAAAACCCGCAGGTGTTAGTCAATGATTGCATTGCCAGAGATAAGGATACACGAAATGCGGTTAGTCCATGTTGTGAAACACACAGGAGCGTTGGTTTATCCAATGTCCAACAATCTCCCCCCCAACGCGAGCCGGGTGTGTATTGAACTCGTGACCTACGCTCTGATATCACTTGTTAGGAATGACGATTGTCGTTAGACCAAAACCCACAGGTGTTAGTCAACGATCGCATCGCCAGAGATAAGGATCCACGAAAGGCGGTTATTCCATGTCGCGAAACACACGAGAGCATTGGTTTATCCAATGTCCAACAACCATGGCTGATTCAGTGGGTTGTTAGCAGCTATGATCTCTTAAATATTTTTCCAGAGAGGCTCAGGAAGTAAGTTATCCAAAAGGAGGATTATGAGGTGGTGGAGGCTGATTCGGCGACTGATTTAGAAACTGATAAGACTATTGCTCTTTACCAAATAATTGTTTCCAATCTCTAAGGAAAGGTCCTCTAGTAAATAGATTCGAGCGCGTAGATCGTGGACTGTGGCTTTATCAGCGAGGCACGTGGTCGAGTGGGCGTTTAAACTGGTTTGCAAACATTTCTCCTTTTTTCCCGGTTTCATTATGATCTAAATAATTTACGGATAGATTTTTTCAATCAGTTTCAGAGCCTCACGGGAAGCCGAAGGCTGTTGCGGGAATTTCTCTAAAATATTCGAACTCCAATGCTTCTAAAATTCCCTTACAATATCACGTAAAATTTATAATCGAGAGAAACATTTGGTATGAAATTCTGGAGTGGTTTAAATAAAAAAACTGCGCCATAGTTTAACCAAGATATTTTTAAAGAGTAACCATCAGTAGAAGAGAATCCCAGTCAAGAGAAGCCCATCAAATTTCAACAAATTTGTCAGAAAGGGAAATGAGGCTGAGGCGATTATCATTTTATCTATGAGTAAAGAGTATTAAACTGTTATGGTCGAAATCAGTGCTATAGTGCTATTACTTAACCATAGCGGATGCGATATTTAATAATAAAGTTAAGTAGCCGCCTTGGGGGACACTGGTAGACCCGCTTCTAATGGTTAAACAAGCTAGTCCGCTTTCCCGGTGTTTGTGTGTCACTGATGGCTAGAGTATACACATTTTGAAGAGCACATGAGGAGCTGGATTATTCAGATACTACCCACCGGAAGTCTTCTACCGGGAGAATGTTGCTCACCGTGAGTCCTCTATCCATTAAACTAGTTTTTTTTAGAGAACCCTTTCTTCATTGCATACACCTTCATCACATAATCATTGATCTAGGAATTTTTTGAGTTGGCCATGAAAGAGAGAGATCGGGAGATCAGATCTCGATCTCTAACTGCATGATCCAATGTGAAGTGGCATGTGTTGGAATGTGGGTTAAACCTGTGTATAAGTGTTGAATGGTTGATACATAGAGAGTATAATCTTCATAAGAATAAATAGTGATATGTAATTAATAAGCCATATCAATAATATCTATGGGAGATACTTACCAACCATTGACCTTACACATAAACATGGTGATATGTATAGATGGAAATGCGACCTGTATTATGGTCCTGAGCGATAACTATGTTCTAAACTCATAAAACTTAGCCATATCACTTTTAATAATAAACCATAGTACTTATCCATTCATTTTAGTAATAAATTAAACCTCGTCAAATATGAAAAAAAAAAAAATCAAAAAATAACTAAATAACTAAATAAAGCTTTAAAACAAAAACAACAACAAAAATATTTCACAAATGGACATTTCATAATTCCTGAAAACGATTTACGCTAATTTGTTTATTGAAGTTTCTTCAAAGGAACTTGCGCGCAACAACAACAGGTAAATTCATTTCATTTTATTTGGTTGCTAGCATTCATACACATTCCTACATTTTATGTTTTTCCAAGTTCTCACAAATTTCATGCAGGATTTGTACTAAGTTTTTACAGGTGCCCCAATGATCCAGTTTCGTGCAAAAATGCTCTTTCGAAACCACAATGAAACATGCATCATTGGAAGCTTGAAGGAACTAATTCTTCACTGCACATATCATGACATTTTCCATTACACAAAAACCATTTTGCGTTATGATATGTTTACTCACATTTTTCCTTCGAAGCCCCTGAATTATCCCTATGTTGCAGCCCATCTTCCATTTCCTTATCCTTCATGACTTCATACATGCCTATTTTTCTGAACTACATATATCAACTCCTTCTTATTTTTCAGTTCATTTTTCCTTGTCAATAAAAATCCCAAGCTCCCTTTCCATGATTACATTGTCTTCCCATATACACTGCCTGATTTTGAGATCTTTTCATTTATAGTAATACCAATATTTTTTATTAAACTCGTGTTGACTGATGTGGGATTCCTTAAGGCCCACCTTTCAACAAGTCTTGCCCCATCGACCTCAGAACTTTATTTGGGATATATACTAGAGTTCCTTTTGAGTACCTGGAGGGTTGCATGCCTTAATGGCAAGTTCTCTTGTTGACAGTCATGGGAATGCATCAATGTCCCTTGGTTGTTGGATCTTGCAAGTGGCTCGACATCATATTGTTTATTCACACTTCACAAGATGTACTTGGGTACCTTGGCACTCATTGACATCAATGGTGATTTTTCCTTGCATTGGTTAATGACATCCATTAATGGTCGATAATCTAGTGACTTCTTTTCATGCTCGACATCGTTACATTCATTCGCATGACTAGAATTGTACCATCAGGTTTAGTAGTGGGTGAAGACTATATACTTTTCATGACTCCATCAGCAGTTGCAACAACATTCCTTTAGCCATATGAGAGTACAAAAATTCCACTTTCAGACATCATCTTCAGATTCATACAACCAAGCAGCACTTCAGATTCCTTCACTGCATCCAGCAACATGATATTCACATGATCCAACGCCATGATATTTTCCTAATCTAGTAGCATGAAATTTTCACTCATGCAAATCAGCATGAAATTTTCCTAATCCAGAAGTAGCAACAACTACATTTATATTGCATAGTTCATCAACTGTTTGGGTAAGTGAAGGTATGTTATTTTCTAATTTTTAATCAAACAATTTCTTACATGTTGAAAATAAATTAACTTGGAAAATTCCCTCACCATATTAATTTATCTTTCTCCTTTTCGTAAATATAACACATCTTCAGTTTGGGGGGGGGGGATATTCATTACCATTTCATTCCATTCATCATCTCATATATTGACGACCAACATGACTCTTCCAAACTACACTTCATTGCGGTTGATTCAAATACATTGATCTCCATCTTGGCATGATTCAAAAATATGAGAAATGGTTTTCTTATGCATATTAATGAATTTTCATTTCTAGTACATGACTTATCATTTTCAGTACATGTGTTAAAAAAAGGAGAAGAAAGAAAATAAATGAATTTTGTTAACACAAGAACCAACATTTGTTATATTCATGGTTGTTAACACAAGAACCAACCATAGAAAATATCAGTTGTAGTACATGTATTTTACATCCTCAAATGATACATTGTTAGAAACCATAACCATGCAAAGGAAAAAGACATCTCACATAAAAAAAAAAAAACAAGATCCCTCATCAAACATCATTAGGGATATGTACAGCACAATGCATCTCAGAGACAGAAAGACAAATAATTACATGAAATCAACTCATCATATACCTCACACTGAAGATGACTAAAGAATGAGTTGCTTTGATGCTAGATCTGAAATCACCATCACAATCATGGTGTTGAAAGGTGTGAAATCGATTGCTTGCTCGCTGAAAGCTGATACCTGCAACTTCACTTCAAAAATTGACTGAGAAATATAAATATCAGATGGAAAATCTGAATGCTCCATCATATTCGTGGCATCGAGTAGTGCAAAAATGACATAAAATTTGTCCCATTTGGACCCTGTCAAAATTTCGCCCTCCTGAAAATTGGGCTCAATCAAGGTTCTGCCTGCCTCTCTTCTGGGCTCATGGTTCCACTACCTCAATCTGTGTGCCGTAATGTACCCTGGAATAAAATAAAGTCTCGAAATGTGTGCTCCTCCTCGGCTTCCATGTCCGCAATTCTAAATGAACTGGGTTTAAGTAATTAATCCCTGGCGGAATTACCAACATAAACAGTTGGGATGTATTGGTAAATTAAGTGGTTTGTTGGAGGGAGGTCGGGTGGTCAAACCCTACCCCCTCCTTTTTTTAAGTTAGATTTTTTTTAGCATTAAATGAGCTCTTACTCTTTATAAACCCTGTCGTTTGTTTTAAATGCAAGTCTCTGATGAATTTTGGGGCGGCACGTTGGGCGGCCCGCCCCCATACCCATTGGCTCCGACACATACATGTGGCATGTTAAGGTTTGAGTGGTGATGGGATTCACAACCCCTGCCACCATACATAATACATAGTCTGTCGTAAGGTGTGGAGTCGGTTGGGGCTACGGGGTCATAGTCGTTGGCCCCACCTATATTTAATATATGGTAACCATGAGGTGTGGGGGTGGCAAGGTCATGGCTACTGACCCCCCTTATTATAATATTTAATTTTTTTGGCCGTTTGATGGGGAGGGCGAGGGTCATGGCCCTCTCTCCAAAAAAATATATATTTTTTCTATTTTTAAAACCAACTGCACCTTTTTGAAAAATCGGATTTTGACCGTAGGAGTAAAATTAAAGACCCCACAATTTTGCCCAGAATCTAGCCAGAGCTGGCTGGAAAAGGTCAAATTTCTGCCTTCCTTAAGCCTGCCCAGTCACCAAGTCAACCCAGAACTTTGACCGCTCCTAACTTCTCCATACGAACTCAGAAATGAGTGTCGTCTGTGCCATTGGAATCAGAAAGACGAGATCTTCAACCTGAACCTGGTTAGAGAGAAATATGAGCACTTTCATTTTTGAGCCCTCTTTGTCCCATGTGTGTCTCTGGAGCCACCTGGATCAATCCTACCCACTGAGGAGATTTTGGTCCTCCAAAAGAATTAACAGGAATATGCAACTGCTATGTACTATGTCTGCACTACAAGCGTCTTGAAAAGTCACCCTTCCTTCTCCTTCACCTGTGTCCTTCAAAGCCATAAGTGATGAACTGACACCTGCACCTCCTACAAACGTATAGTACAATCCCATGCAAATACATGCTCAAATTTAACAACTATGACCCAAATATTCCCATACTTGTCACGCGTTTATAACATGAACTCGATGGTCAAGTTTACATCAAATGGAAATCACACCCCAGCTATCATTACAAGACCAACAACATCATTGTCACATTTCAAAGTGATGGCAAACACCTCATCACTTTTACATGAATGAAATGTATCACACAACTCGCAAAACAAGGCCAAAATATCTTTGTTGCTTAAACAAGTGATGGAAAAACACATCATCACTTTTACAATAAAAAATGCAACATATGATTTACAGACACGGGCATGACAAGCTAACACCTATAGAAAAACAATCTAGAAAAACCATTTCTCACTTATCAAAGTGAATGGGTTATCCCCGTATGGGATATTTGCTTGTCGTCAGCTCTTTCGATTGGTTCATGGACGGGCGCTTTGTCTTTAAGGCGGCTGCTCTGGATGGAGTCTCCAGCATGTGGCTCTTTGATGGCCACTTTGGTTGCAATGAGGGCAAAAGGTATTTCTCGTCCAAACCTGCTTAACCGATTTCTTTTCCTGCTGGGGAGAAGGCTTTCCATGCCTCATCCCCCTTTGTGTTGCCATCCTTTTCCAACACTTAGAAAACACATGGTTATGTAAACCAAAAAAATGACACGTTTTGCGATGCCATGATTTACGACCATGGTTAACAACATTCTTATAATCAAAATGAACTCTGGAATAATGAGACTTATTATACCTTCTCGGGTGATCTCTAGTGTGATTTTGGTGATGGGATCTCACCTCAATTCTTTCACTAGGACATGCATTACCATGGAACAATTATGAAGTGTCCCCATCATTCCTCTTCCCTAGAGATTTCATCAATGCCTGTTTTCCTTTGATGTCCTTCAAACATCCTCCTTCAGTGCACCCCAAACCTACATAGTGAAGTCTCTGCACAACCTCCAATGGTTGGGTTATGCCTTGGTCTCAAATGCCAAGCCCTCCTCCTTTGTACCCCATCTTGGTGAGGAGTCTAATGTCGGTTCCTATAATGGGTATCTCCACACTTCCAATAGAAATGATATCATGTGAAGAAAATGAAGAGAAATCAACATTGTTTACCTCAACTGTCGATTTTGACATAGGTGAAGAAGGTGTCTTTAGGCCTTCGTTTCCCTTCGCTTCCTCCAAGCCCTTTGTCGCGGCTCGTAACTGAAGCTGCAATCGCTGCTTCTCCTCCTTCTCTTCCTACAGGAGTGCCTTCAATGCATCATGATCTGCTTGAAGAATTTCATTATTGTGCTTCAATTCATCCCAAGCCTCTGTCATGGCTTGCAATTGAAGCTGCAATCGAGGTTTGTCCTCCTTCTCTTCCTATAGGAGTGTTTTCAATTCGGTGTTCTCTGCTGCTTGTTTTTCATAAGCCTCATACAACATGTCCGCTTTCTTGGACACCCTGAGCATGGTCTCATATATGTACTTGACATTCTCCATGGCTCAACTCAATGAACATTCAATAGTTCATGCCTGCAATCCAATCAACAAGAAGACCTGCTCTGATACCACTTGATCCAGGGTAAATTCTTGATACACTTAACCAAGACCTTTTACTTCAACTGATAAATTAGAATTGCATTTAATTAAAGAGTTAACGAACATAAATGAACAATTTCATGCTGTAAAGAAGAGGAACATAACATGTCAAGATCAACAATCATAAGAACATGTCGTTTGATAACGGAGTTCGTCGAGGAGGGACTACATCTTTGGGCCTCGGTGTCAAGATGGTGTAGGCTGCTGCATTAAGTGTTGTAAGAAGAAGATGTACATGGATGGTGTTTCATCTGTCGTACAAGGAAAATTCCCTCACGCAGGAGTGGCTGGGTCTTTCCACGAGATGTTCCACTTCCGTAACTCTCATTTATAAAAAATACTCCTATCAGTATGAAAATAACTCACACATAATGACTATGAGTATCCCGCCAACATGGCAAACAAATGGATCTCAGAAAAAATACATGTGACAATGAGTATCCCGCCAACATGGCATCAAAGGGATCTCAAACATAATACATATCCATGACAGAAAGTACATCTCACATGAAAATAAAACAAGATCCCACATCAAACATCAACAGGGATCTGTACATCACAATGCATCTCAAAGATAGAAATACAAAGAAGTACATGAAATAAACTCATCATATAGCTCACGGTAAAGATGACTGAAGAATGAGATGCTTTGTTGCTGGATCTGAAATCACCATCACAATCGTAATGTCGAAAGGTGTGAAATTGATTACTCGCTCACTGAAAGATGACACCTGTAACTTCACTTCAAAAAGTGACCGAAAAATATAATGCTCAGATGGAAAATATAAATGCGCCATCAAATTCGTGGCATCGAGTAGTGAAAAAACGACATAAAATTTGTCCCATTTGGACACTATTGAAATTTTGCCCTCTTGAAAGTTGGGCTCAATCAAGGTTTCTCCGACCTCTTTTCTGGGATGCCTCGATCTACGTACAGCAAAGGTGCCCTGCGATAAAATAATATTAAGTCTCGAAATGTGTGCTCCTTCTCGGCTTCTATGTCCACACCTGGCTTGGGCGCACTTCTGAATGAACCAGGTTTAAGTAATTAGTCTTGGGTGGATTTACCAACATAAACAGTTGGGGCGCATTGGTAAATTAAGTGGTTTGTTGGAGGGAGGTCAGGTGGTCAAACCCCGCCCCCTCCTTTTTTAAGTTGGATTTGTTGTAGCATTAACTGAGCTCTTACTTTTTATACACCCCGCCATTTGTTTTAGATGCAAGTGTAAGTGTTGGGGTGGGGGAGGGGGGTGGGGGTTGTCGAGCCCGCATTTGGTGGCCCGCATCCATACTCGCCAGCTCCGATACATACATGTGGCATGGTAAGGTTTGGGTGGCGGTGGGGTTAACAACCCCCGCCACCATACAAACACATAGTCCGATGTAAGTTGTGGAGTGGGTTGGGCCCGCGGGGTCACAGCCATTGGCCTCACCCATATTTAATATATGGTAACTGTGAGGTGTGGGGGCAGCGAGGTCATGGCCGCCGACCCCCCTTATTATAATATTTAATTGTTGTGGCCGTTGGATGGGGAGGGTGGGGGTCATGGCCCGCCCTCCAAAAAAAAAAAAAATCTATTTTTAAAACCAACTGCACCTTTTTGAAAATTCATATTTTGATTGTAGGTGTCAAATTAAAGACCCCACAATTTCGCCTGAAATCTGGCCGGAACTCGGTGGCCGGAAAAGGTCAAATTCGTGCCTTCCTTAAGCCTGCCCAGCCACTAAGTCAACCCAAAATTTTGAGCGCTCCTAACTTCTCCATACGGACTCAGAATTGAGTGTCGTTTGCGCCGTTGGAATCATAAAGACGAGATCTTCAACCTGAACCTGGTTCGAGAGAAATCCAAGCACTTTGATTTTTCAGCCCTCTTTGTCTCGTTTGTGTCTCTAGAGCCACCTAGATCATGTTTCTACCTATTTTTCAGCGGAAGAGTCGAGGGGGAGGAGGGTCGAACAAACTTCTTTGTTTTGGACCTCCTTTTCTGCTTTTCACATCGAGGTCGGTCGTCTACGCTGGAGGGGTCTTCCGTGGTGGGCTCTAGTTTTTTGTTGGGATGCTTCCTCTCTTTGTAAAGCTTTTTGTTTTCTAGTGACATCCATATGCTTTTTAGCTTCTTGCTTCTACATGGTTTCCAATCTTGCGCTTTCGCCACTTCCATTGCTTTTGTTCGGTAGTTGCCTCTTCAAAACCCTACTCCAAATTTCAACGCTTTTTTTACTATGGGTTTTGTGGCTCACTTTTTCTTTTCGAGGCATGATTTTGAGCCTCTCATTTGAGTTTTTCGATTCGAGAGCATATTATTGTGATTGAATTTTCATTTATTTTGTTTTATTTGAGTGTCTTAATTCTCTGATCGATGTATGGTGATAGCCTTCTTTGGACATTGCCACCTTTTCTTTGTTGCTTTGCTTCCTTCAAGGCTCCCATTTGGTTTGTATATCTACTCTATGTTTTCTCATGTTTGTTGTCAACATTTTTTTTAATGTAATGGCCACTTTTGTGGGGCTTCTAGTGTCACATTTTTAGGGGTTTTTTCAGTGGGCATGTGTGCCCTGTTTTATGAGATTTGTATTGGTCATTTCTTGGATCAAGATTTCATACATACAACATTTGTATGAAAAATGCAATGTTTTATGAGATTTTTATTGGTCATTTCTTGAATCAAGATTTCATATTCACAACATGCGTCTAAAAAATGCAATTTTAATTTCATTAATAAAATTTATGTTTTTTTTTTTTCGTCTTAAGAAAAAAAAGATTTTAAATGAAAATTTAAAAAATATTCAATTTGATATATTATTAATGTGTTATATTTTTATTGATTTAAATTCTATAATTTTATGTTGATAATAAATATGTATTGTTTTATAATTAATTTTTTGAAAATGTTCTTTACCACCTTTTTTTAAATACTTTTATATAACTCACCACAATGTAAAGTAATATTAAATATTTTCATTCAATTCATTATATTATAAAATAATATAACATAATTTCATTTATGTATATGAAACTTACCCCTTTTATATCTATTAAATTTGATTATAACAATGGTTCTTTATATGACATCATAAAAATAAAAATAAAAAAGTTTATTTTATTATAACTAGCTTTTAAATGTGTATTTTTTTAAAAGGTTGAAAAGTAATGTTATGGAGTTGTATTTGGGTCAATTTCATTTAGCTTTAATGATGGTTGAGAAAAGGAATATTATTCTTTCCACTTGGTTTCAAATTCTACTTTTTATATGTTCACTCTTTCTAATAAGAATATGTTTTTTATAAACCTGTTTAGATGCATTCTAATTCAGATTCACTACACCAAAAGGGATCAAATCTATTTTCAATCTAAAATAGGTTTGCATCTCAAGAGATTTTATCCCTTTCAAGGTTTGGTAGATCAGAAGTTAAGATGGAGATCTAAGATGGTTTAATTTCACCCTTTAAGTAGGATATATTCCATGGGTTCAAATACCATGGGTCAATATTGTGGGTTCTCATACCATGGATCAACACCATGAAGTTATTTTTATTTTAATGTTATTTTTTTATTATTTTTATTTTTCTTTGATTGAGAAAAATTGTCTTCATGTAAGCTAATCTTTTATTTCAGGGTTAAACGAGACATTCCATTACAACATCTCTACCATATTGAGCCAAAGAGCACATCTTGGTGCAACAACTAGTATTTGTTATGATGACAAGTAATCTCATTTTTTTGCATTTGAATTTGAAGATGTTCCAAAAAAAACTATATAATTAAAGTAAAATTAAAAAAAGAATAAAAGCGGTCATTAAAAATAAATTTAAAAATAAAAACTTTAAAATTTTAACTTAAATTTTTTTATTAAAAAAATAATTATATTATTTATAATCTTATTTAATTTAGGAAATGCCTATTATTATTGTTAGTTTTTTTGCAAATTAAAAAACTTTATCACCTCATAATGTCTTCAAAACTAGTTTATATAGATTAGCCATAATGTGTTGTTTCTTCCTACTGAATCAGGGAATTCTCGTTGGCATCAAAGGGGCCAACATAATCCTCCATACTCAAAAAGAAAAACCATACATTCTGGTTGTATCCAAATGGTGCAAAACATAAGATGACATTAGAAATATTATTAGACTTATTGACCATTAGGAATCCAAGGAAGATATTGGAGCAGATCCTCGTGTACTGAACCACGAGGAGAAAGTGTGCTAGAATCACAATGGAGATGTTCTTCTACATGGCTAGCTCCTAAATCAAGCCTATCCATAAAGAAACACTAATTTTTCAACATTCTTTTGATATGCTCCAAATGGCGAACAAATTTTACATTTCACCTACTTTTACTTCCTAACCATACGCTAATTGAATCTTCATTTCATAGTTTAAAGTACTACATTGAGGTATTGCTTCCTCATAACCCCGGGTATGACTAAGCTCTGGCTACCTACTGGATACTCCTCTAAAATCTCAGAATCAATATAAAATTATATTTCCACACCCACCTTCGTTTTCAAATTCCAAAATTCTCATCGAGTGTAAGTTAGGCCTCAAAAGAGTCTTAGGAAAACATATAGGCCTTGCGTTAACCCTGAGAATTGTTGCCGCCACCGCCTCTCTTGCTACGCATATGTTGTCTGGGAGGCATGATGTGCAAGGGAGGCTCTTTTTTCAAGTGTCCACACGGCTTTCCCCCTCTGAGAGTATGAAGAAAGAACAAACTTGTAGAATAAACACTTGCACACACTAGTTGACATAAAGCATGTAACCAATCTCAACCACCTGATACCAGCTATAGCCAAGGAGAAAAACACCTCTATCTCACTTTGAGGAGAACAAGTCCCTACCACCCTTATGACCTACAAAAATCTGGGTTACAAGGCACACCAATAACAGAGCGGCTAGGAAAACATTTGTCTCGAGAACCACACGCACCAACTGTACTTGTTGACTAACCTTGTCTGAAACTTCACCCTAAATAGGTGTACCTTCGTCTCCCACCAGACTGCACCTAGCTTGAGGTTCTCAACAACCTCAACTAAGTTCTCCACTTCGTCAACAACCTCAAGCTTCACCTCATTTTCGAAGAACCGTGAGCTTATCCCCATGAACATCAAAACCTAGACGTGCACTATTAACGGGGGGGGTTTGTTTTCCTTAACCTTGCATAGGCATCAAATTCTTCCACCTTCTATTAAACTCATAATTCTCGCCAACCCACCATCCATTGTATTAATAACCATTTGTGTTATTTCATGCAAGCTCATGCTAGGGATGAGCTACGCCCCCCTTTAATGTCCATCACATTGACGGGGTGCAAAAATATTTCTACAAAGTCCCCCTAGATCATCAAATTCACCCCATCGGGGAAAGAAATATCAATTATATTTTATATTTTATAAAATATAAGCCATAAATTATTTCTTATACTTACCCAACAAAGGTCATATACATGACACTTTGAATAAAGAGTGTTAAATAATCTTTTAAACTTCTTAGGGAGATTGTGGTAACCATGAGGTCTTCGTTTTCCCTCCCATAGTTTGTATGAGCTTTAAACATAAATAAATTAATTAATGAAACTTGAAGGATTGTGGTAACCACGAGGTATTAGTTTTCCCTTTCATAGTTTGTATGAGCTTTGAACATAAATAAATTGATTAATGAAACTGGATTTTTAAAACTTGGAACAAAGGATCGGCCTTAATGTGAAGGCCTGATTAATTAAAAGAAGTCCTGATTAATTAAAAGATAACATTTTGATTAAATGAAATATAATTATTATAGTTAAACTAGACAAATACTTTATCCATTTTTTAAATTAAAAAAAAAACTTTTAAATTAATCTTCTATTTATTTAATTAATTAAAATAAATAAATTTAACTTTAATTGTTTATATATTTTTAAAACACCATGTGGGTCTGGAGTATGCCCTGAAACTTCTTCTGCTTGGTTAATATCTCATTTTCCTCAGACGTAAGAAAACATGTTAATGACCCAAGACCCAGGTTAATGACCCAAGACCTAGAGACATCTGGCAGGAGTGAAAGTTTTCCCCATTACGGACCACCAACGTTGCCCCCTTACGAACCACCAACGGGTTACTCCAAGTGGCTTGGTTTTCTTTGAATAACGGTGGTGATGAGTGCTAACACTAGAAAATCGTATAGTAGAAGATGACATTAATTAATATCAGGCAGAAGGATTTATAGGGTTGAAAGGCATTAGAGAATCTGGAAAGTAAGTCTCAAAGGTCAAAGGAAAAATAAAATTTGAGCAAGTCATAAATGCTTTTGTGCACATAATCCTTCGTGAAAAGCGCCTTTGCGTGCTTTTTGACCTGAAATGCGCGCAATCCTAGGAGTGGAGAAATGCCATTTTCTGGGACCACAAAAGCACACTCCAGGACAATGATTTCACTTGAATCTTCCTAAGGAAAACCATCAAAGCCTCCTTAGACATCAAGGGAGCACACAATGGAATATTTATGGCACACAATGGAATCATCCCCCTCTCTTGGGTCACCATCCACAATGTACCAAGAGAGGGAAGCAGGATTTGAATTCTCCTATATAAGACCACCAAGAGATGAATAACATGAGAACACATTGTTATGCTGAGCCAAAATTTCCCCTCCCAAACAATATCAAAGCTGTGTAATCCCAGGAGGCCGAAGATAGATGGGATTCAATTGTTGGCCGCAGCAAGTTCGGTTCACCACGGTAGAGAGAGAGGAGACTTTCCCACTTGGGGAAACTTGGGAGTAAAAGCATCCTTGCATGGAGGACTTGAACCCATGCAAGAATTTGGAAAGAGGTTTAAAGTTTGATCTCATTTACTACAACACTATTTAAGAGGGCCGCCATTGTTTGGATTATTACTTGATTGTTTGACTCTATTCAAAGCTTTTGTTTATTTATTTTAGTTTTAGTTTATATATGCATGATATTTCTCTATCTAGTATGTTTATGATTCTAGCTTGTTCCACTAACTTGCTTGACTCCACTTCTTTTTCTATCTGTGACCAATAACTTAAGAAGTGGGTAAACCACACCCCTTAAGTTGATGTGATTTCGTACATGCGTGCACCAAACACACTAACACAGGATTGGCAACTCCACTGGGGATTTCCCCATCAGAAATAACTATGACTGCCGCCAAGCTACTTAGTATGCTCCGACCCTGGGCCACTGAATCCCCATCATCAGTTTTCAGTCACCCCTCGCCAACATGCCTATGTTAAACCCATCACATCCAAGGCCCTGACCCCTCATGTCAGCAGCCCCTCGTTTAGTTGAGGCTTTCTTTTTGTCGACTTTGACACCTATTTTCCATAAAGGAAGTGGTACCTTGGATCACCCCTCCCCATAAAAGGGGCATCCTCGGGTGGCATTGTGGGAGACATCATTTGTCCACATAGATGTCATGATCCTCCGACATTCCATTGCAAAAAAAGCTATCGTGAAAGATGAGTATGTTTACCTTACAACCACATTGCTTTGATCAAATTTGTTGAAGACCCATGCCTTTATACGTGTCTCTTTCAAGAAAATGCTTACATAGGAAGGTCCCGGCTAACACCTATGCATACGATACGCATTTATGCACCATGCAGTTTACGTATATGTGTACCTCATTCCACCTATTGTCAAAGAAAAACACTAGGGGGCATGTACGATAGTTGTGGCAAACACTGAATTACACCACTATTAGTGACATGACATGTAAACATATATGTTCTAAATAGATTTGTTGTAACTAGACACAACATCACAAGCAAAGAGGACGAGTCCCACATTTGTAGAAAATTTTCTATACTATATCTGTATTGTATTTGTTTAAAGGGATCCATGGACATGGCAATCATTCTTGGAAACAGTATGAGGTGTTTTAATTTGAAAGCTTCATGCGGGTGTCTCTCTCTCTCTGTACATGATATACGAGAGAAAATATAATGTATTTAACGGCTATCTGATTCTTCCTAGACCTCACATTGTGGGGCAATGCTGTAACCTGCTAAGAGAAAATCATACAACAGCAGAAGACGACATTAATTAATGTCAGGGTAGGACAGGATTTTCGGATAGAAAGACGTTATAGGTACGGAAAGTATTAAAAAGTCTCAGAGGTACGAGAGAAATCAGAATTTGAGCAAGTCACAAAATGTTTTTACACGCATAATCAGCTTCATGAAGAGCGAGGCTTTACACACTTGTTGACTGAGAATGCGTGGCGATCACAGGGAGTGGCGAAATGTCACTTTGTAGGACACAAAAGCACTCCAGACAGATGATTTCACTGTGAAGCTGCCTAGGGACAACTACCAAATCCTCCTTAGAAATCAGAGGAGCACACAACGGAATATTTGTGGCATACGATGGAATCATCCCCCTCTCTTGGGTCACCATCCTGACTGGTATACCCAAGAGAGGGAAGGAGGAATTTGAAATTCTTTGGCTATACCCAGACACTAGAGAGATGAAGACATGCAGACACATTTTCGTGCGGCGAAAGTTTCTAGCAGAAATACCAACGAGTGTGATCCGGGCTGAAGATAGAGGGGAATCAGTTGTTGGCCACCCAACAGAGTTCGGTCGCACCATAGTAGAGAGAGAGAGACTTTGCACTTAGAGGGCAAGGTTGGGGAGTAAAAGCATCCTACGCATTGGGACTTAGAACCCATATTCCTAGGGGCTGTGGCAAAGAAGGTTAAGTTTGATCCTCATTACTGCAAGCACTCAGACAGAGGAGCAGAAAACCATTTAGTTTGATTATCACTGGATTCAGTGACTCTATTCGAGACTTTTTTATTTTTTTAGTTTTAGTTTATATGTATATGCTACTGTTCTATATCCTAGTATGTTTATGATTCTAGCTTGTTCACTATACTTGCTTGACTCCACGTTCTTTTCTACATAGCTGACTAAGTAACTTAGAAGTGGGTAAACACCCCTTAAGTTGGTGTGATTTCGTATATGCGTGCATAGTACCTTGCTTTCCCACAAATTGGAGACTCCACTGAGGTTTCCCTTCATAAATAATTACTGGTCTATGCTTAGAGCTACTTGGTATGACTCATGCAGACACATGAGATCCCCATCATCAATTTTCAGTCACCCCTCCTAACATGCCTATGTTAAACCAAATCACATCAGACCACAGTCCCTCATGTCATCAAACCCCTATTTGGTTTGAAGCTTCACTTTTTGTTGACTTCACTACCTATTTTGCAAAAAGGAAGCGGTACCTTGAATCACCCCTCCCCATAAAAGGGGGCATCCTCGGGGCTGGCATACGACAGGAGACATCATTGTCCACAAATGTCATCGATCACTCCTTACAACCATTTCACTTTGATCGAGATTTCATACAGAATCTGTACCTTCATCAAGTGTCTGCTTTCAACACTATACAGGAAGGTCCCAGACAACAACTAGTATATCGTGTGTCAACTATATGCCATTGTACCATATAGTTGTACCATATGGTACCTCATTCACCTATTTTCAAAGAGAAAAATGCCTAGGAGGAGCATCATCACTCGATCAGTCGGCAACCACGGATCACTACGGATATTATTGACATAGAGAGCATGTATATGTCGAATATATTTTCTTAACTAGCCATAACATCCACGAGAGATGGGACATGCAGCATGTAAATGAAAATTTATGTATATATATTGTATTATATTTTTCTTACGGGGGTCCCATAGGACTTGGTCATTCCTTTGAGCGGAATTGCAGTTGTTTCCAATTCCAAACTACTGAAGTCTCTCTATCTTTATGCCACGATATATAAGAAAAGAAAATATAACATATTTCGTTGCTACTATCAGTTCTTGCTATAACTCTCACACATTAGACGGAAATTGTGCTATCGGAAAATGGTACGGTAGAAGACGACATTAATTAATGTTAAGAAAAAGGATTTACACGGTGGAAAAGACATTAGAGAATATGGAAAGTGTTTAAAATCTCAAAAGGTCAGGAAAAATCAGAATTTGAGCATAGTCATAAATGCTTTGCGCTACATAATCCTTCGATGAAGAAGAGTTCCTTTCAGCGTGACTTTTGACTTTGAAATGTGCACAATCACTAGGAGTGGAGAAATGTCACTTTCCGAGACCATAAAGCACACTCCAAGCACGGTGATTTCACTTGAGGCCGCTAGGACAACCACAGAAAGCCTCCTTAGACATCGAGGAGAACACTAATGGAATCATCCCCCTCTCTTGGAGTCACATCCACAATATACAAGAAAGGGAAGGGGGTCATTTAGGGTCCTCTCTATAAGACAGCAAAGAGATGAAGAGACATGAGAACACATTGTTATGCTGGCCAAAAATTATCAAGAAATACTTTTCAAAAGTGTGTGATTCAGAGTCTGAAAGATAGAGGGGACTCCAATTGTTGGCCACCGTAGACAAGTTCAATCCACCACGGTAGAGAGGGAGACTTTGCCATGGCAGAGCAAGCTTGGGAGTAAAAACTATCACTTGCATAGAGACTTAGAACCCCATGTTCTAGGGGCCCTGGCAAGAGGTTAGATTTTCTCATCTCATTTGCTACCAACACTCTTAAAGAGGGGCCAGAGCCACGTTTGGATTATTACGATTTTTTGCTCTATTGAAGCTTTTTTTAGTTGTTTTAGTTTTAGTTTATTTTAGTTTATATATGTATGTATTTATATCTAGTATGTTTATGATTCTAGCTTATTTCACTAACTTTCTTGGCTCCATCTTTTTTTGTGACTAATAATAATGGGTAATACCACTAATAGTGTGTGATTTTGCTCATTAACACAATGAGTCACTTGCATGTGCGGATAATAGTAAAAAATGATTGATCCTCAGTCTTGGTTTGGACAATGAACTATGATAAATTTTCTCATCCTATATAAAAAAATATTTAAAACTATTTATCAGTTAATTAAAGATTCATAAATAAATCAGCGTAGATATATTTCCTCATTACTTCTTCTTGCCAACTATGTGCATAGGTATACAGATTTTATGTGGATTATATTTAGACCAATATTCTATTTTAGTCCAGGACTTTCAAGTAGTTGAAGTACACCTTTATATTTGGTCTTATACACCAAATTGGTGTCTCACTTGTAGCCCTAACCATAAAATTGGATTATTATTCATTATTATTGTTATGAAGCCTATCTTAGAAAGACATTTGCTACTTGAATGTTTTAGGGAGGATTTTTTTTATGTAAAGGGTAAATATTTCATACAAATAAATAAATTTTAATTAAAAATTATTACTTCTATGAAGATTTTTAAGAGCGGTGCTTTATATTTAATAAAGATATAAATTTTTTAAAGTATAATAATATATATATTTTGTGTTTATTTAATTATTTAGGGATAAATATTTTTGTTATATTAAAATGTAGTAAATATTTTAGTAATAATCAATATGTATTTATCTTTATTTTTGTCATTTATCGAGTTTTAGAATCAAATTTTTTAGAGGATACAAATCTCTTTTATGACTATAAACATTTTCACTCTCAGATTTGATTCGTCTAGACTTTTATGTAGTTTTGGAGTTAAGATGAATTTTAATGTTAGTTTTAACAACACACTAATAAAATGTTTTAACTATAAGATATATATATTTTAATTTTCACTTATTTTATATAACATATAAATATGGAATATTTTATGTATAATTCACATCCTCCGCATTAAAATATTAATCCACTCCTTCATGTATGGAAGTAGAAAATATCTCTCTCTTTTTTAAAACAATATTAATGGGTTTGTTTTTAAAAAAACCAGTTTACATGTACTAATGTCTCGATTTATCCATCAGATTCATCGCTAGATCCACTTCTACTACCATTATGAAGTACATCATTGGAGGTGTAGAACTACTACGAAATAATAATTCGAAGTTATACATTGACACCATGAAAAGAATCTTATTATGACTCTTTGATCCATTGACTATGCAAACCAAAGAGTAGTAAGCACAGCATGATCTAAGTACTAGCATAATGATCCAAAACAAAAAAAATGATCCAAAGATGTTAACTGACAATAATCTGCAGTAGCAAAAAAACATAACCAAAAAAAGTTCACCTACATGTAAAATAGGTATTTGGCCAACCAATGGATCTTCTTCTATAATATACATGATATAAAATATCCACTTTATATAACTAGTTTTGTTATTAATATTTTTTAAAATGTTACATCTCTCTCTCTATCCATCTATTTATTTATCTATACAACTTGAATTATTTTTGTTTTTAATATTTTTTTAGATTATTACATGATAAATTCATATTAAGCATTGAAATAATTACAAATCTCTCTTAGAATTAGAAATAAAAAATTTTTCGAAGGAAAAATTACCTCTCATTTTATTAGCACAGAACATAGAAAAAAATTCAATTTTGCAGATGACATGAAAACGTCAAACACGTCACACAGGTAAACAAAAAAATCAGGCATTAAGCTCCCAATAAAACATTACTCATAATGGGAAGAACATATAAAATACATAAACAAAAGAAAACAACTATGAAATTACAGTTTGAGTTTAAGTTTAAAAACATTTGATAGTACGCTGCCTTTTTCTTTTTTCTCCTATATACTTTGACTAAACTCTTGATTGGTAGGTATGTAATCTAAAATTTCAGATGAGTTCTCTTTCTAATTTCATTTGAGTTCTCTAGCCTTTGAAGAGACCTTTTGTTTTAGTCCAAGCTTCTGATAGCAGTGTCTTTCTATTTCTCATCTACTTTTTCTAGAAGAGCACTATACTACTATTTTTGGGTCATCTATCATTGTTATTAGATAATTCAATGCAATATAAGAACCAATTTTACAAATGATAGTAAAATGTGTCATATGAAAATAACTTAGCATACCTGTATTAGTTGTTTGTAGTCTAAATAGAAACCGAGTGAAATATTAAATAAATCTATATTTTTTTATTTTCCTCAAGGAATAATTAATTAATAATAACTGTTTTGATTAATATCCTGATTTATATTTAACTAAAACAAGGAATTTAATTAGATGAAATCACTTATTTGTCTTATTATTTCCTAAAGATAGTCATTTCACTTCGTGTTTAAATAATCATTATATTCATTATTAACTAAATCACCCACATAATAATTAGATCAAATACATTACCTTTATTTGATTATTGCATCAACCACATCCTTAAAATGATAAATAAATCATTTTATTTATTTATTATTTACTAAATAAATGGATTTGACCCAAGTCAAATTCCTTTCTCCCCCAACAAATATAATAAAATATTCCATAAAATTTGGATCTTGATTTGATTAATAATATTTCAATTATGCACCTAATATCTAGACTAACTCAGTATTTTGTTATAAATAGAAGGAGTTTTCCCATTCATTTACCACCTTTTTTTGCCTAAAGATCACTCACTGGATCGATACTTTGTGGTGCGACATTGATCCACCATGTCATTGTCTGTATTTTCTACCATTCTTGTCTGAGTTTTTCTACCATCGCAGAGAGAGGAATTCTCGATCTAAAGTCTTGAGGACTTTCAGAACCCATCCCGATTGAGGAGAACTAGGGAACACCCTCCCGTGTTTTCCTCCACATGTGCCCCCTAATGCGAAAACGCATTCGATATATTCTGTCTTGTCAAATACATTGGATGCATGGAGTAAATCTTGTTTTCTCTTGTAGATGCGAAGATATAGCGGGTCATCTACGATGTTAGGGTTGTTGGTTATACTGATTCAAAAGTGGTATTTTTTTCATGCGCTTGGAAATCGAAATTCATACTATTAAGCTACGATCTATTTGCACTTGATACTGGTAGTTGCTACTGCTCCCATTTTGTTTTTCATGCTTTGAATCATTGTTCTCTTTCTCGACTCCAATCCACTCATCAAAAAGAACATATTAATGGAATCATTTTTTTTCACTTCTCTATATATAAGTATATATTTGATGTTGAAATCTTTTACTCAACATGTATATTGAAATAGTTTCCTTGGACATACATATTGAAATAGTTTTTTTCTCAACATTCATATATTTGATATTAAATTTTTGCTAAAATAATCTTCAATTTGAGTGCAGCTTGATGAAGAATTTTTTTTCCGGACTATATAAGTTTAAATATTTAAAAATATATTGTAACCTCATATCATAATAATTATTTTTTAATTTTAAGAATTAAAATAAAATGAGATATAAAAATTAGTTGAATAGAATTTCACTTGTGATGATAAATCCTCTCACACTATCAATTCGATTACAAAAAATTTATAAATATCAACCTATCTATAGAATTCGTGTGAGACAGAAAATCCTCTCCACCTATCACATTTAATTACTAAAATCAGATAAATATCAACACTATCTTATTGAAAAATTTATAATATATTAACCTATTAAATTCCTTGTGGGATATGAAAATCCTCTCCACCTATCAATTTACAGTTTACTAAGAATTATGTAATATCAACCTATATCTTATTCTTATAATTAAACTATAATCATAAAAAATAACATGTTATATTTAGAAAATAAATAATTAAATCCTTATTAAAAAAAGTACTTTATTTTAGTAAAAACTGTACCACTATGTACGAACCCTCTGCGTGGAAGGTCCATGGTGAGGTGTAATGAAGTTTGAGATGAAGCAATTTGTCATTGTTGGCAAGAGAGAATCATAGTTGGGTAATTGAATTTTTGTTAATGAATTTAATGGTATGGTAGCTCTCCTATCACGACCAATTGAATTTCATTTCGTCAAGTTCTCACCCATACGTTACGCAATTCCACCCTCCAAACCAACCACAAAAAAAATACACATTGTTGCTTCCTTTAGTTGAACAAAGAAACATAGACATTACCTTTTACCGTAAGTCACCAATTCACAAGTAACAAAACCCATTTTTGATCTTCAATGGTCTCGTCATACCCATTTAATGCTTCATTCACTCAAAGCCACATCACGAGACTTCACTCATCGATAATTCCCGCATTGTTACTGTTGCCGCCACAATTCACAAAGAAAATATTTTTCTATGGCTATAGGCCATTAATACTCCAAAGTACCAATACCCATCCCCATGATCATGCCATGCTGTCGTTTATTTAATGCACTACAAGACACACTCACTGCCATACAACGATACCTAACATACATACATGAGCATCCATATTTTTTGTTATCAAAGCTTGATTTGACTTCTCTAGATGGTTAGCAAGTAGGGGAAAAATATTAGTTATTTGTACTAGGGTATCTAAATTATGAATTCTAGCAGTTAGATGCACCACCAACCTACTGAGGTGACAATATCATGTTTCAATTTAATTTCAAATAGATTTCAAATATAAGTGAAGTAGATGCCGGTTTGATGTTTTGAATATAGGCTACCGAGTAATGCGATTATTGCTAGGGAAGACACATTTTCTATGACATTGTTGCTATATTACTTCATTTTTTCAAGAAAGCATGATGTTTATTAGTGTAAAAAACGATGCATGTAACTATTACATAGAGACCATCATCTCTAAGACATGGCAATGTGAAGACAGAATCGAGCACACTTTAATTTCTCCCAACCATTTCAGGATCAACAACATTTCTCGTTCATGAGAACCACGAAGATAGTAAGTACTGACATCGATTACCACAGAAATGTGAAAGTCAAAACCATCCATATGAAATGTGAATGCGCATTACAATAACGGCTATGAAAAGCAAACATTACTAAACCCATATATTATGAGGGGACTAAAGATGTGCAACACCAATAAAGTAAACTAAGCTCACTGTAGAGGGAAGAAAAATTTTCCAACTCAACGCTAAAAAAATAGCGGAACATTAGTTTGTAAAAATATGATATAGTATCCCTGCACTTCATAACGAGCTCGCTTCTGTTGTGGGAATATATACTCGCTTGAAAAGATGGCATCTGAGCTGTCTTGCAAATCAAAAATAGAAATTAAAGGCAATGAATATGAAAGGAAGCTCCCGGGATTGAAGCTACTGCTAGTGTGAAATATGGATGGCCCCATAAGGTACACTCCAAGCCTTTCTTGGAGAGTAGATCAGACCCTCATGTTTTTTTCATGAAATATGTATGCTGACAAAGAAAATGACTGAAATTTGGAGAGAGATATGTTGAACTCACTTTGCAGTCCATCTGCTAAGATGTTGTTCCTCGCATCTCTGCATTTACCATTGATACCATCTATAATGAGCTTAGAGTGCACCGTGTATGTGAATAGAGGATAATTGTGAAATGAAAATCCACCATAATCCCACTCCCAGAGCCATGAGCTCCCGCCTTATTGTTGGTCACTGAGCCACCATTCTGAGAAGTGAATGAGATAATGATCCCCAAGCATGGAGTTGAATCCATGCCCCATAGCCACATAAACAGGTCTAGCTGCGCCCCATCATGTAAACCACGGGAAGAGAGATATGAATAGGACGGGTCATGGATATATAAGTCGGGCCATGGGCAATGTTGGCATAGAGAGGACCCCCCATCCATCTCATGATGTTTCCATGAATCCTCGGGACATTGTATGTATATCTTGAAAAAAAAGATCGATTACGGGGGCACAAATCTCCCAAAAACAAAAAAAGGAAAGGGTTTATAAATACCAGTGAAGTAGCCCACACTTTGATGAATCGTAAACACAAGTGGTAGGCCTCAGAGTTTGCATCCTTTAGGAGAATAGAAAACATTCCCCATATGTGAAGAGATGAGCTGCATGAAAAAAAAAGGTGCAATATAGATTCCTCATGATTGTGGCGTGGAAAAGGGCATATCCCGGCCATGAAAGCCCACGATTGTTGAGGGACTCAAGGTTATAATTTTCCCTCTCCAAAAGCGGTTAACTAAAAATAAATATTTTTGTCAGAACTATGTCACCTCACATACGTGACTGAAACAAGGATGAAGAGCGGTCCCCAATATGTTCTTTAATGATACGTAATATATAAATCTTTCACATGTATACAAGCATCTCGTGAATGGCACCCCAAATAATCTGTCTCTGTCTCTTTTGTAGAAAAGCCCCAAGCCCTTGTAAAATTCCATTTAATTTGTCCCATGCAATTGAATACTGGACCATGTAGGCCAAGTTCCAGTCACAGATTTTCATGTCGAAGCTCCAAGTTCCCATTGTGATATGAGGCTTGATAAAAAAAGAAGCCTCATATGATTTCAGCCTATGGATTAATTTTGGGCGGGCTAATGCCATCGAGCATGGGCTCATCCCAAGAATTCAATCGGTGCATGATAAGGGATCATCTATCCTCCATAAAAGCTTCCGAACTAATCCCTTACCCGGTATCTTCATGATCCTTGTGAGCATTGTCATATTATTGATGCATTGTTAATAGTCTAGAGGGTAGCTACTGATACATTGAAGAAAGGGGATCACCACCTGATATACTTATATAGGAGGTAATCGATGACCGGGTCCCCGTTGCCATTGCTTTAGCACCATGCATGGATTTTGTTAGCAGGAGCATTGGTGAAACTTCAAGATCTTAGTAAACACCAACCACCAAATCTCTATTTGGCTTTGAGATTTAGAGATAATTTACACAAATGGATTTTCTTGTTTTGCAAATCGGTCATACAACCCATATAAAATGAGAATCGGGAAATTTAATTTACTTATGTACAATAGAAAATAAAAATGTAGAACAAATGAGCCCGATGTACACCATAAGATGATAGAAAACTTGAACTTGAACCCGAGAATAAATCTACCTCGGAGTGAGCACACCTATTTGTCCACTTCACATATTCTTGAATTTATCGATCAACCAAAGCCAATCTCCCTATTTTTATAGGCACATGGTTTTAGTTTGAATCCAAGGTAGGTGAGTCCCCGCATAAGATGAGTTGTTTGCACTCCCAAGAATCCAACAATAAAAGGTACATTTCATCCATATATCATAAAAAAGGATGGATTTCCCTTTGATTGATCTACGACGGACTTGTGGTAGCAGCTCCAAAAACGAGTGAGTATAAAAGATGTAAAAGCAATCATTGATTTCTAATAAGATTCGAAAAAACCGGCAATGATAATCCACAAAGACGAGGTGAGAAATTCATGCGAGTAGGCTGAGAAGGAGAGGCCCTCGAAAACAACCATTATTTTTTTCCATCTTCATGAGATTACTAAACGCGTCCACGATGAGAATAAAAATGAGTGGAGACGATGCGCATCCCTATCTAAGACCTCTCTGACGTCGATTGAAGAAATCGGTAGGCATACCATTGATGAGGACGATCATATCGGACGGGTCGATACACGCCATAATCCCGGCGAATAGAAGCAATAGAAAAGGCCAACTTTGGGCAAAGACAAGTTGGATGAATGACCAATCTGAGAATCATATGTTTTGTATGAGTCGATCTTACGTGATCAAAGCCTCTTTTTTATGAGCATGAATTGTATGCATTTCTTCATGTGTGACAACCTGACGACATCATGAATCGACCTCACTTTCTCAGGGAACCGTATTGATACTGCCGAAATTTATTTGGATAACACCCCTTTGATTCTATTGACAATGATTTTGAGAAGCGCAGTCTTATAGATCACATTATAGCTTTCTAATAGGTCTAAAGAGTCTCGTAAATGATTTTGGATCATGGCTAGAAAGGTTGAATACATACGAACTTTCGTTCAATTCACGTATGCCATCTCTTCCTCCAGCTACCTCGAAATGAAGGGAAAAACTTTGCATTTCTTCTGCCACGCCTAACTTACCCTATCAGGTCCACGAGCTTTGTCATGGGTGAATGATTTAATAACTTCTTCTATCTCCCTTTGCAAGCAGGGACTTTCCAGAAGGACTCATTACGCAGTCCCCGGTCAAACATACAAGGCATGTGCTCAAGTACCCAAGTACGATGAATTTGCATCATCTCCAAAATCTACTTTATAGGAAATTCAAAGAAGTAATTAAAATCCTCCAATTGAGATCTCTTTAGTATCGTGTTTTTTAGTTCCATTTGAGGCTATTATCTCCAAATAACATTCTTGTTGCGGCGACCATTTGCGCATCTATGGGAAAAAACTTGCTTATTCAAATAGCCCTCCTTCATCCATTCAGGGTACCTGCTCTTCGGTTTTCAATTTGTTTCATGAATATTGAGGATTTCTAGTTTTTGTAGATGCGAAAGCTCCTCCAAGGTGAGTATACAAGGAATTTGGCGAATCTCGCACATGTCCTTATATATTTTAGATATATTGTCTTCAATATTTTGTAACTCCTCTTTACAAGTGCCCTTTTCTTCGCCCCTTTTCCCACTTCTTTATCAATATCTCTTAAAGACGCACGAGCTTGTACGCCGATATCCCAACCATATAAACCGCCTTTGAAAATATCGAACGCTAGAAATCTATAGCAAGCTTATTAAATGTCAGGATCAAGAAGTACACCCTATTGAACTTAAAAGGAAAACCCTCGATTTTTGTTTCGTGGGCAGGAGATAAAAATAATAGGAATATGATCGACTGTGGATGAAAGAAATGACATGAGGCACCTACATTCCCCCATGAGCCGTCTAACGTGGAAAGATTTAATCATTGAACGATCAATGCCATTTGGCAATATATTCCGAATCCTTTGCATTTTTGTTTTGTCCACGTTGGGACCCAGCTGGAGTAGGTTTTTAATGTATAATCAACCCAAAAAGTCATTTAGAATCTTCCCTGTATCCTCTCTGCCAAGAGGATCATACGAGCAACTGACAATCCCCAAAGTTTCATTTTTTTGCCCGAGCGGTACGAGTTGTAATCCCCCCATCATGCGCGACAAGGGTTTTTTATAGCCGGGATCTCACAATGTTCCATTCTATCCTAGAAAGCGACACGGAATTGCGGCAAGAAACGTAGAGGTTGATAAGAGATATCTTTGTTCATATATACTTTGAAAGGATCATGAAGGAATATGCCCCCCAAAACATTTGTACACTTGTACATTCACCATAGTCGAGTTCCAAAAAACAACCATACCACCATACCGACCAATAGCATCAATCCGTGCTGCTTGAGACCTGGGCATATGCGAAGAAAATTTAATAGCCAAATATCTATCACACAAAAGTTTCTTGAAAAAAAATTCACAGAAGGATGAAAATCATCGATCATCTCATGCGAAGGGAAATGTAGTTTAGTCGGGGTCACCAATCCCTATAATATTAATTGAAATGATACAATTCATTCCAGAGCACACCATCTGAAATGTGCTTGCTCTAAGGACAGAAATACTTCAATGCAGAGATAGGAACATCCTAAGATTGGGATAGCTACCCTTGAAAAAATGGATTTGGTTTTGTGAAACGACCTCTCTAAAATGTTGGGAGCTAGATTTAGAATTTTTTCCCAAACAACGATATTAGAGGTAGATGCCGGGAGGCAGCGGAGGAAAAAACATCATTAGGGACCTTGTAGCGATATCGGTAAGAGTGGTTAGATCAACGCAGGAGGTTCTGGAGGATCGAGTTACAGGGTCATCGCCCCTTGTTCTTAGGGAGATTCGTGAGAATCGAAGCTTTAGATCATGTGATGAATGAGGAGATGCCCATTCGAGAGCGGGGGCAGTGGAGGGAGATATGACTAAAGGTTCATTAGAAATGCGGATAGTTTGAGATGATAAACGGGTTTGTCGAGAGACACATCGGCCAAGTGACGAGGAGTTGTTAATAGGCCCCGGCCATGATTGCATAGGGATTTGCTAGGGAGGGCGGTGATAACCTCCTGGATTTTCAATTGGTCGATTAGCCCTAGGAATAACTAAAGGTGAGAGTGGGGAGTAGAGCGGCGTCCTTATCGAGGGGGATCGGCCTCTTTCATTATCGGAAAGAAGAAAGGATAGACTTGCTGCAGAAATACGAGATCGAGGAAAATAAGGTTGTTTTGTGTACCCTGAACAGTATGCTTTCATGATGCTTTGCGTCAGCTGCTATTTCGTGTCACATGTGAGGACAAGACCATTGCATGTGTCCACTATGGTGACAAATAGAGGGCACCTAAAAGGCACCCATAGTAGTAAACCCTCTGGCGATGTCTTCATGTGCTCCCCATATTGAGGTCACCATCCCTCGACGCAACCACCTAGAAAAGAAACCACTACTGTAAGTATCCATGCTATACGTTTGTCTGCTGTGCAATACATTGAGGATCAATATAGTATCCTGGTAATCACAGGGTGAATTATAGTCTCCACGAGAGCTTTAATGGTCCATACAAAGATTATTCGTAGGGCCTCACAGCGGGTTAAAGCTCCGAATACCATGGCCGGAGTTGCATAAAAGACTCTCTTGCCTGAGGAGCAAGTGCATTCCATGACCCTTATGTAGTCATTTTCATGGAGGAAATGAACGCTAAACCGATTACCCATTAACTTACGACTTTTGGTATGTATGCTAACGTTGGACACCGGAATAGTTTGACCCGCTCAATCTCATGTGAACCTCCACCATCTCGAGAAATAACCATACGCCCTATAGGGAGGCCGCTTCTACAATACGGCAACCCTCTGCCCCATAAATCCTCGTGACTCTCGGAGTTCACTTCCCTTAAAAACAATAGCAGGGTTTGTAAAATCTATCTTTTTTTATGCCCAATCGCTTCTAACATTATCCTACCCTTTCCTATGTTCATCATAACTTTGATGCCAACATAATGTTTTTGGTGAAATGATCCTTTACGGCACCAGGTATGTTCTAATTAGAGAAGTGTCTGCCCTCATTCTCACATCTCCTTGTAAGGTTTCACCATACGGTTCTCTCTCTGGCTGACAACGTGGACACTATGACAAAGAGCTTCATCTTGTTGAAGTGTCATATGAGAGAATGATATCGTCGGACCGTCCATCATGTCAACACCACTTAAGCACTCCAAGCCAATCGATCAGAAGTCAAAATGATCAGCAACTTTCTTGGTGTCGATGTCATTTCTACACCTCTACTACAAACCCTAGCGCAAAGACTTTTCCAAGAAAATAGGTAACTACTGAGGTTGAAAATGTGAAGTTGGGTTACACACTTTTTGCCCTTTTTTGAGAAAAAACTTTTACTTTTTCTCTGTTCTTCAACTTTATGCACAGCTAAAACAATTTTTTTGTTCAGAATTTCATTTGTGATAAAAATAAAAAGTTTTTCAGAAATTTTATTAGCTTTCTGTTACTTTTTTTTAGAATTTTTTTTATATACATTTGATATGTCAACTTAGAAACGCTGCTTTAAGAAGTCATGTTGATACAGCAATGTTGTATTATTTGAAATTTTGTGTTTTGAGAAACAAAATGTGTTATCCCCAACAATCTAGATAGAGTCTACTTCGGTTTCATCATATTTACAAAGACAACAGGATGCATATCATAATTACTAGAATTTTGGAAATGAGTCAATATGAAAAAACTACATATTTTGAATATGTTTCTTGACGCATAAGAGAATTTCTTAACATACAAGTTATAAACTAAAAATCTAAAAACTACCCATAAGAGGCAGCTGACGGACTAATGTAATGCACCATAATTTTCAATTTTTTTACACAATGTATTTTGGAAGATACAAAATTGTGCAGTTTCACTAAATCATAATGAACTTTAGAAATTGTTTGCACTCGTTTTATTACAAACTTAATTAAAATTGAGTTAATATTTATGAAATTTCCATAAAGTTATATTTCTTTGAAATTGATTCAATTATGAAAATGCTTGTCTTGGTTCAAACTGACATAATTGAGAATGTTTCATAGAGTCAAATTCAGTCCAAAGTTGTAGATACATATTCGGAAGACTTGGTTTACTATGTAATTCGCTGATGCGTTAGTTTGGTCGAACTCTTAAAGAGGTCGACAGAATTGTTTTTTGCACTAACGACCACGTCAGGTCTAACGACATAAAAAGTTCGACCGAATTTTGTATAAAATTTTAGTGAAAACTTTTAATTTTAAGTTGATTTAGGAAAATACACTGAAACTCCTCAATCATGGCAATATAAATTACCCATGCGAAAATCATTCATTATTTTTACGCATATTTTCTACGCATTTGGTCTAATTTTACAAGGTCTTGGTCTGATTTTTCAAAAATTGTTTTTGGGTTTAAGGACTTTTCTTGGAGGCACATTCAAAGAACATTTTTGTAAAAGATTGTTTGGGTTTAAGAACTTTTCTTGGATGTACATTCAAAGAGGACATTTCTTGGAGGTATGTGATACATTTTTTTGGATGTTTTTTGGGCTTCATTTTTTTGAAAGTATGGATTTGGACTTAATTTTCATTGTTTTTGAAGGTATGGATTTGGGCTTAATTTCGAAAAAGAGGACTCTTTTTAGGCTTAATATTAAAAGGACATTTTAAATTTGGAATTTTTTTTAAAAGTGATATTTTTTCGAGACTTTTTGAAGTATTTTTTAAAGTGGCATTTTTTAAGAAGTTGGAATTAATTTTCATCGAACATTTTTGGAAGGTATTTTTGAAGTGATATTTTTGTTAGAGTCACGTGCTGGGTTGAAGTACAATCTTTTTTAATGATTTTTTTTAAATGAGTTTTTGTACTAATTTTTTAAATGAAATTTTTTTGTAAGACTTGGAAAGAGGAAATATTTTGAGACTTTGTTTCATTTTTATAAGATCATGTCCGGATTTTTTGAAGTGTTTTGGATTGATGTATTTTTTGACAAAAATTTTTAAAATGAGTTTTTAAAATTAAATCTTTTGTGATGTTTTTTTTTAATTGAGTTTTTGTCTAATGTTTTTGAACTTCCATACTCTCCCATTATCATCGCGGAAATCAAAGGAATTGTACGAAAATATGATCGAAAAGAGAGACGCATGAGGAACAGTAGGGAAAGAGCGAGACAATCTCACAAAAGAAAAGATAGAAGCACTCCTCGAGAATATTGAAGGGGAAAATCAACCTCAGCAGAAGTTGAAATAGGTATGAAAATGTAAATATTGTAAAGGAGTTTTTGATATATTTAAAAATTTTCCTAGTGTAAAATGTGAAGCTTAGTTTTTATTCTGATGAACTAATTTGAAAAATATTTTGCAATGTAAACGTGATAGAGATATTCCTCAAAACATTGATGATGGGATACAAAATTTTGAAAGAGAAAGTGAAAGAGATATTGAACAATGATTGAAAGATACAGTGAAAATGTTGAAAGAAATTCAAAGTGAAGAAATTCAATCACAAGGAGTATAGATATAGATATAGATATAGATATAGATATAGATATAGATATATATATATATATATATATATATATATATATATATATATATATATATATATATTTGATACATATACGTATTATGAAGTTATACATATATTTATTAATTTAGTTATTTATTGAATATTGTAAACTTATTATGTACTTATTCATTTGAATATGTATGCAAATGAAATCAATAATGAGTGATGAGATGTTAAGAAAATTTTGATACACTCACACATATGGAGATAAAGTAGCGACCATTATATACGATATCATGTTAACACCGCATTTTTGATACGTACTTCATAAAAGGAAAATGCTGACAGTTCAAGCCCAAATGTTGACAATTCTCCTATCATTAAGAAGAAAATTAAAAAACTACGTCTTTATTGGGTATCCAGAAAATCAACCAAAGATAATGAAGGAAAATGAGATACAAAATATACAAAATATAAATAGTTCTATAAATTCAATTAGAAAATCTAGACGAGAAAAATGGTAGAGCAATACATATAGGTAGGTGGTTTCATCAGAGTACTAAAGAAAACGTTATGGTAAAATCTATGACATAAGCATTAGGAACATCACGAAAACTTTGCACAAACATCGGAGAACATTTTGCTACATATATATGTAATTTATGAACTGCAGCTTGTTGGAGAGCTATTTGTGTAGGCAACTGCATACAGATAGACTTGGAGAAAAATGTTAAAAAAAATAATATAAGAATATCTTGGAAAGAAAAATTCGTGATGTTTCACCAGATAATTTGTAAAAGCATGTGATGCAAAGAAGAATAACACGAAAATCGGTATGGAAAGAACATGAAAAAGAAATTTCTTGGAAACCACTCAGGATAGAGTTTTTTCAACAAGTTCAAAAGAAGAGAGTCATTGAAATTCATGTTTCATTCGGTGCTTTTGTTCGAAACAAAACCATGGTATGTAAAACCTATCACCTTACGCGACACTAGTTGTTGTTGTTATCATGTGGAATTTGAGTTATATTATGACACATTCCTTAATTTTACAGTAGAACATTTTGGAAGGATTCACCTCCTCCTTCCACTATCGTGATTTCATATCTCAAATTCTATGTGAAAGACAAAAGCGAAGTGGATTATTTTGCGAAAAGAAATGTGTAGCAGTGGTAAAAAATCATAGTGATTGTGGAAATTTGACTAAATTTCAAAACAAATATTGTATCGATACAAATGATCAATCATTGTCCAACATGAAAGTGTAAAATGGAAGAGATATAGGAATATATCCATACATCGATTTAAGGTGAAAATATTGATAAAGGAATTGAATTACAAGAAGAAGAAATTTTTGTGACAGAGCATTTTTTAAGAGAAAGTTTGACCCGCAGAAATTACTATAGATATAAACATTTCATAAAGCTACAATGACAAGACTAGCAATTCAAAAAAACCCAAAGTGAATTTTTCCACCAAGGACCATTTTATTAGGTCAATTGATTTTCATGAAGAAAACTACACACATTTGTTCCTACAAAAAGAAATTCGAATTGAGATACTATCATTATACTGACCAAGTCTCCATGCTCGTCCATATTCTATATAGATGTGATGAACAAAATTTCGATCATATAGAAAGCACTGATTGAAATTGACATGTTATTAAAGGAATATCACTTTTGTATTAGTGATGATCGTACTACATGATAGATATTTTGTACAACATTGTTTTGGAAAGATTTATGACTCCTTAAAAAGTCGTGGAATAACATTCAATGAACATTGGATATGGTCATATGGATGCGCAGGATAGGTCAATTCAAATACCTGCGATCATGCTTTTGGTTGTATTGTCTTCATAGAAAAACCTACATTAAACATTGTTGGAATTTCTTGAGATTTGGTCATGGAAAATGAAGAACATGACGGTGCAGGGGCCGTACATAAAGCGAGCACTTCAAAGACATCAAATGAATCCCTCTCTTGCCAAGTCGACTTGTGGATGCTACAGAAAGTGGATTCACATGGTGCATCTGCTACTCATAAGCCATGAGACTAACCGATCAAGGGAGGTGCGAAGGTACAGTCAGTTTAATTTTTTATTGGATATCTAATTTTAAATAGTGTACATTTATTCACAATTTGATTATCTTGATTGTATTTTAATATCATATTTACATTCTTCTGTGAATTTTCCATATAAATGGTTTGGTCATCATCAATGGGGACGAAAGTAGATAGATCAATTGGAAATGATGTTGAAACAATAAAAGGGACTCAAAAATTGCATTCAATTAAAACAAAAGTTATCCGAAATGTGTTTGCATTGGATAAAAGAAAATATTTGTTCTTGTTTTTGTCATACCTGCATGCTGACATATACAGAAATCCAATGACGTTTGTGAAAAACAAAATATATATAAAAGATGGAAACATATAGAGCTACAATAAAAAGGAAAAATTTACATTGCAATGTTTGAAAAGTAAATCGGAAGGAGACTACAATATTATCCGATGGTGAGTCGAGTTTTAGATCTCGTTAGAGAATGTAACTTTGAATTGCTTTAAAATGATAAAGATCTAGAAATAAATTTTAAATACATAAGTTTGTTATGTTTGTTTTGTTGTGTAGGAGATGTTTTTGATGTAGAGTGCACCCTCGCGACAACGATGAAAATGTGAAGTATTATTTGATGCGTTGCACTAAACAAAAAAATGAAATTATTAGAAAACTACTATAACGATCCTGAGGTTTCCATATGAAAGAGGATCTATTATGGAGAAAGGTTATTTTCGGACAAAGCACTAATCGAAAGTGGGGATTTTGTTGCTTTGAAGACTATGAACTTGATGTCATCAAGTTGATCAATATAGTCACTTGGTGTGTGCGGCACGCATAAAGTTGATAAAAGGTTCAATCGAAAGAAAAAAAACAGAAAATTAAGAAATAGAGGAAAAATGTCAAAATCCGATCACATGAAACGGATCATTAAAGATTCCATTCCATTGGGATATTTTGATTGAACTACCCAAAAATTTATTCTCTTTGGATTATGTTTTAGAACTTCCAAAACTCTGATTAAAAATTGAACTTCTGTTGTTATGTTATACGTGCAAGTGTTTGCATGTACAAGTGATTTTGGTACATGTACCGTATCAGGGATCAATGAGAAAGTAGCTTTCTATACATGCATTGATGAAAAATGTGTGGATATGTGTGTGTGTGTGTGTGTGTGTGTTCTGAGTAAATCCAGTGCTTGTTCAAGTAGTTTTACTATATGTGCATTCATGAAAAATGTTTCACGATACTAAATATATATGTTACTAGAATGCAATTAAGCGAAAGTAGTTTTCTATAGCAATAGCATTGATGAAAAATGTTGCACGTCTTGGATATATACACGGAATGAATGCGCATCGAGTTTTCTCATGGGATTTTACAGTAAAAAAGTATGGAATGTAAATAAATAATCCACGGTATAGTTTTGTGCAAGATTCCTTTCGGACAAGACTACTCGGGAGCACTTCTCCGAGCTTTTCGAGGTCGAGGATTTGACCCACATCTCTATTCACGATAGAAAATCCTAGTCACAAAATTTGTACTGTCCAGTAGTGTCGGATATGTTCTAGGAAATTAACTCGAAAATATGCGTTTTTCCCCGTGCATTGATGAAAAATGTTTCACATCATCTAGAATATATATGTTCTCAAATAGCAATTAATTGAAAGTAGCTAAACTCCTATTAAACATTGATGAAAAAGTAGCACAGTTCAATTGACATTGATGAAAAATGTTGCATGGATATATATGTTCTAGAATGGAATTACTTGAAAGTAGCTTTTCTATGCATGTGCATTGATGAGAAATAATGGATATATATTACACATTATAGATTGCATTTTTAAGAATTTTATGATTGTTTTCAACACATCTAACAAGACCTAGAATATATATATATATATATATATATATATATATATATATATATATATATATATTGTACTTCACAACATCACTTCATACAAATGAGCTACTTCAACCGTCCAAAACTTGAGTTTTAAAAACTTTTTGATTACATCACAACATTATTATACACATGCCATGCCAAAGCTGTAGTTCAACTATCCAATAAAAAATTTAACATTATATCACATGCCCATTCGTAGATCAACCATCTAAAACTCAAAACTCAAAAGTTTTAATTTAACAAAAAATTATGGATCACAACATTACTTCACATGCAAAATGTACTTCAACCATCCAAAACTTGAGTTTTAAAAAACTTTTTGATTATATCACAACATTAATTCACATGCCACTGCGCAATTGTAGTTCAACTATCCAATAAAAACGATTCAACATATATATCACTATGCCAAATGTAGATCAATAGTCCAAAACTTAGGTTTTTAATTTAACAAAAAATTATAGATCACAACATTACTTCACATACCAAATAGTACTTCAACCATCCAAAACTTAAGTTTAAAAAAACAAAACAGAATCATAACACAACATTACTTCACAATGCCAAATGTAGTTCTAAAGCAAAACATTAATTTATAGATCACAACATTACTAGTAGTTCAGCACTATCCAAAACTTAAGTTTTAAAAAACCAAACAGAATTCTTAACACAACATTACGTCACATGCCAAATGTATTTCAAAAATCCAAACACTTAAGTTTTAAAGAAACATTATATATCACATTCACATGTAGCAAAATGTAGTTCACAGTGTCCAGAATTTGTAGATCTCTACTAAGTATCCAAGTATCAAAGTTATATATGACTCACATCTAGATAATATATACAAAAAGTAGATTATAGACTAGAAAATCTCAATCAAATCTAGAAATCTCAATCAAATCTAGAAATCATCTATAAAATACAGATGGATGTGTGTCTTTCCCAGCAGAAGTCTCAATCCCACGAGCTATCTGCAAGTATGGGGGAACACAACATACACTGATGCCGCTGTATGACAATGAAATTTTATGCTTTTAAAGAAATTGAGTGAGAATATATAGAACTTCATGTAAAAAAACAAAATATATCTTGCAATACCTCCGAAGGTTCCCTCTCCATTTTATTCTTCGTCTAGCTACAAACAACCTATGGGAACATCTCCAACAATCATGCAATACAATATACATACATAGATATATATATATATTAAAAATATAAAATGAAAATGCATATATATATATATATATATATATAAACTTATTTTCAATAATATTAAAAACAAAGATGAGACAAATTGTTCAAATGGTTGAAATGTTGTGGATGTTCCTATCTCTCCATCGCATAGAGTCCCGATTGGACAGAAAAAGAAAATCACTCTATAGAAACCTGAAAATTAAAAAAAATTAATTTAAGTATAAAAATAACTCAAGATCAAGTCTTGAGTTTATAATAAAACTTTTAAAATTCAATTTATAAATTATAAAAGTAAAAAATATATATTTAAAAGTGAGAAATTGAATACTGGATTTGGCACATCTCTAAGAAACTCCCAAAGAAAATCTCAAAACCTAAAATTCAAAAAAATTTAAAATAACTCAAGATATAGATATATCTCATTTTTTAATGTAAAATTTTTGAGGTGGAATATATATAACTTAAAAACATATAAATTTTAAAAGTAAAAAAATTTTCCATACTTGTTGTGAACTGATACACATCTCCCTAAGGAAGTATGGTGCATCTCTAAGGAAGTAGAAGCTTACCGCCATCCCAAAAACATCGGAGACGATTATCGGAATGCTTTGTTAAAACATTTTATTATATATGCATGCAAATGTACATGTGTGCACAATTATTTATTTTTAAAAAATATCAAAGTTTAAAAAACACTAACATTTTCCAACATATCTTGATGGTGAGACCCTATCTTGATTGTTTGAAGGCTAGAGCTCGGAATGTGATATTACATTTTCTTCATTCATCAAAGAGTAGTGACAACTGCGAAAATGGGTGTTAACATATAATAATACATTTTTGTTAGATTAATGTACATACAAATAAATGTATGTATATATATGTATTTATTACAAATTGTATGTACTGTGTTAAAATAATTCAATCCACAGCCATTAACACATATCGTTCCCATGCCCTCTTCCTCATGAACAATTAGGTCATACAACCATTGCAACCAATTCTATGTATATGTTTCGGATCTTCACATCATGTTGGCAATCTCTATTCATTTGTATAATACACAAAATTTGTGCATGCATTCTCACGTTCTGCTTTGTCGATTCAAATAAACTATCGACTCCACCCAATCCGCATGTGAACATTATCTATGATGGAATCACCTTGCTTCTCGACTAATTTTGAGAAGTAGGCATCCCATCTCTGACGCAAAGTTTTGACATGAACAAGTCGATTAAATGCACTAATGGTAGCTCGAGGATGAAGAGGCAACTCGGCATCACGCCTAGCGCCCTTATGAGTGCATCAGTGACCTCTCCTAAGACAAAAAAATTGAGAGGAAAGTCATTGTAATTGGGTTTCATTTCCAAAATAATTCTACATGTAAAATATTTTAAAATAAAAGTGAAACCTCATCATTCCATGGGAGTCTTCCACTAAGCGCAACGGTGTCTATCATAGAAAATAATGTGCAGACTATATTAAGGAGGTGCTTGAAATACTTTGCACCTTCATGTATCTCTTTGTTTCGACCCTGCTTTGAAATTAAGCATAGACTTTGCCATTGTTGTTGTAACTCTTTATTTACATGACTCCCCATTTATCAGGGTCCCATCACTATTTCTTTTTTTTCTCCATGACATCCACAAAAAGTATGCGTGGTTGGCCCAAGATTTTGGTACACAACTACTTGGATTGGCCTAAAAAATGTGTAACTATTTCCAAGCTTTGTTGACTCTCGGTAAGTAAAGTCAAAGAGACACAAAGATCTCTCTGCAGTGCATGAATTTGTTGACACCTTTCCAAGGTGCATTGACTGACATGTTTCTTTCCCATAGTATATCGGAAATGTCGGCCCCGAATGTGTAGGTAGTTGGTGGACAACCTTCTTCTTGAATGAAGCGTTGCGCATTTACGTCTATTTCGACAACATTTGGATCATTTTTAGAATGCTCTGCATCAATATATAAATTTTGTATATTACAAAAAAACACATTTAAACAAATTTGTACAAAATTGAATGAAAGAAAGTATTCAAATTGATGGCAACCTCGATGTGGTTGGTTAGCATCTTCTCCACCCTAAAAATGTTGAGAACCAGAACGGCCCTATTGCAGAACCAGCAACACTACCGGCCATTGAGGATTGGACTCGAGGAATAAAGATCACCATCTTCATGCAACCTCATCGGCACTTATTGATGACTCTCACAGGAGATTTGAACCACCACCAACCTCTCGAGATGAGAGATAGACTTCACTCAAACAAATACAAATTGTATAGTCAATTAGAAAACACATTCATACATATAAATTCACGTACACTTATTCGACTCAGATATAAATTGCATGAACACATACGACGGCGGGTGAACCATGAGCATGCTCTCGTGGATGATGCAGAGACCCTTCTCTCTCTTAGACTCCTAAAAATAAAAAAATGAAAACTTATTAACAACTAATTTACCAACTCACAAAAGTCGATAAAAAATCAATTCCATATGTACATGCATGTATGGAGATTTAAGATTATATTTAAATATACTTCATGAACATCCCTCGATCTACACGATCACCTCTGTAGCGAGTATTAGGGATTCTTTTGATCTACGTCGTTCATCCTCCATGATATATATATGCTACTAGGTGGAGAGTTCCCTACAATTTATTTTTTTTAAATGACTAATTTAAAATAAAATCAAAATAAATTTCAAAGATAATCTAATGTAATTTCTTAGTATCACAAATTATGTAAAAACACAACTTTTAAAACGCACTAATTAAGTGTGTGAAACTCAATTTAATAGTATATAAAAACGATAAGTTCACCAAAGTGTATTTTACATGGTGGGAGCACACTTGGTATAAAATTGAAAAAAACACATCCATCATTAAAAAAGTAGGTGAAACTCCATTTAAACAAAAAATTTGTTGAAGTCCTGCATGTTTAATTTTATAAAAAATGTGCAGTTCACTAACAACGCTTTACATGGTGTGGTGGGATCATAGGTGGTATATCAAAGTAATTGAAAGCAGCACACGGTCATTAAAAAAGACACGTTTATAATTACAAAACACACACATATCCAAGATATGTTACACATGTAATCCATCGAAATACATTTTTGAAGGAGAGCGTCACCAACACTAAGTTCATCTTTGAGAGATGAGTCTTGAATTTACAGAAGAAGAGCGTCTCAAAACTAATTCATCTTTCAGGAGGTGAATCATGAATTTTGCAAAGAAAGAGCATCTCAAAACTAATTAATCTTTGAGAGCATGAATCTTGAATTTTTTGAAGAAGAGCGTCCTCAGAAACTAATTCATCTTTGAGAGATGAATCTTGCATTGACTGCACGTATAATTATATTTCATCTATGTAATTCATGTTTAATCAGATGAATCTACAGATAGCATTGCGCATGCAGTTTATATCAGCAAACATCTTATTCAGCATTTGAACAATGTCTTATACTAAAAAAATTGAGAAATTGGTCTAACAATATTGTTTGCTATTCCATGCAATTATTTATAGCTTCTCCTTCTTAACAATGTACATACCGCCATTCATCTAGTTGTGCACAAGATTCGAGGAATGGGTGAAAAAATACAATTCCATTGGATCCATACTCCATAGTTGTTCCCAAAACGCTATCTATCAATCCAATCATAATATACAGTTATTTGTTGTTTGTTGTTATTCTCAGATATATTCATTTTCACTTTAGATGACTTTTCTAGTACTAAATATTTGGAAAGCATCATATGTAATCACTACTTTTCCTAGATTGGGATAATACAGAAAACATTTATGCATAATTTCCATTTTTCATACCATATTTAGCTGATGGTATCCTTTACGAACATAGTCAATAAAAATATATATTAAATTGATATTTTATTGCAAATGCATGGGAGAAATGACACCGTGCATGGAGAGATAAATAACATGTGCATGGGTTTATCTTAAAGTTTGACTTAAAATTTTTACGTACGATTTCACATCTAGAATTAATGGGAGGAAGCCTTTAGTTTGTGCAGATACAATAAAATTTGCTATGCACTTAGTTTAATGGGAGAAATGACACATGTTCACGGTTTTGTTATGAGAGATTGACTATTGGGGCATTTCTTGGATATGTCACCTTTGAGAAAAAGATGAGATCGGGAAGGGTGCTACATGGCCCTTACTACAGTTTCTGCCTTTATAAATTGTAGAAGTTAACACTCATGAATCAGACTAAAATCCTATGGAAGTTCAAAATCCTATGAGAGTTCAACCACTTTAGGATTAAATATTTAGGCCTTAAAGTTTGAGAGAAATGACATGTTTACATGGTTTGCAAAATTATTTTATGCTATACCAAAAAAACATGCTTTTAAAAGTTAATGTGAGAAAGCTAACATGACATGTATGCTTCAAAAACTATGCCTAAGAATTTATGGGAGAAATGCAGCACATATACATAGTTTGCCTTAAAGTGGTTCGTGTTTTCATGGATCTATTAAAATGAAGAACTTTCTATTTAGATGCTGTATAAAGATTGACTGTAGAGGGCACGCTACTGAATGTGTCGTCTTTGAGAAAAGATGAGATCCAAAGGCTACTAGCCCTTTCTGGTGACGTTGTCTTTAAGAACTTGTGGAGTTAACACTGTTGACGAGGACTAAAATCCTGTGGAAGTTCAAAATTTCTGAGAGTTCGACCACTATGGTTCAATTTTTAGGCCTTAAAGCTTGGAGAGAAATCACATTTACATGGCTTGTATTATTTTATGCACTTGCAAAAAACATGCTTTAAAGCTAATGAGGAGAAAACCAAACATGACATGTATGCTTTTAAAAAACTATCCTGTTTCTAAGAATTTAAGAGGGAAATGGCACATGTACACAATTTTCCTTAGAGTGGTTGTGTGTATGGATCTATTAAAAATAGAAGAACTTATCATTTAGATCATCGTCCTGTAGGTGACATATGCTGGAAGAGATGACTATGTGGGCATTTCTTTGGATGTATACCTTTTGAGAAAAGATAGAGTCTAGCATTTCTACCTAGCCCTTCTGAATATCCTTGCCTTTATAACTTGTAAGAGTTAACACTCAGGCGATATGACTAAAAATCCTATGGAGGAAGTTCATATCCTATGAGAGTTCAGACACTTTAGGTTCAATTTTTATGCCTTAAAGCTTGAGAGAAATGATGTTTACATGGTTTACCCAATTATTTTATGCACTTACAAAAAAATATGCTTTAAAAGTTAATGGGAGAAAGCCAACATGACATGTATGCTTTTAAAAACTTTGCCTAAGAATTTATGGGAGAAATCACATATGTACTTATAGTTTGCCTTAAAGTGGTTGAGGTTAATGGATATTAAAATGAAGAACTTCTATTTAGATCTATTCCAGAGGGATTCTGTCGAGAGTATTTATTAGATATGTCACCCTTAGATAAAAGATGAGATCTAGAAGCCTGCTACTTGGCCCTTATGATTTCTGCATTTAGAACTTGTAGAAGTTAACACTCAATAGACGAGACTAAAAAACCCATGGAAGTTAAAAAAATTCTATGGAGAGTTTAAATACTTTAGGTTCAGTTTTAGGCCTTAAAGCTTGGGAAAACAATGATTTCCATGTTGTAAAATTATTTTATGCACTTACAAAAAGACATGCTTTAAAAGTTAGTGTGGAGAAAGCCAGCATGACATGTATGCTTTTAAGAAAACATACATACTTTTAAAATTTATGGGAGAAATGACACATGTGCTGGTTTGGCATCAAGTGGTTGTGTTTTATGGATCTGATCAAAATAGAAGAACTTCTATTCAGATGCATTCTGAGAAGATTGACTCATAGGGGAATTCTATGGATATGCCACCTTTGAGAAAAGATGAGATCCAAAGGCTACACAGCCCTTTACAAACCTATCTGCCTTTAGAGACTTTTAAAATTTAACACTCAAAGCCCACAGACTAAAATCCTATGGAAGTTCAAAAATTCTATGAGAGCAAAGGTGAGGAAAATTTTAAGGTTGGGAAATTTATTTTAAAGTTTAGAAACTAATAATATATGTATAGTCTCTATTTAAAAAATTTCACAAATTTAATGTAAAAATAAATTTCATACTATCTAGGCTATAATAATTTTTTTTAGAAAAAACATGGAAATTAACAAAATTTTTTTGGAAGAAAGCTTATGGAAAATAAGGTTAATTAGATATAGATTCCATTCCATTTTATTTTATTGAAATATATGGGTTGTGTTTTGTTGTTTTAAAAGAATAAAAATAAGAGTTAAGATTCTACCCAACCCTTGCATATATTTGAGAGGGTAAAGTCCTAGAATTGATATTCTAGGAAGTAAATTCAAAGTATTCTAGGACTTTGACTCAAGTAAAGTTTCCTATCCACTTTGACTATGAATTTTGAATAAAGGAATTTGAGTAACGTTCACGGAGGTGAGTCAAGATGTTTCAACAATAAGTCTACCTATAACTTAGTTGTTGTGTATAACGATAAAGAAAGAGAATATATATATATATATATATATATATATATATATATATATATATATATATATATATATATATATATATATATATATCTATATCTATATCTATATCTATATCTATATCTATATCTATATCTATATATTGTGACAGATAATTTAATTTAAATCTTACACATGAGGATTCAAATGTCTCATTAACGAAGTCTCGAAATTACAAATTTGAAAGTTTATTGAGAAAATTAATTTTATCCCCTACAGTATTTAAATCTTAGAGATTACGATTAGATTATCATAATGAAAATTAACTTGATGCCTAACGGGTAATGGACTGAGAGGGATGAAAATAACTATAGTTAATCAAGACAATGATGATGCAACTATGACAGAGATAGATAGTATGGCAACGGAAAATTATCTATTAATAGCAGAAATCATCCTGAACATTCTGATAACACATCTATCAAATTGCAGTGAACTTTCATCAGTGAAAAGTAGAAAATCTATGCATTGGTGGAATATTATGCAACCTAGAAACATACTAATTGGAATATATTATATATAAGCAGGTCCGATAGCAAATTAGCGAAAAGAAAGAAAAGAGATGGTACTTATTATGAATCTATGTAGCAGTACATAAGGACATGGCATTCATTCCTTCATAAATAATATACTTGGTGATAATGATTCGGACATGCATCCCAATAAATTTTCGGGGAAATATAAGAAGTAAAAAAATCCTATAGATCGGCATTTATTCTAGCAGACATGGCAATTTAAGTAACCATAAATACACGTGAATCATGAGTTCACTCCTGACTTAGTAACTATACTAATATACATGTTAAATTGCATTATTCAATGAAACGCAGTTACGAGTGTACAATATGTCATAGTTCAAATCAAAATATGTAATAAGTTACAATAAGTATGCAGTCTACAAGTTTAGACACGTGCAAGTTTGAGGAAGTAAAATTTAAAAGAAAACTACAGAGCCCGAATGGGTATACGCACTAAAATAGAAGTCAAGAAGGCATAACACGGTAGAACCAAAGAAGATTCTCAATAGACCGGTTACTAGAGCAATGTCGAGATGAACTTGTATAAAATAAGGGAAATATAAAAAAAGAAAAACATCCTAGTAGATACATTTATTCACAAAAGACACAATTTAAGTAGCTTGAGAAATACATGTGGCTACATAGTTCATCTAAACACTCAGTAACTATACAATACTACATATTAAATTGTAACATATCAATGGAAAAGTCTATATAAGTTTTTATCCTAACCTTTCTTATTCCTTGGTTTCCTTTAAATCGCTATGCATTTCGATCTACCGCTAATGAAACTTACTATTGAACCATCTCGAGACTAAGAAGAAGTTACTAATCTTTTGAAAGCAGACATAAAAGCCACACCAATGATAAAAGTATCTATCTTTCAGTCAAAAATAGAAATATAATCATGTATAATATGTAACCAGCTTCTCTTTGTAATGTTTTTAGGGCAAAAAAGAAAACGAGTTAAAGACTTTGTTCTTTGTGTGCCTCCTCTAAACTTAAAAGGATATAGATTGTGGTCTATATTTGCTTATTTCAGGTACTTTGTTTTATATTTGTGTTTTTCTCTGACTCATTTATTGGGCCATAACTAAGCAGAATTGTAATTAAGAGTATGTTGCTTTACACTAAAATATATGATCATTTTTAGGTTTGATTCTAAATTTGGGAATATATAAAAATATGATAGATATGAAAGAAATCACTTATATTATGAAATATCTAGTCAAATTACCCTTCACACATTAAACCAAGTCACCTATTCACCCTCAGTTTTGACTTCAAATTAAATCATATCTCTCCACACTCAACGTTAACTTTCCATTTGAGTGATTGTGGCTTTTATTGATGGTTTAGTGGTTTTCCATGTTGTAAACGATTACATTCAGCCATATGTCATAGTTAAAGAATCTCAAGAATCCCAGTCGCCGTAGGATGTTGAAGAAATCGAAAATGAAAAATTCAATTCATTGTAGAAGGAGAGAGGAAGTGATATATAAAACAATAAATTGGGCCACATGGCCCTTCACAATCTCATTGGTGGTCTTTATATTTACGACAGAGTAATGTTCAGGAAATGATTTCAGGTCAGTGAGGCTATCTGATTCATCACATTTGATATTACATGTTTTCTTTAATTATATAAATAGTTAAATTTAATAACTTTAGGTATATAAAGAGAGGATGGTTGGGTATTTGTTTCCTTGGGATGTTATCTTTTTTTATCCAGTTTCAAATTCCATAGGAGACACCTTTGACCCGTTATCATAAGGCTCAAGGACTTGGCTCACCCTTATCTGTGAAGTCTCGACTCTTGCTAAGTAATAAGTTTCTAGTGTATCTAGCTTGCCTGTTTTGTCTGTGATCTGGACTTACACTAAGATGAGGCAACATTTACATCAGGACTCAAGCACTTACATCAGGACTTACACTAAGATGAGGCAATTCAAGACTTACATCAAGACTTACACTAAGATGAGGCAACATTTACATTAGGACTGAAACACTTACGTGGAAATTCACAGAAAATCATCGCGACGCAACTCCACGCAAAAAGTCGTCGCAGCACAACTCCAGAGCAGCAATAGAGTAGCAACCAAAGCGCAACAGAGTAGGAATTCAATAGAGCTCACAATGGAGCAGGAATTCAACAAAGCTCACCACAGAGGAGCAACTCAAAAGAGCTCGCAACAAAGCAACAATTCAATAGAGCTCGCAACAGAGCAATAATTCAACAAAGCTCACCACAGTGCAACAGAGCAGCAACTCAACAGAGCTCGCAACAGAGCAACAATTCAACAGAGCTCACCACAATGCAATAGAGCAACAACAGAGTGCCACAGAAAATAAAAAAAGAAACACGCGAAAGAGTTGTGAAACCTATAGAATTTCGCGGGCGATATATTTATAAAATATGAGTTCGACTGAACTATTTTAAAATTTTGGCCGAACTTTTGTTACTGGTTTTCCCATCTCCGGCAAAAAATCTGTTTGCCCACGTCGTTAGTACGCCGTCAATGTAAACGGAAGAATGAGTTCGGCCGAACTAATTTTGAATGTTCGGCTGAACTCTCTAATAGTTCTGTCGAACTTTCTCAAAAGTTCTGCCGAACTATTGAGGAAATTTTTTTTCCACCCCTGATTCTCACAAAAGTGTAAACGAACTTCACATTTTCACCCTACAAGTACAACTGAATTACAACAATATTATGTTCATAAATCCTAGAACTGCTAGTGATTGCAACTGGAACAGAGGAGAAGGCATTCAATGAACTGTTATTGGGCACTCCATTCCTATCCGACACATAAAGAGCAAGAGGATCCTCTCCACTTTTGGAAGGGATTTACTAAGGCAAGCACTCGAGGGCGGTGGGTGGGAACTATAAGGCTACCTATCCCAAATTGTGCCATTGATTGCTGAACACATTGTATTATTGACGAAAATATTTCCGTGGCATCCCTTTCCCATTTTGTGGAGAAAATCGTTGCACAGGTAGGAAAATTGATCATCTTAATTTCATCCCTAACTTCATGCCTCATGTTTCCCCTCTCTCAACTAGAATTCACTCTTCTGAAATTTCTAGCACCACAATTTTGTAGCCAAAAATAAGATAGAGACAGTCCAAAGGGTCGCAACAGTCAGCCCACTGCACTGTATATCAGCGTACCAAAGAGTGTGAGCTTCCTGAACTGCTATAAGCCAAATGAGAGTTGCAGCGCTAGTAAAACATTATTGAAAAACAATCTCATTATGTTGGTTGAGTTACTTTCTCCACCCATGGCAGCCTCAGTTCAATTCGCAAATGGTTCACTTCCTCCTCCTTAGATAGCTGCAAATATTTCTCCTCTTTTTAATAATATTTATCATTTTTGTTTTTAAGCAGGTAAGGGATTCTTTTTTCCTTCAATTGTTTTGTGGGTATATTTTTATTATTTTTGGGTCTTAATATATATGCCTTCCATCACTGGTTCAGAGCTTTTGAAGTTCATGTGACACGATCTTATTCAAATTTGTTGAAGCTCATGTGATGCCATCTTATTCAAAGTCGTTGAAGTTCTTATGATGCCATATTTTATTTGAGTGCACGTCCCATAGTTTGTTATTATTCATGTATTGTTTCCTTGTTTGTCAAATTATAAGGTTTGATGCTAATGTCTTACATTTATCTTCTACTTTCATTTTGGGAGGAAAAGCAAAAGATCAATTCCGGATGTGAAACATGAAGTCCTTAAAAAAAAGATTATTTCAAGATGTGAAACTCAAAATCATTATTGATCAACACCGAATATCCTTAGAGATGAACACTCAGTTCATGAAGGACGTTTTCAGAAATGTTATAAATGAGAAATATTAATTGACCTATTTATGAAATGAAAAATAGACATTTGAAATCGAAAAAACCTTGAAGTGTTGCAACGGAAATTTTGGTCCTTTTAAAATTTACTAATCTAATATAGTTTGTTATTAATATGAAATTATTAAAATGATTAAATTTCAAACAATTCAAAATTGGATAAGAAAACCATAAAAAATATTGTTTTGCTAGATTATTTGAATATATAAGTTTTTGTTATTTGAATGTTTTTGCATTTTGTATGTAATGGATATATATTAATGCTTAAATCTTTGAAATATTGAAAGCTAACTATTAACAATTCACTTCACTTGTTAAAATTATTAAATGTATTTGTAGAAATTCAATATAAAATCAATTAACGTGTAAATTTATTATAATATTTTTTAAAATTCAATATAAACTCAATTAATGTGTATATTTATTATAATAATTTTGTAATCTGTAAAAATTGGTCTATTACTTTAAATATACATTTCTATATAAAAATATTATTAATAAAATACAAATTTATTTTATGTTTATTGATTATAATTAAATACATGTTGGATGTGTATAAATTGTGTTTGTTTATCTATTGTGAAGTATATACATGTATAAAGAGTTTTGGAAGTTTTGATAAGTTTTGGAAATTTTGCCTTTATGTGATATTTCGAGAAGACATGAACACTTAACTATACTATTATAGAGAATTTATAGGAAATTTTGATATTAAATGACTTTTTCATAAGATGTTAAATCCTTACATAAATATATATCCAATGTATAGAATTTTTTTTATTTTAAATAGCATTTAGATATATATCATTCGACACTTAATGTAAAGGAAATTTTGATTTTAAATATTAGGAGGAATTGAATGTGATTTTTATTATAATATTTACAAAATGTAAAAAATGATTTAAAAAAATAAAATAAAATAATTATAATTATATATTTTGTTCTTTGCATGGGTTAGATTTTATAATTGAAAATGTCACAACTAAAACATGATTTGAATTTTCTTTTGTTATAATTTGACTATAACACTACAGAAAGTTTTTGCATATTTTTTACTTTCTGACCAATACAAAGATTGGATCTCACAAAGAAAACATAAATTGGCTATATTTTAAAATAGGAGTTAAAGGTGGAAGCATGAAGATGGGTTTGATGGGTTAGCTCCTTTAACTCCTATTTTAAAATATAATCAATTTATGTTTTCTTTGTAATATCCAATCATTATATTGGTTAGAAAATAAAAAAATTGTAAAATCTTTATGAAATGTTATAATCAAATTATAACAAAGAAAATTCAAATCATGTTTTAGTTGTGACATTTTCAATTATAAAATTTAACCCATACAAAAAAACAAAATATATAATTATAATTATTTTATTTTATTCTTTTAAATATTTTGCACGTTTTGTAAATATTATAATAAAAATGCCATTCAATTCCTCAAAATATTTAAAATCAAAATTTCCTTTACATTGACTGTCAAATTATATGTATTTAAATGCTATTTAAAATAAACAATTCAGATGTTCTCGGATTTATGAACATAATATTGTGGCATTCAGTTGTACTTGTAGTTATCTATTTTGAAATTCAGTTGTTTTTGAAATTCATATTCGAATTCAAATTGAAATAGGATGCTGTCACGTCAATATTGGCAGGCATATACTCCGGTTAAATTCATAATTCAGAAACCCTGTAGGCAGGAAAGGTAGAGTCACGAGATTTTCCCATATGTCGGCCATAGGAGAAGTCAATTCAAGTATGCTGGATAACAAAAAAATATGGAAGCTCATGTATGTATGCTGTGTATGATAAGACAGGGTTTCAGCAACGTGCATGGCATGGGTTGCCATGGTCATTGTTGTTATTAATAGGCCAATAGCCCAGGAAATATTAAGTAACAGAGGGGATTGTGCTTCAGCTAATCTCTTACGGTCATACCGATAACCGAGGGGATTGTGAAGATGAAGGTCTCCGTGGTATCTCGAAGTGGCAGAGAAATTATCAAGGGTGGCATCGGTCTGAGTGATAATGTAAGTACAAACTTCGATTTGTTTGAAATTCTATATTGGATGAATACAATGTTGGTCCCTCGGCTATGGATTGCCATCTGTCTCATATGGCCGATGGATTCACAAACTATTTTCTGCAAAACTATTTTCTTTCTTTTTTCGCCCGAAAGGAAGCATAGTTTATCTATTTAGCTATCTGGTTTCCCAAATGGGTATATTAACTGGTAGAGTTTTTGAGAGATTATCTTCTAATGGCTCACTTCAATGGGCTGATCTTGTTGGCTGATTGCTAAGATAAATTTACATGTGCATTTGCAGGCCACTGTGGATGATCTGAAAGCCTCGATTCAACAAAGAAGTAACTTATTATCTTCTGTTTTCTGTGAAACGTGGCTCTGATTTTTTCTGGCTTTCATCATTTTATTTAACTTTTATGTGAAAGTGGTTTTTAGAAATACCTATTGCGAATTAAGAAACTGCGTAAATATAGAGTTTGCATTTAAAAGATCTAGGCTAACAAAAATAGGTCCTCCTCTGCAATGCATGGTACATTTCGGTATGTGCGGGTCAAGGATGAATGCATATATATATATATATATATATATATATATATATATATATATATTTTAAGGTTTTTTGGTAGATTTTTTAAATACAATTTTTTTACGCCGATAGGCGTTTCCCCCTATCGGAGGTAGGCTCTTTTGTGATTAGGCTAATTAATTTTTTTGATCTGATGGTCTAGATTGAAAGATGCCGGTATATTCTGGTCGTCGCCACTCAATCCATGGATGAAATCTACCCCACTAACTTCCTTGCATATCTAAATCCTATGTTTAAACCGTACTTAAATTAATTTTTTACAAATCTTGATTAAAAATTTACTGTATTTGCTGACCGCCACCTATTTGATTGTTCAAATTCTCAATTAAACGTTCGCCCGCCATCATTAAATGTGTTAACCATGCGCCCGCAACCTATAATGCATCAATCAAATTCTATAAACGTGTTAACCATGCGCCCGCCACCTATAATGCATCAATCAAATTCTGGAATAAACGTGCGCCCGGGATGGAAACCAGTGCGCACGCGACCTATAGTGAATCTGCGGAGCGTTAAAGAGAGTGTAACCATGCGCCCGCCACCTATAATGCATCAATCAAATTCTGAAATAAATGTGTGCCCGGGATGGAAACCAGTGCGCCCGCCACCTATAGTGCATCTGCGGAGCGTTAAAGAGAGTGTAAAAATAGACCTCATCCACTGTCATGACTATTGAGTTGCCCACTTCGCCATGCAGTTGGCCTTCTCCTCTTGTGCGTTACTTAATACAATATCTGAAAGGGTCGCGTTGATGTGTCAATGTTGTGGATGTTGTGGATGATTTTTGTTACAGAGTATCGTGGGGCGAAGGCTGCGAACAGGAAGAACGGCTCTAGGGTCTGGCTCAAGGGTGACACTCCAGCCCGGCTCCGACTCTTACAGGTATTTCCTCTTCGATATCTTGAATGCTGTCTGTCTGACTAATGACATTTGCTTCATTAAAAAATTCAGCGTCTGCTTGCCTTGAACCTATTTTCAGCTGTTTAACTGCAATGTCTTTGCCATCAGGTAGAACACCCTGTACATGAATCAATCAGATTTAAATTCTTTATATTCTGCATTATGACTGGAGTTATCGCCGGCTCTATTTCAATTGAGAGCAATTATTTAATGCTTACATTAAATCGCCTTTTAATTATTTATATTCTTCATTATAACTTGAGCAGTTATTGTAAATAAATCCCTAATTCAATTGAAAGCTATGATTTAACACTCACTTTAAAGACAGACCCAAAACCTCCCTCCCCAAGTTTGTTCTCTGCGCTAAAGTTGGAAGTAGCCTCCCTCAGAATATGGTAATTAAAAGTGAGTTCCGGATTCACCTCTGGAAGCGCTAAGCGGATTTCTCTTTGCTCACCTGCAAAAAGAATTGCATGGCGTGTAGTAAATCAAACGGTAAGCAGTTGATAAGATACCTGCTAATAAAATGCACACTGACTGAGTTAGCAATTTCGAGACCTCTGGTTACGGGAATCCCTTTCCAACCTTTCCGTCGAATCCATATGAAAAGGCCTATGGATGCAATTAATCCTGCAGTTGCTCCTACATTTCACATGTTTTATTGTTTTTATTCATTTCTGTACATGAGACTGCTTTCGCAAAGATTCCCTGGACAAACCGATCGCAAGGAGGATCAGACTAAGCGCTTGACCGATGCTCAGGTTCGCAACAGAACTCTGCAGCAAAGGAAGCGATGAATCCATGGCCTTCTCCGCTTTGCTTGATTTTTCATAACCTGCGCCCTGACTTATATTTTGTATCGCCAAGTCATCGTCGAAATAATGTTGTATGAGTTTACTATACATTGTTTACGAGGGAAGTTCACATGTACATTTCGATTCTTATCGAAATAATACTGGCTGAGCTGGATTATACATTGTTTATGAGTTGGGTTACCAACTTTGAAAATTAATTTTTTTATGTTTTGATATTATTGAAAAAATAAAGGTTTTATTATAGACTTTGCACGTGATAATGTTAATGATGGCTTCATATACTATATTTTAATGACTTTTTCATATATTTTATGTCATTACGAAGGAGTTGTTTATCTGTCCCAATTATTATGATTACAATTTAAAAATATGTTATTGGTTACGGGAATCCCTTTCCAACCTTTCTGTCGAATCCACATGAAAAGGCCTATGGATGCAATTAATCCTGCAGTTGCTCCTACATTTCACATGTTTTATTGTTTTTATTCATTTCTGTACATGAGACTGCCTTCGCAAAGATTCCCTGGTCAAACCGATCGCAAGGAGGATCAGACTAAGCGCTTGACCGACGCTCAGGTTCGCAACAAAACTCTGCAGTAAAGGAAGCGATGAATCCATGGCCTTCTCCGCTTTGCTTGATTTTTCATAACCTGCGCCCTGACTTATATTTTGTATCGCCAAGTCATTGTCGAAATAATGTTGTATGAGTTTACTATACATTGTTTACAAGGGAAGTTCACATGTACATTTTGATCCTTATCGAAATAATACTGGCTGAGCTGGATTATACATTGTTTATGAGTTGGGTTACCAACTTTGAAAATTAAATTTTTTATGTTTTGATATTATTGAAAAAATAAAGGTTTTATTATAGACTTTGCACGTGATAATGTTAATGATGGCTTCATATACTATTTTTTAATGACTTTTTCATATATTTTATGTCATTACGAATTCCTAATAATCTGTCACATGTTTCAGCTTCACACTCCATTCCAAAAAGAATTCATACATGGGACACAAATAAGCTCATAAGGTGGCATTTGTAGGAATGCGAACAAAATTTGGTGGGCATCTGTATTAATGTGAACATAATTTGGTACCTATAACATGTCACTATGAAAAGTCAAAATATCAGGGGAAACAATACCTTTCAGAATCAACATCACAGCCTCCCGGCTTATCATCAAACATTATAATAAATATTTTCAAAATCAACATCACAGCCTCCCAGCTTATCAGCAAACCTTATAATAAATATTTCTCATATCTGTGTCATTTCTTATTCTTTGACCGTGAACAGATAATTAAAATAACTACACGACTACAATTACATGACTATGTCAACTTATAACAAACTTTTGTAGCAATGATGTTTCTGAGTATTTCAATCCATCCAGGCTTGTGTTGCCACTAGCTTGTCCTTTGCACTTCACTGATATCCACGATACCTATAGACTTTCTTGAATGCTTAAGGTTATAGTGTTTTAGTCAGTTGAGATTTTGTGAAATTCTAGAGTATTTTATATAAAGTTTTAAATAAACAATTAAAGTATGAGGGTTTATTCAGTGCAGTGTATTATATTACATATCATTTTTTGGGATTTCCATGACTAGGTTTATTTAACCTAGTTGAATCTCAAAAAATGATATAAAACAATTAATGTATCTAAATGAATTAAATTTTATTTATTTTAAATCTTTTTTCTTGTATTAATGGATAAACAATGAACACTATTTTGGAAAAAAAAAAAAAAAAAACCATTATTTAAATTTACAAGTGGAATGGGCACTATGATACTACTTGACATCACTCATTTAGTATAACATGAAATGTTATTCAACATGTAGTTAGGTTCATCTCTTCTAACATCACTCATTCAATACATGAAATGTCATTCAACATGTAGCTAGGTTCATCTTTTTTAACATGTAATCTAATGCTAGTGTACCTGAAGAGTCATTCACCATCCCTTTTGAGCATGCAATATTGTGTTAGTGTATTTGAAATGTCTTTCAACATGCCACTTCTCATGTACTTAAAATGTCATTCAACGTGCCTTTCCGTCCAACTCTTTTTGGCTATGCAATCCAAGTGGGGAAAATCACAATCTAAAAATATGTTATTATTATAATTTGATGGAATTCTTTTAAAATATAAAATTTCATTGAGTTTTTTTTTAAGATAATAAAATTTATATATGTTTGTTGAAATTTGAAGTTTTTTTAATAATTTGATTATTTATAAAATAATTAATAACAATTTTATTAATTCTAAAAAAATCAAAAAGAGAATAATTATTGATATTGCGTTTATTTATTTTTACTAGAAATATTTTTTTATTGTTTTTATTCATTTCTGTACTATAAAAATATGAAGTTCTTATATAATTTGAAATGTATTTATTTTTATTTTTAAAATACTAAATGTAGAATTTCACATTATTTTTTATAAAGATAAAAATAAAGTGAAAGTATGGATTATAGATGGAATTATATGGATGCAACATTGTGATATGCATTTGCATGCATAACTCCACATTTAACATGTATATTTCCATTTCTACTTTACCTCATACCCATTGTAATCTAATAGATTGTTATTGGAGGGTGGAAATGTGTATTCAAATTTTCACATCTCATTCCTATTCCTACTTTCTTGAAAGGTCGGTGGAATGTCTCTATGATAGTTTTCTATGTTGATCTTCATTGACACACCTTGTAAACATCACTAGAATAAAGATGTCAAAATAGTTCCACCTTTACTCAACCTCAATCCTCACAGATGATGTGAGAGATGAAGTGTGCATTTGGATATCAACACTTTTATTCTCACATCTAACTTAATTTGAAATGAAAGAAAATTATGTTCTGTCTACAATGTCAAACAGAAGAAAATTATTAAATTTGGAATTTATTAAGTTATTAGATTATGATTATTCATTTTAACAAAAACAAATAATTTGATCCATGTTATATTATATATTTTTTGCACAACCACATTTTCAAATTTTGATTCATGTTATATTAGATATTTTTTGCATTTGAATAAGATTTTTTGCAGTTTTTTTTTTTTTTCCAACAAACATATTATCAACTACGTAGAAATGAGATTATTTTATTCATAAATATTTTTTCTGAGTTGAAAATAAGTCATATAAATCATTCATTTTAAAATTTTAAAAGTGTTGCAAGTAGTATAATTCTCAATCTACAAATTATATGTTTAGAGAGAAAAATATACAAATATTTATAATTTAAGTTAGTCAATGTTAAATTAATAATTATTAATATGAAAATGTAATTTATAGTTTTGTTTGAGAAGGAAATAATAAATTGCTATATGAAGTGGACAAATTAATTGATTAATCATAAATACACAACTACTTGCTTAAATGGATAATAAGGGTCTAAAATGATAGGAATTTACCTATTGCGAACAAAAGAATTAATTGATTTCAAATGATACCAAAAATACAAATCCTAAAAACTAGCTCAAAAGTGAAATGATCTATTATTCTACTTGCTTGTTCACAAGGTTATCATTGTAATGTGTATTCATAGGATTCAAACCATGACACCAACCACTCAAAAAATATTTTTTTTAAAACACTAAACCCTTGTGGATTCAACACACATGGTGATTAACTTAGGTCTATGCCCATGTTTACTATTGTTGACTATGTTTGAGAACAGTAAAATATTGTAATAAAATTTGCAAAATATGACGTCTAGATTGACTATGGTAGATTTTGTTGTCTATATTTAACTATGCTTGACATTTGTTAACTATGCTTCATTCATGTACATATAATTTCCGAAAAATGATGCTTATGTCGACTATTGTTAGCTATAATTGGCTTTTATTGACTATGGTTAACTTTAGTTGACTATGGTTGATTATTGTTGAGTTTTGTTACTTATATTTTATTTTTGTTGGCAAACGTTATATTTTGTTGGTTATTTTTTAATATTATAAATATCATTTCAAATCTATTTCTTCATTGACTTTTGTTGGATATGGTTCACTAATCTATTTTTTATTTGGAAAAGATGATGCTCATGTTGACTAGAGTTTTGTTTTCTTTGAATTTGTAAGGGATATAGTAAGGGGGCTAACCTACTATTAATATTAATATTAATATTGATATTCTTAAATATATAATAATAATTTTATTGTTATTATAAAAAATATACTAATATTATTGTATTTCAATTATAATTAATAATACTAATAATAACTAAAATTGCCATAAATGAAATAAATAAATAAATAAATATATATATATATATATACATATATATATATATATATATATATTTCATTTATGGAAATTTTAGTTATTATTAGTATTTTAATTATAATATTAAAATAATATTAATAAATATTTAATAATAAAAAATAATATAAATATAAAATAAATAATACAATAAATAATTATTATCATTAGAAAAAATAATAATAGTGATTAATGTATATTATTATAGTTACTTTATTTTTTTTATTATAATCAACTTACTATTAATTATTTTAACTACAAATATTATTTAATTATTTAGTAATTTTTCCAAGCTCACTATAATTTTGGCATCTTAAAAGGCTAGGAAGGTGACTATTAAAACAAATATTATGATGTAAAGATGTAATAGTAAACTCATAGTAATAAAAATATAAAAATAATATTACAAAAATAACTACTTTAATAAATTTTTCTTATTTGAAATTATTTATATTATTATTATTATTTTGCAATAATAGTAGTAGTAGTTATGGTATATTATTTAATTATTTAATTATTATTTATTTTAATTGTATAATATTTAAATTATGTTCTATTATTTAATTCAATATATTATTAATTATTCAATATTACTATTATTGTTAATTTTTTAATAATATTATTAGTTGATAATAGCAATAATATTAAATTAATAACCATATTTTTAATATTTTTTGGGAAAAAAATAATATAGATTGCACCGCCCATCTTGGAGGAGGAACTTGTTGTTCTTATCGGTCATATCATTTTATACATTATGTATATGTGCATGTTACTATATTTGTAGATGGAAAATTGCTTTTCTATATTTCTTATTCTATTCAGCATTAATTGAAAGTTGTTTTGTTGATATCACGTCTGTTTTCTTTTATGTTAGGTGATTTCCTTGTTTTATCATGGATCCAGCTATTTGGAGTTGTATTCCATTTGAAATTCTTGAGATTGTCTTCCTTTGGCTCCCTTTATCGGTTGTGATAAAGTTTAGCACTGTTTGTCATCAATGGAAGACTGTTTTGCAAAATCCTTGTTTCTTATTGCGTTGCAAGCATATCTGTACAAATGAATTTGGATTTATGGTTCCTTTCATCAATGATGAAGACAATTATTTTTCTATTGAACACCTTAATCAAAATGGGCGGATATCTCGTTTTCATTTGCGATTCATAGATTCAAGATACAAGGTGGAGTCTACTATTGGACCAATGGTGGTTTTATCCTTGCCAACAGAATTCTCCCATTCAAGAAACTATTTTGTGATGAATCCATTTACAAAGTCCTTAAAAAACATTGGGCGAATACGAATTGGAGACTGGGGATTCTTTTCATTATTGGAGAATGTCAGCAGCAACAAATATGACTAGGTTGTTCTAAAACATACCTATGATAGAATTCAGTCTAAATTTTATGTTTACAGTAGTCTTTATAGGGTTTGGCGAAGGGCTGATCTTCAATTTGGTGGCACTTCACCCCCTCAAAATGGAGTGTTTTATAGAGGTAAATTGTTTTGGCTCTACCTCGACACATAGTATGAAGATTATCCTCGATATGGGTATACAATCTACTGGTTTGATGTGATAAAAAATGACTGGGGATTTTCATTTGTTCCAATCACTGACATTCGATGTATGTCATTGGCAGTATGCAAGAATGAGTTGATATGTCTTATCAATGATGGCTCCACTTCTGTATGGTCAATTGAAGAAATAGATAATTTTCAATTTGGTCACCCATGTATTGAACGAAGAACTGATTACTTTGAGGATGATTGGGGCTTTAGATGGAAGTTGTTGGAAGAAATGTCTATAGATATAAATATGAAATGTCCTGGTTATCTTCCTTTTGGAACAGTCCAAGGTGTGGTTCTTATGTGCAAATGCAGTGAAGTTCCTTTCGTATTATATGACATGATGGCTGGCCTTTGCTTCCCAATAGATATTGATAATTCAACTAATCAACAAATGAATGGATTTTGGTCTCCAACGTTGCAGTATTGCAACGATTTGATCGAGTCTGGAAATGTCTTTGCAATTGCTCCACGTATGGATTCTATAGATGAGATTCCACCATTAGATGTGGACATGGAGTCTTAGGCTATTAGCCATTTTGTATTCTCTCTGTCGTCGTGGAAAATATTTCCTTTTTTTTTTTTACTTTGCATACTTTTGGGTATGTATGCTAAGACTATGGATATTTATTGGCTCCATTCTGAGGGGGTGTCTTCTATATGTGTATGTACCGAATGCTGGATATTAAAATCCATTGCAATTTGCTCGAAAAATATTTATTTTTTTCTCCCGTTTAGTCCTCTTAATTGCATTTGAATGTGTTTGGATGTTATCCATTTCTCTCTTTTTCTATAATTGTAATTACTGTGACTTATTCTATACATGGTGTTTCCATCAGTTTTTTGTCATTGATTCTCAAACAATGTTATATCTTTAGGTTTTTTTGATGGTATATATTTCCAAATATTTAGATATATTTCAAATTCATATAATTCTTTAGAATTTTGTTCCATTTATATGGGTTTCCCATTACAGTTATAATATGATACAAGAAATTTAATCTTTTTTTGTTTTGGCCATTTGAAAAAAATCCATTTTTCTTTTCAGCCATTACGGTGGAAAAAAAATGTCTTCCTTTTTCATCCTTTTATATTAATTTATATTGGAGATATTATATTTGTTCCATGTTTACTCTTCTATAAAAAATATGTTATTTTTCGTTGTAGACATGTCATCTGAAGGTACAAGAAAACGTACAAGAAAAAGGAATAAGTCGCCTGCATCGCGTGACAAGTCTAATTAAAGTCGTCGTTTACGGTATCAACAAAATAAGGACACAATAAATGAGCATAGGAGAGCTAAATATCGTAGAAAAATGACTGAAACAACTCTTCAAAAGGATTTTATGGTTCCTCCTAGGTATCGTACTATGGATGATATCATGGAAAGAACATTTCCGCTTGGTAATTCACTGCCAGAATATGCTCCTCATCAGCATAATTTTGTTTTTCAACGCTCTCCTGAAAATGATCAAAATATTGAGGAAACATCTTGCAATAGGGAGGAACATCATGTTCATAATGTGGATGCAAATGTTCACCCTAACCCTTCTGTCTCTGCAATTGCATCTTGTGAGAAAGGCCAAAGGTTGCAAAATATCGATGGTGGAGGGAATGATGATCTTGTATGTGATGCCTTGGATGATAGTTTGATTGGCCATTTGTTTGATAATTTGGATCCAGCTGGTCGAAAAATCATCTCTTCCAATCTTCGTTCTGAAAATAATGTTGTCCGACGAACAGAAACAGTCATCCCTGATAGCAGTTCGCGTGGAACAATGGAGGTAATCCAATGATATCTTTACAGTTGATGCAATAGTGACTGTTTTATTACATTCCTCTATTTACATTTCTTTAGTGATAAGGTATTTTATTCTCTTCGAGTAGGATACACCTCATTTTAATAGAGGTCTACAAATTTTCTCCCTGTGTCTTCCATCTCTTGATATGAGATTTGAATATGAAGCACATCATAGCCTTCCACTACATTCTCCTCGAGAATCAAATCGACAAACTAATGTTAACATTCAATGTGTTTGATTTCATTTTTCTTTATTTGAATTTTTGGTGCATATTTTGTTTTTCTTCAAACAGGACACAGCTCATTTCAATAGAGGCATGCAAGTTAACTTCGTAGATGTTCCGTCTACTGATGTTATAATTGAAGAGGAACCATCGCATAGCGTTCATCCAGATTGCCAACAAAATGTAAATGTTGAATGCATTTGATATTTTCCTCCTTTTTTTCATTTATTCTTAATTGTAAAATTAGAAATCTATCTTTTTTCGACATTTGTTTTTATAAAATATGTTAATTCGTTTTAATAGGAAAAAACTAACTTGAATGGAGGCGGCGAAACTAACTCGCCAAATGTTCAATCTACTGATGTTAGAAGTGAAGAGCAACCATCTCGTACACTTCATCGACATCGCTAAACAAATGTAAATATTGAATGAATTTATTTATTTTTTTCCATTTTTTCAATTCTAATTATTTGGACATTCAATTTAAAAAAAAAAAATTATGCTAAAGAAACCTTTGCAAACTCTCAGGTTCCAGAAATGCAGACCATAGATTTGGAAACCCCATGTCGTAGATTTGTTCCACATGTTTCAAATTTGGGGAGGGAGTGTCGTGGTGCTAAAAATAAAATAAATCTTAGAAGAAATTATACTCTTCCACATCATTCTCCACATGCTCCAACCAATACAAATCATATTTATTTTGATGAAAATATGATTGCAGTGCATAAAAGATTTCGAGAAAAGCTAGATAGCTTGTTAGTTGTCCAAATGTGCCACATCTGCAAGGAATCATATCATGGAATCCACGTTTTGAGAGATGCTGAAGGACCTGTTTGTAGACGATGTAAGAGTGAATGAGGTTCACATCGTTTTTGTGGCTATAACAACATGGATCCTGGTGAGCAACCTCATATTTTAAGAGTTCTTACTCAAGTTGAAGAAATGTTAATAGCACGTGTAAATCCTATTTTGCAAGTGACACTTGCTCGAGGTGGCCAATATAAGTATAGCGGACACACAATTAGCTTTCCCCAAGATATTTCAACAATTGCACAAAGTCTTCCATGTCGTGTTGAAGATCTTGAATTTTTAATTGTGAGGAGACATGCTGCTCAGTCTAAATATTATGAATGTTATGTAAAAAGATCCCGCGTTATGGATGCATTGCGTTTCAAAATTGAATGTGATCAATATTATCAAGATGTTGAAATTGACTATGATTCAGTGAATACTCTGCCTGAAAGAACAACAGATGTATCCTCCAGGCTTAAATTTGTTGATTGTGACATTGCAGAATCTGAGTTCAGTGCAGGTAGTAATGAAGGGTTTCCTCTTAACCATTTGCCCTCTCATCCTTCGTCTTTTATTGCTTTCCTACCCAATGAACGGAGAGAAGTGGAAGAAATTAGAGCATTTCTTGATAATGTTGATTCTTCAGATGTTGATGAAATGGATTGGCCCAGTATTGGAACGTCTCCAGTGAATGAATATAATACTGAGGGGTTATTAGATATGGCATTCCCCACATTGTTCCCCACTGGTGCTGCTGATTGCTTGCAACCACGCATTTGTACTATTGAACTTCATGAGTATGAATTGCATCTTCTTAGATACTATGATCAGAGGTTTGGAAGCCATCCTCGCTTCCGATATTTCTTGTTGAACATGATAATGAGGCATCGTAGCCAAGCAACTGCTTCAGTTTTTGTGCAGAAAAATTTACATGATAACTCACCGACAACAATTGATGAGTTGCGTCAGCAACTTTTTGATTTACCAAATAATAAATTGGCTGAGCATCTTATGCGGTTTGGGTCTTCTCTAAGAGGTACAAGGGCTTACTGGACTAAATTTCGAGCTGAATTGACTGACATGATTACTTAGTTGGGATGTCCAACTTTGTTCTTTACTTTGAGTGCAGCTGACACAAAGTGGCCAGAGCTGCATAGCCTTATGCCTGCACTGTCGCATTCTCATTCCTTAAATGAGCATTGTATGAAGGTTGAAAATGTTATCTAGTACCCTCATATTGTTGCCATATTTATGCACCATAGATTCAATATATTTCGAGAGGAAGTTATCCAAAATTATCTTAAAGCTAAAGACTTCTGGTACAGGTCTGTTTTCTTGAATTTATTTTCTATTCATTGTGAATTTCTTATTGATTTTCCATTCATATTTTTCATATTACCTCTGTGTTAATTTTTTCCAGATATGAGTGGCAACATAGAGGTTCAGCACATATCCATGGTTTCCTTTGGTTGCAAGGAGCTCCTGACATGGAAAGACTTGATTGGTCAAATGATTGTGATTTGCAACATGCAAAGAGATTCTTTGACAATTATGTAACTGCATGGAATCCACGTGAAATACATCATCGCAATATAATGGTTCCAAGAAGTCTCAATGATGACCCTTGCCTACTGAATACTGATCAGATTTTCTCTTGCAATCCTCATAATGATTATTAATAATTGTTGAACCGTGTCCAAAGGCACACAAAGTGTAGTGTAGATTCTTGTTTGCGCAAAAAGGGCACTATTCTCGCTTGTCGGTACAATGCCCCATGGGATCTTTCTGGGGAATCAAGATTGTTCATAGATGATCAAGGAAGAAAAAAATATGACCCAGCAAGAAATGATGACAGGCTCAATGTACATAACATTGACCTTCTAACAATGTGGCGTGCAAATTTTGATTGCCAACCAGTGCTTTCTTGGCATGTTGTCCTGAAATATATTGCTAAGTATGCATCAAAAGCAGAGAGAAGGTATGAAAGCTATCATGATATGTTAACTAGAATTTCAAATTCTTTTGCCTCTGAGGATCATGCTTTATGTGCTTACAGGAGGTTTCTTGCAGAAACAGTCATTGAACGCGACATTGGAGCACAAGAAACATGTCATATGTTGCTGAAGCTGCCTCTTGTTGTGTGTAGTCGACAATTTGTTTCCTTAAATGTTGGAAGGAAGGTGTTCAGGAAAATTTCAACGGATGGCTTGCATTTTTCTTCTGAAAATACATTTGTTCAAAATTATCAGAAGAGACCTTCTTTCCTTGGCCATCTCTCTTTGATAGAAACGGCAAGATCTTGGACCTATGAGAGCAGCCGTAAAAAAGATCCATGGAGGCCAAGAGATGCTCATGCGGTTGTTCGGGTCTGGCCACGATTTTATTCTGTTCCTGGTGAGGATTCAGAGGAATTTGAAACGTTTTGTTGGTCAGAATTGCTCTTGTACAAGCCGTTTCGTGAAATTTCTGTAGAGATTGGGCTTTCAACTGAAATTATTGTTGAAAACTGGAGGAATTTCCGATATCGAGCTTGGCATGTTGATCGAAATCCATCGATTGATGAAAATATTGAAGATGGAGAAGATGGTGATTTTGCTAACCAGGAAATGAATCTTGAAGATGATTTTCAAGAGTGGCAACTTTTCTCTCGCTTGGTTCCACCAAATACTGTGAATGTTTCTGATCTTCACACCCTTGGTCGAAGGGATTTTGATATATCCTTTGACTGGCAAGGTACGACTGTTTCTGATGATGTGGCCGAGGAAGCTATTAATTTTATAAGGAATGCAATATCAAGGGGTGATGTTGGTGACCTTTCAAATAGAACATTTGTCTCTCCAGATTCATTGACAAAAAAACAACGACTTGCTTTTGAAATCGTTTTAAGGAATTCTGTTGAATATGAGATTCGTGAAGCTCTTCTTATGATTATTCAAGGCACTGCACGCATTGGCAAGTCTTTCCTTATCCATTGTATTTCTGAGGCTCTTTCTAATATGTCAAGTAATGGGAAAATTCCTTTGCTTCTTCTTGCCCCAACAGGAATAGCTGCTTTCAATATACATGAAAAAACAATACACTCTGCTTTGAAAATCCCAATTAGAGATATGAAACCACTACAGGGTCAATCATTGGCACTATTCCAAGAGGAAATGAGGCACATTCGATATATATTGATTGATGAAATGAGCTTTTTAGGATCAAGCTTGTTCATGCAAATAGATGTTCGATTATGAGAAGCATTTCCAGATAAAAATAATTGTGCTTTTGGTGGTAGATCCATGATCCTTGTGGGTGACCTTGGCCAGCTACCTCCTGTGAGAGATAAGCCTTTGTATGCAGGTAATACAGCAGGGAAAGTCTTATGGAAAAAATTCAACACTGTTGTCACTCTTGACACAATATTTCGCCAACAAGGGAGCAATGAGAAACAATCTTGTTTTCGTCGAGTCCTCAATAACATAAGAAACACAGAACCTGTTCTTGATGATTGGGAGTTTCTTATGTCGCGGGCTGATATCAGGTTGCATCCTAGAGAAAGGGATTTATTTAATGCAGCAGTTCACATGTTTCCAACAAATAATTTGGTCTCCTTCCATAACAGACATATGTTGAAATCATTAAATTATCCAATTGCACGATGTATTGTTGTGAATTCAAGGCGTTCAGAAATCAGTGGTGCTGATGATGATCAAATGGACCATGAATTTTTGTTGTGCCGTGGCCAGCGTGTTATGTTGACATGTAATTTGTGGGTTGAAGCTGGTTTGGTGAATGGTGCACTTGGGTATGTGAAGGAAATATTTTATATGCCCAACTCTAAGCCACCTGAGCTTCCAATGTTCACAACTGTTATTTTTGATAAGTATGTTGGTGTTCCGTTTGATGCAAGCAATCCAAACATTGTACCTATCACACCAGTGATAAGAGGAAATCGAAAACAAATTCCTTTAAAGATGGCATGGGCTCTTACAATTCATAAGTCACAGGGTTTGACTTTAGAGCGAGCATCAATTGATATCAGGAATAGAGAACGGCAAGGCCTAACCTTCACAGCCATATCGAGAGTGAAATCAATAGATGGTTTGCGCATTGCACCGCCTTTCTCTTATCAGTGTTATGCCAAGATGAATAATAGTGTGTATGTTACACTTAGGAAGAAAGAAGAGGAGAGATTGAAGTCCATATCGCTATGATATGCAACTATTAATATAATAATAATGCTTTTTGATATATTAATGACATGTCTACATTCATCAAATTCATAGTAGTATTTTGGATTGTTGTTTGCATCATTTTTTCTGTTCTTTATTTTTCTTGTTTTTATAATGTCGTTTTTTGTTATTTTTCTTACAATGAACCATTCACAGGTAGAAAAATAGTTAGACGAGCCAGCCATTAAAAATCAAGATGGAATTCCATATCAATGTCACATGTAGCTAATAGTATTCTGACATATTTATATAATGTTTTATAATTGTTTTTATTATCGTCTCTTTTTCATTTAGTATAGGAATTCTTCTGATGTATGAATTAAATGAATACATTCATGAGCTGCAATATAGTAATATATGAGAAATTCCATACATCGTTCTTCGTGTTGTTCAATATACCTCGATTTTTTAGTCGCTATTGTTCTTTTGTTTATAGTAAACCATTCAGACATATACAGCCAGTTATATTAGCCAATCATTAAATTCAAGATTGAAGTCCATATCCCTATTACATGAAACTAAAAATATTTATCAATGTGGTTTGCTAAATGTGTTGTGGTTTGGTTCAATGAGAAGATGTTTATATTTGTTAATAATATTAGACTACAATTAATATATACATTGACATTAATTTAAATACAAATATTGAATTACTATCATTATTAATATTTCATTATAAACATTGAGTTTAGAATTTTGTGCTTTCTTGTTGATTATTGTAATATGGGTCATATCACACATTTATTTTTATCACTCTTTTCATGTGTGCAGTATGTATTTCTAATGAGGTTTATAGCATCACGTTTTTAAGATTTAGTTTTTTAAAAACAATATAAAAGGGGTGTTATCTATATATATATATATATATATATATATATAGATAGATATATATATATATATATATCTGCCTAGATGTTTCTATCTCTTTCTGTATACATTTTTATTTTGTCATTTTCCTTTCAAATGCAGGTATGGATAATAACGATGGGATCTATTATAATCAAGCGGTGGCGAATATTTCTAGACTCATCAGTCTTGTTTCTTACATTCGGAACAAGCTAGATAGAAAACATGGGTTCCATCCTGCTTTTATTGATGAGCATCTTCGTGTGCTTGATGAAATGAAAATGAATGTGAAATACCTGTTGCATGTGCACATGAGGGAGGCTGGGAGAAAAACAAGAAGGGATTGGTTGGAAAGCGTTAAGTATCGTGATCATTATCCTGTTGATTTGAATTGGTGTTCCTTTTGTGGTCGGTCTGGTTATGTTCTTGAAGAGGCTATTTGATAAATGACATTTGATGGACTGTTTTGAGTCCATTTTTGTGGTGGGATTTCTTTATGTAAAGACAAAAAAAAACATATGTTAATTTCAGTGATTTTTTTTGGTTTCACTGATGGCGGAATTGAGTAACATTTTAGTTTATTTATTTATTCAGTTTATTGCTGTTCAATTTTTATAATATTAATGGTCCCTTTGCTTTATTGATGTTTTATGATTGTATTGTTAATATTTCACTGTATTTGTTGATCAATTGGGTTTATAACATTGATTCCTTCATTTTTCAGATTCTTTCGGTGTGTAATAACATTCTGTTCACATTATTAAATTCAAATATTGGGGTTTTTATATTAGTCCTGGAGTTTAATACTAGTGCATTGTCCAATTTCACATTATGAAAAACACTCACTCAACTTAATATAAAGAGAATGGACTATTGGTATAACTTATGTTTTTAATAATGTTCCCTTGAGTTCATGAATTCGTTTGGTTTATAATATTAAAGCCTTGGGTTTATTATATATTTTTGTTTATATTATTAATAGTCCCTCCACTTTATTAATCTCTTCATAAATATAATGTGGTTTTCATACTAATATTCGACTAAATTTTTGTTCCCTTCGCGTTATTGGTTCCTTGGGTTATTAATATTTTTCCCTTGGGTTCACCAGTTCCTTTGTTTTCTAATATTGGACTGTTGGGTTATTACTTCTTTTGGTTTATAATACGTTTTTAATCGCTTAAGTTTGTTAATAATTTTTATTTCTATTACTCATTTGTTGGGTAATGTTTTTCCCTTGGTTCACCAATTCCTTTCGTTTATAATGTTAAACCCTTGGGTTTGTTAGTTCTTTTGGTTTATAATATGAATAATCGATTAATGTCATCCCTGATCAAACGTCAGACTCTCACAAATATTGTCTCCAAATGAAAATCACCCATGGCCAGCCATGGTCATAGTTGGTCCTTTGGTTTATAATTTTTTGGGTGATGGTTGTCCCTTGGGTTCACAATTCCTTTAGTTTATAATATTAAACCCTTGGGTTTATGAGTTTTTTTGGTTTATAATATGAATAATCGATCAATGTCATCCATGATAAAATGTCACATTCTGACAAATATTGTCTCAATATGAAAATCACCCATGGCCAACCGTGGTCATAGTTGGTCCAATGTCGGATTGTGACAACAATTGTCTCAATGTTTAAATCAATTCCCTTGGGTTCACCAATTACTTTGGTTTATAATTTTTTGGGTAATGGTTGTCCCTTGGGTTCACCAATTACTTTTTTTTATAATATTAAACCCTTAGGTTTATTAGTTTTTTTGGTTTATAATATGAATAATCGATCAATGTCATCCATGATCAAATGTCACATTCTAACAAAAATTGTATCAATATGAAAATCACCCATGGCCAACCATGGTCATACTTGGCCCAACGTCGCATTGCGACAACAATTGTCTCAATGTTTAAATCAATTCCCTTGGGTTCACCAATTCCTTTGGTTTATAATTATTTGGGTAAGGATTTTCCCTTGGGTTCACCACTTGGTTTGGTTTATAATATTAAACCCTTGGGTTTATTAGTTTTTTTTGGTTTATAATATGAATAATCGATCAATGTCATCCATGATCAAATGTCACATTCTGACAAACATTATCTCAATATGAAAATCACCCATGGCCAACCATGGTCATACTTGGCCCAACGTCGCATTGTGAAAACAATTGTCTCAATGTTTAAATCAATTCCCTTGGGTTCACCAATTCCTTTGGTTTATAATTTTTTGGGTAATGATTTTCCCTTGGGTTCACCACTTGCTTTGGTTTATAATATTAAACCCTTGGGTTTATTAGTTTTTTTGGTTTATAATATGAATAATCGATCAATGTCATCCATGATCAAATGTCACATTTTGACAAACATTGTATCAATATCAAAATCACCCATGGCCAACCATGGTCATACCTGGCCCAACGTCGCATTGTGCCAACAATTGTCTCAATGTTTAAATCAATTCCCTTTGCGTTCACCAATTCCTTTGGTTTATAATTTTTTGGGTAAGGATTTTCCCTTGGGTTCACCACTTGCTTTGGTTTATAATATTAAACCCTTGGGTTTATTATTTTTTTGGTTTATAATATGAATAATCGATCAATGTCATCCATGATCAAATGACACATTATGAGAAACATTGTCTCAATATGAAAATCATCCATCGCCAACCATGGTCATAGTTGGTCCAACGTTGCATTGTGACAACCATTGTCTCAATTTTTAAATCTATTCCCTTGGGTTCACCAATTCCTTTTGGTTTATAATTTGTTGGGTAATGGTTGTCCCTTGGGTTCACCAATTCCTTTGGTTTATAATATTACACCCTTGGGTTTATTAGTTTTTTTGGTTTATAATATGAATAATCGATCAATGTCATCCATGATCAAATGTCACATTCTGACAAACATTGTATCAATATGAAAATCACCCATGGCCAACCATGGTCGTACTTGGCCCAACGTCACATTGCGACAACAATTGTCTGAATGTTTAAATCAATTCCCTTGGGTTCACCAATTCCTTTGGTTTATAATTTTTTGGGTAATGATTTTCCCTTGGGTTCACCACTTGCTTCGGTTTATAATATTAAACCCTTGGGTTTTTTAGTTTTTTTGGTTTATAATATGAATAATCGATCAATGTCATCCATGATCAAATGTCACATTCTGACAAACATTGTATCAATATGAAAATCACCCATGGCCAACCATGGTCATACTTGGCCCAACGTCGCATTGCGACAACAATTGTCTTAATGTTTAAATCAATTCCCTTGGGTTTATTAGTTTTTTTGGTTTATAATATGAATAATCGATCAATGTCATCCATGATCAAATGTCACATTCTGACAAACATTGTATCAATATGAAAATCACCCATGGCCAACCATGGTCATACTTGGCCCAACGTCGCATTGCGACAACAATTGTCTCGATGTTTAAATCAATTCCCTTGGGTTCACCAATTCCTTTGGTTTATAATTTTTTGGGTAATGATTTTCCCTTGGGTTCACCACTTGCTTTGGTTTATAATATTAAACCCTTGGGTTTTTTAGTTTTTTTGGTTTATAATATGAATAATCGATCAATGTCATCCATGATCAAATGTCACATTCTGACAAACATTGTATCAATATGAAAATCACCCATGGCCAACCATGGTCATACTTGCCCAACGTCGCATTGCGACAACAATTGTCTCAATGTTTAAATCAATTCCCTTGGGTTCACCAATTCCTTTGGTTTATAATTTTTTGGGTAATGATTTTCCCTTGGGTTCACCACTTGCTTTGGTTTATTATATTAAACCCTTGGGTTTTTTAGTTTTTTTGGTTTATAATATGAATAATCGATCAATGTCATCTATGATCAAATGTCACATTCTGACAAACATTGTATCAATATCAAAATCACCCATGGCCAACCATGGTCATACTTGGCCCAACGTCGCATTGCGACAACAATTGTCTCAATGTTTAAATCAATTCCTTTGGGTTCACCAATTCCTTTGGTTTATAATTTTTTGGGTAATGATTTTCCCTTGGGTTCACCACTTGCTTTGGTTTATAATATTAAACCCTTGGGTTTATTAGTTTTTTTAGTTTATAATATGAATAATCGATCAATGTCATCCATGATCAAATGTCACATTCTGACAAACATTGTATCAATATGAAAATCACCCATGGCCAACCATGGTCATACTTGGCCCAACGTCGCATTGCGAGAACAATTGTCTCAATGTTTAAATCTATTCCCTTGGGTTCACCAATTCCTTTTGGTTTATAATTTGTTGGGTAATGGTTGTCCCTTGGGTTCACCAATTCTTTTGGTTTATAATATTAAACCCTTGGGTTTGTTAGTTTTTTTGGTTTATAATATGAATAATCGATCAATGTCATCCATGATCAAATGTCACATTCTGACAAACATTGTATGAATATGAAAATCACCCATGGCCAACCATGGTCATACTTGGCCCAACGTCGAATTGAGACAACAATTGTCTCAATGTTTAAATCAATTCCTTTGGTTTATAATTTATTGGGTAATGATTTTCCCTTGGGTTCACCACTTGCTTTGGTTTATAATATTAAAACCTTGGATTTATTAGTTTTTTTGGTTTATAATATGAATAATCGATCAATGTCATCCATGATCAATTGACACATTATGAGAAACATTGTCTCAATATGAAAATCACCCATGGCCAACCATGGTCATACTTGGCCCAACGTCGCATTGCGACAACAATTGTCTCAATGTTTAAATCAATTCCCTTGGGTTCACCAATTCCTTTGGTTTATAATATTTTGGGTAATGATTTTCCCTTGGGTTCACCACTTGCTTTGGTTTATAATATTAAACCCTTGGGTTTATTAGTTTTTTTGTTTTATAATATGAATAATCGATCAATGTCATCCATGATCAAATGTCACATTCTGAAAAACATTGTATCAATATGAAAATCACCCATGGCCAACCATGGTCATACTTGGCCCAACATCGCATTGCGCCAACAATTGTCTCAATGTTTAAATCAATTCCCTTGGGTTCACCAATTCCTTTGGTTTATAATTTTTTGGGTAAGGATTTTCCCTTGGGTTCACCATTTGCTTTGGTTTATAATATTAAACCCTTGAGTTTATTAGTTTTTTTAGTTTATTAATAATATAACCATCTATTATATTAATATATAAATAAATATTAAAATATTAAATATTATTTTTATTATTTTTATATTAATAAATATTATTAATATATATTATATATATTTCAAGTTAATTTATAGTATGTATATAGTTAATATTATTGATATTTTAATAAATATTTTATATATATATTATTAATACTTATTATAATATTAAAAATATATATAAAATATTTTTGTATATATTAATAATATTATAATATTACTAATATTCATTACAAATAAATATTCAAATATTTATTAATAATGATTATTTGTAATATTATAATATTATTAATATATATTATTAATAATATATATTAATAATATTATAATATTATAATATTTATTTAGTAATATTAATAATATTATAATATTACTAAAAATCATTATAAATAAATATTCAAATATTTATTAATAATGATTTTTAGTAATATTATAATATTTTAATATTTATTTAGTAATTTAAATAATATTATAATATTACTACTAATATTTATTAATAAATATTAGATTATAATATTACTAATAATCATTAAAATATTAAATATTATTTTTATATTAATAAATTTTATTAATATATATTATATATATTTCAAGTTAATTTATAGTATGTATATAGTTAATATTATTAATATATTAATAAATATTTTTAATATGTATTATTAATACTTATTATAATATTAAAAATATATATAATATATTTTTGTATATATTAATAATATTATAATATTACTAATATTCATTATAAATAAATATTCAAATATTTATGAATAATAATTATTTGTAATATTATAATATTATTAATAATATATAGTATATTATTACTAAAAATCATTATAAATAAATATTCAAATATTTATTAATAATGATTATTAGTAATATTATAATATTTTAATATTTATTTAGTAATTTAAATAATATTATAATATTACTAATAATATTTATTAATAAATATTAGATTATAATATTACTAATAATCATTATAAATAAATATTCTAATATTTATATTATTCTAATAATAATAATATAACCAACTATGATATAATATATATTATTAATATATTATTAGTTCTTTTGCTTTATTAATAATATAACCATCTATGATATATTAATTTATTATATATTATTAATATTTTTTATATTAATATATATTATATATATTTCAAGTTAATTTATACTATGTATATAGTTAATATTTTTAATATATTAATAAATATTTTTAATATATATTATTAATATTTTTATAATATTATTAATATATATAAAATATTTTTTTGATTTTAATCATAATTAATATATTTAATATATTAATATTCTTATTAATATATAATATATATTTTTCAAGTTAATATAATAAATTTATTATATATAATATTTATTTATTGATATATAAATTAATGTGATGGGTAGTGGATATAGGCCTATCAGCGTATATCAACCACATTAGTAAATATAATGTGGTTGTGCTAGTATAGCGTCTATGGTGATCAGCCATAAAGTCATATCAGCCATTAAAATTGAAAATGAAATTCACCATAGTGCCAGCCATTGGTGGATATAGGCCTGCATTCCTTCGTTTCATTTTGAGTAGAAGCATTGGCAGTAGTGCAGCAGAGCAATCAGCATAGCTACAACTATAGCTGCTGGTCATGGAAAATAGGCATTATGTTCATGTTCCATTCCTGGTAAATTTCCATGAATGGGAGGTTTACTAGGCATTCTGTTCATGTTCCCGTGGAGAACTTCTGGTTGCTATCAATTTAACCAACGGGGATAATATTAGGCTTCACTTCATAAATGGGCCAGCTTATACGTGGCGAGCACTGCATATATACTATCCCATACTGGACAATTGTTATTTATCTTTATTATTTTTATATTTTTAATTATATAGTATGGATTGTTAACGAATAGCCAGTTTACACAAAGGTGCTACTTTATTTCAATGTCTGTTTCTGATATTATCTTCTCATATTTGTTCGCCTTAACCTTGTCTCTCATTGTTTGTTCTTGAATCATTTTAAGTGATCACATACAGTTGTATTGCCTCAAGGTCATTGCCAATAGCTTAATTCAAAGTGTAAGCGATAGCTTAATTTCAAAGTGTAAGCAAGGCATATGGCTTGGGGTAACTCTTTACACAGGATATCAGACTTTGGCAGGCCGAAGATTTTCAAGATATTAGACTCCAGTAGGAACTGTAGCTGCTTGTTTCTCTTGTCTAGAAAAACATGAGGCTGATGCCCCTACTGCCATGTTATTAATATTAAGAAATAATATGGTTATCACATGGGAATTTGTGGACAAAGCAATTAAAATTGCAGTAGTCTAACTAGACTATTTTTTCGTCCTGAAAATTATGGAAATTCTGGTAAGATTTTAAGAAAATTTAGCAGGAATTTTAGTAAATCCACATTATAACTATAAAACATTATTATTTTGGATGTCCTAGAGGTTTTTGATGGTGTTGAATCTATTTCTACATGATTCAAACACTGTTATTGTAAGATTTCTTAAATTTTTTTGGCCCGGATTCTGGCCAATTTTAGCCATCGGTATAATTCCTCCGTGTCTTGTTGCTCTAGAATGTTATATTGGTCTTATCCTGAAAGTTAGAGAGGATATCGGATTTTATTGGCGGTAGTTTAGATTTTTTTTGTTTTTTAGCTCTGAAAATTATGGAAATGCTGGTAAGATTTTAAGAAAATTTGGTAGGGATTTTTGTAAATCCACATTATAACTATCAAACTTTAATATTTTGGGTGTCTTAAATGTTTTTGATGGTGCTCAATCCATTTCCACCATCAAAATCATGATTCAAAAACTGTTACAATAAGGTTTCTTCAATTTTTTTTTTGTCCGAATTCAGATCATTTTTGACTGTCGAAGCAATTAGTTGGTCCGTGTCTCTTTAGAAAACTCCATTTTATTGTATTCGCATTTTAAAACTTGTCCAGCCGGGCACTGCGCTGCTCTGCACCACTCTGCTATATTTATCTGATCTGCAAAGTTAGAGATATGAGATCGGATTTTATTGGTGAGTAGAACACAAATTTTCAATCCAATCCGATACATTATTGCAATATATTGTTGATACATTATTGCATATATATTGTTGGAATCTTCGAGAGAGGCTCTCCGTCAACGCAGGAAGCTTCGGCCAACGAACACGCAATAAACGTTTATTTCGCTTTCTTCGTGCTCATGAATTGAATGAAAGGTAGTTGCCAACTCTTTAAATTTATTGCACAACGCATCACGGGCGTGAAAATCACAACTCAAGAGATTATCTTACAATTTCTGATTTGGGTGCTCTGCAAGTAGAGATTTCTGAAGTCGCCTTCTTTTGCAGTTCGCAAAGAAGTTGTCTTTAGGGTTTGGCTAAGGTTGGTGTTTTTGATTTCCACATCATTTCCTCCACAAAGGGGTTGGCAATGGCGATTCCGAAAATGGTAGCAGCAAGCAAAGGGCAGTGGATGGAAATTGCTCCTTTCCGTAAAGAATGCCTGGTGAAACAGCGGCCTTCCGGTAAAAAGCTTCTCACCATCGCAGAGGAGCGGAGTCTGAGCAATGGCGAGGTCATGGATAGCCTTCACCCTTCTTTTCCTGCAGTCTCTAACTTCAAAGCAGATGGTGATGATGCAAGATTTTCGTCCGCGGCATGCTGACTCTTTTTTGTACAATGGGGAAAATCTTGTTGGGGTTTTTGCATGTGAGAGAATTGTTAGGGGAATCGATAAGTGATTTGTGCGATCCATCTATTAAAATAATGATTCTGCAATTACCAAAACTTGTATAAATTTACACATATATTTTTCAGATTTGCCTGGTATAAAGAGTTGTTATGGGAATCGATACGTGATTTGTGCGATCCATCTATTAAATAATACTTCTGCAATTACCAAAACTAGTATAACTTTAAGCATATATTTTTCAGATTTGCCTGGTATAATTTTGGAATTTTGGGTGGCTAATTTACAATTTTGGATTGAAATATTGTTTGTTTGAAGAAATAGCTGAGCAGTTCTCACTTTTAGATAATATTGTTTAGAATTGCACCACAATACTTATAAAACCAAAGCTCCTCACATCCTCTGAAGTTATAAATAATATAGACTACAAAGAGAAATTGACAAAGCATAGAGAAATGGACAAGGACTCATGTGTTGCTCCAGAGGGCAACTTGGCACTTTATTTTTTAGCATGTCAAATATCTGATTGAGATATTAATGAAAGACAGTTTTGTTTTTCTTAGTGTTTATGTTGATGCCATTTTAATGTTCCACCTGTCAGTTTTGTTTTTAAAAATATCTGTGTTGACAGAGGAAATTTCATTCCTCACTGTGTGTTAGGATTTATCAGAAAATCCAACAATTTTCGTTGGTAGAATTCTGAACATATTTTTTGTGCTTCCAGGAAAATAAATCTTCTTGGGATTTTTTTGCATGTGAGAGAGTTGTTAGGGGAATCGATACGTGATTTGTGCGATCCATCTATTAAAATACATATGGTTCTGCAATTACCAAAATTTGAATTGAATTTACCCCTGTTCTAATGGTTTAATTGAAAATTTACAGATAATTTTCACATTTGCGTATGGGTTATTTTCGATTGTCGTTAACAATTATTTTTGGATTGAAATATTGTTTGAGATTTGACACAGCCAGATATCTATATATTGGAATGGGAAGCTTGTTTTTTCCACCTGAAGAAATCGGGAACTGCTCTCAGTGAATCTTTGCGGGTGAAAAACTGCATTCTTCCCGCTTGAGATTTGGGTGGTGCTCCAGACGATTGCTTCTGTTCGAAATCATATTTCTGAGTTTCATATAAAAGTGTGTGCTTTTGATTATCATAGTTCGTTGACTACTTTTATTGGAAATAAATTTCTATATTTTCCTTGAAGATGCACAAATAAGTCTAGACCCATTATATTCTTTCATTGGCGGATACATTCACTTGTGGGTGACAAATTCACAGAAGGCAGAGAAACTAAACAACAGAGTAAGAACGAAATGGAACAGCAAAACGGTGAGAACACACATCGTTTGATAGATTCATTAAACTGAATTTATACAAGGATACTGGACGGTTATCCAGAAACTGAAATGTAACTAAATCAAAACTGACCCTAAACTAATCACATAGCACAGCGAACTAATTCTTTAACACTCCCCCTTAATTTTGAGGGTTACATATGTTTTATTCCTAACTTATTACATTGAAATTCAAAATTAACTTTTCCTAGCGGTTTGGTGAAAATATCCGCTAACTGCTCCTTGGAATCACAAAATTTGAGAACAATGTCACCATTCTTGACGAGTTCACGAATGAAGTGAAAACGAGTGTCGATATGTTTGCTTCTTTGATGAAACACATTGTTCTTCGACAAGGAAATAGCGGAAGTGTTGTCACAAAGGATTGAAATTGGTTCATTATCTGTATATCCAAAGTCAGAGAGAAGCCTTTTTAGCCACACTGCTTGACATGATGCGGAATTTGCTGCAACGTACTCGGCCTCTGTTGAAGATAGTGCAACTATGGGTTGCTTTTTGGATGACCACGAGATCAAATTTCTGCCAAATAGAAAAGCATAGCCAGAAGTGCTTTTCCGATAATCAATACAACCTGCATAATCACTATCTGTATAACCAACAAGCTTACTATCTGCAGAGGCTGCATATGATAAACCATAAGTAGATGTACCTGCAATGTATCTTAACACCCTTTTTCCAGCTTTCCAATGACAGTCTTTAGGAGATTCCATAAACCTAGAGATATAACTAGCTGCAAATGCTATATCAGGCCTAGTAGCAGTAAGATACATAATACTACCAGCAAGTTGCTTATACAAAGTCGCATTAACAATAGTACCCACATCATCCTTACTCAACTTTGTACCAACTTCGATAGGAGTATCAACCGGTTTACACCTGTCCATCTTAAACTTTTTCAAAATGTCAGTAGCATACTTCTGTTGACTCATAAACATACCATCCTGTGTTTGTTTCACTTCGATACCTAAGAAGTATCTCATTAATCCAAGATCTGTCATTTCAAATTCATTTTTCATTGCAGATTTAAATTCATCTAACTGCATGCTACCTGTATAGATTATGTCATCAACATAAAGACACAATATCAAAATATTACCTTGATGATCATTCTTGATATACAAAGTGGGCTCGTGGTCGCTCCTTCGGAAACCATTATTCAACAAGTAATGGTCTATTCGGCTGTACCAAGCTCTTGGAGCTTGCTTCAAGCCATACAACGCTTTCTTCAACCTGTACACTTTATGTTCGTGATTTTTGATTTCAAAACCAGGTGGTTGTTCAATACACACTTCTTCATTCAAGACACCATTCGAAAAAGCAGACTTTACGTCCATTTGGTAAATAGGCCACTTGTTTTGAGCTGCAATAGCCAATACAAATCGAACTGTATCAATTCTTGCTACAGGTGAAAATGTTTCACCATAATCTATACCAGGTTGCTGAGAAAAACCTTTGGCAACTAATCGTGCTTTGTGCTTATCAACTTCACCTCTCTCATTTAACTTTGTTTTAAAAACCCATTTGACACCTATTGAGTTTTTATCATGGGGTAGATCAACCAAATCCCAAGTTTGATTTCTTTTAATAACATCGATTTCATTATTCATAGCATCTACCCATACTTTGTCATTTATAGCCTCTTCAAAAAAAGTAGGTTGGAATGAAAGAAATGCAAAATTTACAATATCATCAACATCATCTTGTGCATAAATATCACTTAAGTTTCTCATCTTTGGATTATCAGAATCCGACTCAGAAGACGATGAACTGCTACTGCTGGATGAACTACTACTGGTTTTTTCTTGAACCTGTAATCTTGGAGTGCTTGTTGCAGATGTTTGATGTTCATCTAACAAAATAAAAGGATCAGGACAAGTATTGTTCTCCATTTCATTCCAAGACTTGTCTTCCAGAAATTTCACATCTCGACTTACGACAAATTTCTTAGTTATAGGATTAAACAATCTGTATGCCTTAGATTGATCACTATATCCTATAAAAATATACTTTTCACTCCTATCATCGGTACAAAATTTTTAACCTTTGAGGTGGTGATCTATTCAAAATATATACCGAACATGCAACTGCTTCAGCCCATAGATCTTTAGACAAATTTCGTGTTTTAAGCAAGCTTCGAGCCATATTCATAATTTTTTGATTCTTTCTTTCTGCGACTCCGTTCTGCTGTGGAGTATAGCTGGTTGTCGTTTCTTTTTTAATACCATGTTGTTTGCAAAAATCAATGAATTCGTTAGATTCATACTCACCTCCTTTATCAGACCTCAGAACTTTAATAAACTTGCCACTTTGTTTTTCAGCCTCGGCCTTGAACTCTTTAAACTTCGAAAATGTTTCTGATTTATATTTGATGAAATGCACCCAAATTTTCCTGCTAAAATCGTCAATGAAAGTAAGAAAATAGAGACTGCCAGCAACTGATTTTTCTTGCATAGGACCGCATAAATCTGTATGCACTAACTCTAGTTTTTCTTTGGCTCTATTAGTGGCTGAAGCAAAACTATCTCGTTTATGTTTACCCATAATACAACTTGTACATGAAGAGATATGATCAGACAAAGAAGGCAACCCTTTCACCATGGACTGACTTTGCAACAAACTCATACTTTTGATAGGTAAATGACCATATCGCAAATGCCACAAATCAGAGTTAGTTGGCGTTGAAACATTATGTGCATACAACTTCTCACTTTTTAACTGTAACTGATACAACATGTTCTTTGTCATTGGAATCTTTGCAACAAGAGACTTATGCTTATCAACAATCGTGCAAGTAGTGTTGTGAAAACTAACATCATAACCATGTGCATCTAACTGACAAACACTCAACAAATTATGCTTGAAATTGGGTACATAATAAACATCATAAATATTCTTCACAACATTTTGTTTGGTTAAGACAGGAACAACACCTTTTTCTGAAGCTTTAACCTGACGATCATCACCCAAACCAATAGATGAACTGAAAGATGTATCAAGATGTGAAAACAAATCACTATGACCAGTCATATGATTACTACATCCACTGTCAACCAACCAAACATCTTTATTAGGTACTTGCACAGTTACTTGGCATGCCAAAAATAAAGCATTTGATGTTTCACATTCAGTGTTTGTAACATTGGCTTTGTTTTTATACTGTAGTTTTCGACATTCAGACTTATAATGGCCATATTTTTTGCAGTAGTGACACTAAATTTTATATTTATCTATCCACTTACGACCATGATCATTTTGAGACTTCTCTGAATGTGTTTCAGTTACCTATGATCTATCATCAGACTGAGACTATCATCTACCTTTACTTTTCCTGCCACGAAAACCTCTGCCTCTACCTCTATCCATTGACGCTTTAGATTTAATAGCATGCTCTAAATCACTGACATCTAAATTAATTCTTGCTTCATGTGCCAACAAAGAACTAGTTAATTCTTCCACAGATAATTTTGTCAATTCTCTTGATTCAAAAACAGTAACGATCATATCAAATTTTTTTGGCAAACATCTAAGAACTTTTTCAACAATTCTTTGGTCATTTAGTTCTTCACCATTCATCCGAAGCTGATTTACAACACCCATAACTTTAGTCATAAAATGATCAATTGTTTCCGAGTCAGTCATTTTAAGCGTTTCAAATTGGGTTCTAAGTGTCTGTAATATTACCATTTTTACTTTATCATTTCCTTGATAAGCAGCCTTAAGTATATCCCAAATTGATTTAGCAGTTTTAGCAGCAGTAATTTTAGGAAAGATAGCGTCATCTAATGAATTTAAAATGCAGGACTTTGCTCTACCTTCTTTCTGTTTAATTTCATCAAATTGTCTTCTTTGGGCAGCAGTCATACCAGAAATTTCATTTGCGTCAGGTTCTTGGAACCCCAACTCTATTAATTCCCAACACCCTAAGCCTTGTAAACATGCTTGCATTTTAAGACTCCAAAAATCATAATTTTTCCCACTAAATGATGGTGTCGAAATGGCAAACTGACTTTTTGAAGCCATTTTAAAAACAATCACCTTTAATAAACCAACAGTCTTTACCCTTTATTAGAAGCGAAAGAACAATAAGTCAAGACTGCCTCAAACTGCCGCAAGAACTCTACCAAAAATTTCAGATTTTTGTTTTTAAACAACCACACCAGTTACATGACTGGTATTGCTAATGTTAATTGAAAGAAAAAGGTATTTGGATGGCAACATACACTTTGTAATCTTCAAAAAATTTAGTTCTACAACTACTATTCTTTGACATACACTACATATTTTTTTTCGCTGGCAGCAGCAAACAACAAACAATGCTTCTATGGTGGCAGCGAACAGCACATCAAATTAGAACATACAGCAAACTAGAACATACAGCAAATGCTTCTATAGTGGCAGCAGGTTCGAACGCAAAATTCTCAACAGCAAGACCGTTCCAGCAGTTCCGGCAACTATGAAGGTCGTCCTTCCTTCTCACCCACGTTGGCTCTGTTGTTTTCTTCACGCAACAGCAAACAGGCGGTGGTAGCAAACAAGCTTCTCTGTTGTTGCAGAAAACAAATCTCCAGCCTTTGTCCAAGAAGAACCCCAAGGCTCCGATACCATGACAAATTCACAGAAGGCAAAGAAACTAAACAGCAGAGTAAGAATGAAATGGAACAGCAAAACGGTGAGAACACACATCGTTTGATAGATTCATTAAACTGAATTTATACAAGGATACTGGACGGTTATCCAGAAACTGAAATGTAACTAAATCAAAACTGACCCTAAACTAATCACATAGCACAGCGGAACTAATTCTTTAACAGTGGGTTATCAAACGGAAAATCAATTGATGCAAACATCTGCACATCTCCAGCAATAAAATCAAACATAAATTTTGGCTTGCAAATGCTACAACATCAAACATAATTTTTGTATGTCAAATACCTTAAAAAAACATTATGAGGTGGAATGTATTTTTTTATTTTGAAGAGTGAGGAATGAGAGTTTTTGCTGGACATTTTATAACGTTTTAATCTTTCTTTCATCAAAGTTGAAATTTTGTTCATGTTGGCCAAGGTGTATTTTTTTTTAATTTAAAAATAAAAATTGTTAATTTAAATATCTTATATAGTTATTTAAATCTATGTAAAATTGTAAACATCTTTACTCTTTCATCAATTATAGAATTCACGTGTGTTTCGAACTACCAAGTGTAGTTCATCATCAAATCAAAGAATGTTGCTTCGCTGACCAATTTTAGCAATTAAGAACTTATAATTTTTACACATTTTAACTAACTAATAAAGTATTATTAATTATAATTGTAAATTTATAAAAAATAAATTAAAAGTCAACATAATAACTAAATATTAATAAATTAAAAATATATATAAATAATAGCAAACCCAGTAATAATAATAAAATAAACTTTAACTATTTAATAAAGTAATATTAATAATAATTGTAAATTCATAAATAAATTACTCTTTCCTAAAGTCTCATACGATGGAGAGATAGAGAGAGTGAGAGGAAGGGAGAGAAAGGGACAAGAGGAAAGATGAGAGAGGACTTGAGATACAAGAGGAGAGAAGGAGGGATAGAGAAATGGAGTTGGAAGGAAAGAGAGGGAGGGAACAAGAATCACATAGAGAGAGAAAATTGGAGAGAGAAAGAGAGAGTGTCAAGGGAGAGATGGAGAGAGAGTGTATATGTTTGGGGTGAGATAGAGATAAATAAATAGAGATATAGAGAAGAGGGGGAGAGAAGGAGAAATAATGACAGAGTTGGAGAGCACACAAGAGAGACAGAGACTGAGACATAGAGATGAAGGGGAGATACATAGGGAGGCAGTGTTAGGGTCATAGGTTTTCGTTGTCAAATTTATTTTCCTTATCCTTTAATTTTCAGTTGTGAGTAATTGAGCCTATAACTACTCTTGTTGCCATAGCCTCAAAGTCACTATCCGACATCGTTGAAATTCTTCCATAAAGGGTTCATCGAAAGTGTGAAAGATTCTATGTCTTTGAGAGGGTCATGAGTTCATATTTTCATGTAGAGTAATTGAGGTTTAAGGGTTTCATTTCATGGAGTTTCCATTTATTACAAGTTAGAATCATAATAGTCAAGTTCCATTTGTTAAAGGTTTATATGTATGTTAATGGTGTTCATCATATCCTGGTGTCACCATTCACATTTCACCTTTCATAAATAACCTTTTTATATTTCTTATATGCACTATTTACCATGATATACTACATTCATACACCATTTACCATCATGTCACCCCTAAATACACCTCTCATCATCATTTCCATTACATCCCCCTAAATTCATATCTCATCATCATCATTCATAATAATCCCTTTAACCAAATTTACACCCATGACCAAAACAAGACATATGAGGCACACATTTTGAAATTTTGTTGAAGTTTCCCTCTCTCTCCATCCACAACATGTGCTATAATAAGGCTTCATGTTCAAACAAGAGACCAGAAGGTCAAAAGCAGCTTGGAAGAAGATCAAGGGCAGTTTTTTCAAGTGGGGAAAGGTTTCCACACAGTCGTTGCATAACTGCTGCACAAATGGGTAGCAGCCATATGTTGAGATTCAACAAGATGATGAGCTTGGTGAAAAGAGTCGCCTTCACTAAGTGGGCCCACAGGCTATTTTTGGCGCAAGTCTATTTTTACACTATGTCTATTTTTAGACATGGTTATCATATTTCAGAAGTTGCAGGATGCTATTTGTGGATGGTTGATCAAGTTGGAAAAATAGATGAAATTCTATTTTTAGAATATTGGGCGAAGTCTATTTATAGATCGTTAATCTAAAAGTAGATGCATGTCAATTATTATTAGCTCTTAATAATAATTAGACTCTAAACAACAACTTATTCTCTTGGAGCACTTCAGTTCAGTGCACAGATGTGGCATAGCAGCTGACAGAAAGAATTATGCTATTCCTAAGGGTTTACTGGAGCTAATGCATGGAGGACTCAATTAGAAATCAAGTGGCAGAGTTATGACACAGTTGGAAGAAGTATTTATGGAGTTGTATTCAGTTTAACTCGGTTAGACTCAGTTGATCTAGTTGTATCTAGTCTAACTGATTGATACACTAGTGAGAGTGGAGTGAATTAATTAGTTAATTAATTCACAAAGAATGACTCATTAATAAACTGAACAATACATCAGTTAACTACAATGCAGGGTAGTTTCAGTGGAGACCAGTGGAGAGGTAGGTGAAAGGGCAAGGTAGACTATCTGTTGTGACTATAGTGATGCATTGATTTCATCACACACTCAGTGGAGATGCCAATGAGGATTGCGCAGTCAAGGATGGAGTAACTTGAAATCATTCAAAGCTATTCTTCAACAGAGATTGTGCAGTGGAGGCAGGCTAGCAGGTGGCATATATCAGTGCATGGATTTGCAAGATTAGGCCTGTATAGTGTATGAAAATTGTACTGTATTGAGGGCTTCTGTTAATCTTTGTATGCTTGTATGAGATTGTCATATGATCTCCATGTTACATAATATATAGTTGGGGTTTCCATCTTCAGGCTTTCCCGGTTAAAAACTGTGTTATGTGCGATTGAATATTTTTGTTTATGCTTCACATGTGTGTGCAATTAATTTTTCCACAAAAGATTAACAAGTGGAACAGATTCAGTATCTTGCATAAAGTTAAATAGTGTGAGATTAGGTGGATCTTAGAAATATGCATGCTTAGTGCATATAATTTCTACATGGTATCAGAGCATTGTTGATTGAAGATTGCAATTGTGAAGTGAGTTTGTGCTGGTGGACAATTCGAATTTGCTACAGAAGATTCTTGGTGCAGAAATCGATTATACATTAAAATGTCTTTCAACAGGTTGAGATTGGAGTATGCCCTTGATGGGAGTTTGAATTACATAGCCTAGAATAACAGGATGGAGGCGGTGCTGGAGGATAATGGGCTGAAGGGGTTCATCGATAGCGATGCTCCTAAGCCGGGATCTAGCGATGCTGCATTACTTGATGCATGGCAAAAGAAGACTGCAATGATGAGGAGGATTCTGTTGCAAGGTGTGAAGGACCACATTTTGTCCAGCCTTCACGGGAAATCCACTCCATTCTTAATGTGGAAGGCTTTGATAGACTTGTTCCAAAGAAGAAGTGACCAGAGAAAGTTGGCGCTTAAAGACAAGCTCATAAAAATAAAAATGGAGAAAGGCGACAGTATTCCAAAATAACTCCCAAAGTTTATCCACTGCAAGGATGAGCTAGGAAGTGTGGGGGTTACTTTTTATGAAGAAGACATCGTGATATTGGCTCTCCTTGGGCTTCCGAAGAGTTGGCATAGCTACGAAGACTCTGTCAATGGACGAGAGAAACTGCCAGGATGGGAGCGACTTTGGTCAGATCTTGTGCAAGAGGAGATAAGGCAGGGTACCAGGGAGGGATCTTCATCAAAGAATGAAGATGAAGAGAATTGAGCTATGGCTGCCAAAGCAAGGAAAGGAAAGGGGAAGAAAAATCCTTCTAAATCCGGTGCGAAAGGCAAGAAGCAAGACTTGTCCAAAGTGAATTGTTTTCACTGTCACGAGCATGGACATTTCTCCACTAACTATCCACAGAATAAGAAGAATAAGCAGGCTGCTGGATCTGTAGCTGGAGAGGCCTTAGCCTCGCAATTTGAGCTAGATTTTTCCTTGATTGCATGCTTGGTTTCAAGCTGCATGGGATCGGTGTGGTATCTTGACAGTGGTGCATCTTTCCATATGATGGGAGACAAAGATTTTTTTAGTGACTTGGAGGACAAGGACCTCCAGATGCATATAGAGATGGGTGATGATGGTCAGTATAGTGCAACTGGCATTGGGACCATTACCTTTGAGGGGGAGACCGGTAATAGATTCTTGTTGAAGAATGTCATGCATGTTCCCGGTTTGAAGAAAAACTTGGTCTCAGTTGCAATGCTAGAAGACAGGGGTTATGATGTTGTTTTCAGCGAGGGAAAGCTTTCCTTCAACATAAAACAACGGGTCAATCCAAGAAGATAGGGGTTGAAATTAAGAATCTCTACAAGCTAGAGGTAGATGGTTGTGTTGCAATGGTGGGCAAAGCAGAAGAAGTGGTGAGCTGGGATGAGGGCAAATTATGGCATAGGAGATTGGGCCATCTTCACCATGGCGCTTTGAAAATTTTGCAGCAAATTTCTACTGGACTTCCCAAGGGTACTCTTTCGTAGTCATATCAGTGCAAAGGATGTACAATGGGTAAGTTTGTGAAGACCACCTTTCATGAGAAGGAGAACCGTGCTTCGGTGATCCTGGAGAGAATTCACACAGACGTGTGTGGACCATTCTCGGTTGCTTCAACAGCGAAACACAGGTATTATGTGATATTTGTTGATGAATTTTCTCGTAGATGTTGTATCTTCTTCATGCAAAAGAAGAGTGAAACGTTCTCAAAGTTCTGTGAGTTTAAGGCATTGGTGGAGAAGGAGTTGGGGAAGCAGGTGAAAGCTCTAAGGAGCGATAATGGTGGTGAATACATCTCTGGTGAATTCAAAGACTTCTGTAGCAAAGAATGAATTCGAAGAGAACTTATAGCTCCTCATAACCCACAGCAGAATGGGGTCGCAGAGAGAAAAAACAAAATGATCGTGGGTGTTGCATGAGCGATGCTGCATGACCAGGGCCTACCGATGCACTTGTGGGCGAAAGAATGCAACACTGCGGTTTATGTGAAAAACTATTGTCCTCATAGAGTACTTGGCATGAGTACACCCGAGGAATCTTTTACTGGTAAGAAGCCTGATATTTCTCATTTGATGATTTTTGGCTCACCTGTTTACATTCATATGACGAAGGATACCAGGAAGAAGTTGGAGCCAACTGCAAAAGTTGGGATATTTGTGGGGTACACAGAAACACCCCATAACTATCGTGTGTATTTTCCAAACAGTCAGATGACTGTTACGTGACAGGATATAAAATTCAATGAGGTGAAAGCCATGAAGTTGTCGCTTGAGAGGGAGCTACACTTGCATGCGGAGGAGGAACTTCTTGTTCCCAAAGATGAGCCTCTAGATGTGGATCAGCCACAGGAGGATATTCATGGAGTGGAAGATTCCACTCATGTAGAACCAAACATCAGATAAGGCAAAAATCATACCACAAAAGCTGAGAAATTGAAGGTGGATGCGGCACAAAATGTAGGAGTTCCTACATCATAGCACAGACAGAGACAGTCACCTGGCCGATATACTGGATACATGGCTCTTATGAGCAAGTGTATTGTGACAGAGCCATCTTCTTTTGAAGAAGCAACGTAGGAGTCCACATGGGTAGATGCCATGGTGGAGGAGTATGACTCCATTGTCAGAAATAGTGCTTGGGAGATTGTTCCAAGGCCGGTGGGAAAATAAGTTGTAGGATCAAGATGGATATACAAGGTAAAGCAAGTTGTTGATGGGAGTGTCGAGAAGTATAAGGCAAGATTTGTTGCTCAGGGCTTCTCGTAGATTGAGGGGATTGACTATGAAGAAACCTTTGAACCTGTCGCACAATATTCTTCCATACAGACCATCCTTGCTCTCTCAACGCAGATGGGTTGGCACATTCATCATATGGATGTGAAGACTGTGTTCCTTAATGGGATCATTTAGGAAGAGGTGTACATTGAGTAGCCTGAGGGATTTGAGATCTTTAGTAGCGTCTTGCATGTGTGCAGGCTCAAAAGAGCGTTGTATGGGCTGAAACAAGCATCCCATGCTTGGTACACTCAGATTGACAGCTATTTCACTGGACTTGGCTTCACCAAGAGTGAGGCAGATGCAAACCTGTACTAGATTGTGGTGGAAGGTAAGCTTTTATCATTATAATTTATGTTGATGATTTAATACTAACAGGTGATGAGCATTTGATACACTCATGTAAGGCTGATCTTGCAAAGGAGTTTGAGATGAAGGATTTGGGCCTCCTTCATTATTTCCTTGGATTGGAAATATGGCAGCAGGAAGGTGAACTGTTTGTGTCTCAAGGCAAGTATGTCCGGGAGATACTGGGGAAGTTTCACATGCAAGGCTGCAAGCCTATCGACACTCCTCTTCCAGGAAATTGGAAGAAAGAGGATTCTACATCAGTAGAGGTAGTGGATGCCATTGTTTATCGACAGTTGGTGGGTTTTCTCATGTATTAGTCAATACAAGACTGCACATATGCTATGCGCTTGGCTGATCGATATAGGCTTGTCTTGTAGACTTTGAGACTTGGATTGCCTCCCGGGTTTCAGTTGGGTTGCTTAGCTTGGCTTGGATACTTGACTCAGCTACTCGGCGGCACTACCGGGCTCTGTTAGGCTTATCTGGGATACTCAGCTGGGCTACTCAACCTTGGATACTCAGTTGGGCTCATGGGATGATCGATCGGGCTTGGATTCCGGGCTGCTTGGCTTTTGGAAGGCAGGCAAGCATGTCCTAAGATATCTCAGGGGCACATCTGAGTATGGTTTATGGTATGGATAGATGGATGAGGTGAAGTTGCATGGCTTCATGGATGCAGATTGGGTAGGAAGCCCAACAAACAGAAAGAGCACATCAAGAGGGGTTCTCAGTATCGGATCTATGGCAGTTTCTTGGTACAGCAGGAAACAAATATCTGTAGCACTCAGTTCAGCAGAAGCAGAATACATGGCAGCAAGTTTAGCTGCATGTGAGGCTATATGGATAAGGAAGATTCTGGTTGGTTTGTTCGGTTCACATTTAGTTCCCACGGTGATTAATTGTGATAATCAGAGTTGCATTAAACTCTCGGTTAATCCTGTGTTTCATGACAGATCTAAACATATTGATATCCAGTATCATCATATCAGAGATTGTGTGCAGCGGAAGATCATGTTGCTTCAGTATATTCCCACGGAGGATCAGGATGCAGATATTCTGACAAAGGCGCTCACTAGGAGAAAATTTGAATACCATAGAGGCAAGATCGGGGTGAAGGATAATCCCTATCTTGTTGAGAGGGAGTGTTGAGATTCAACAAGATGATGAGCTTAGTGAAAAGAGTCGCCTTCACTAAGTGGGCCCACAAGCTATTTTTGGCGCAAGTCTATTTTTAGACATGATGATCATATTTCAGAAGTTGCAGGATGCTATTTGTGGATGGTTGATCAAGTTGGAAAATTAGATAAAATTCTGTTTTCAGAATATTGGGCAAATTCTATTTATGGATCATGAATCTAAAAATAGATGCATGTCGATTATTATTAGCTCTTAATAATAATCAGACTCTAAACAACAACTTATTCTCTTAGAGAACTTCAGTTCAGTGCATAGATGTGGCACAGCAACTGACAAAAGGAATTATGCTATTCCTAAGGGTTTACTGGAGCTAATGCATGGAGGACTCAGTTAGAACTCAAGTGGCAGAGTTATGACACAGTTGGAAGAAGTAGTTATGGAGTTGTATTCAGTTTAACTCAGTTAGACTCAGTTGAGCTAGTTGTATCTAGTCTAGCTGATTGATACACTAGTGAGAGTGGAGTGAATTAATTAGTTAATTAATTCACAAATAATAACTCATTAATCAACTGAACAATACATCAGTTAGCTACAGTGCATGGTAGTTTCAGTGGAGACCAGTGGAAAGATAGGTGAAAGGGAAAGATATACTATCTGTTGTGACTATAGTGATGCATTGATTGCATCACACACTCAGTGGAGATGCCAATGAGGATTGCGTAGTCAAGGATGGGGTAATTCGAATTCATTCAGAGCTATTCTTCAGCAGAGATTGCGCAGTGGAGGAAGGCTAGAAGGTGGCATAGATCGGTGCATGGATTTGCAAGATTGGGCCTGTATAGTGTATGACGATTGTACTGTACTAAGGGCTTGTGATAAGCTTTGTATGCTTGTATGAGATTGTCATATGATCTCCATGTTACATAATATATAGATGGGGTTTTCAGCTTCAGGCTTTCCCGGTTAAAAATTGTGTTATGTGTGATTGAATATTTTTGTTTATGCTTCACATGTGTGTGCAATTAATTTTTCCGCAAAAGATTAACAAGTGGAATAGATTCAGTATCTTGCATAAAGTTAAATAATGTGAGATCAGGTGGATCTTGGACATATGCATACTTAGTGCATATAATTTCTACACCACTTGGGAGGTTTGCAAGAGTTGGAGAGTCTACTTCAAGGATTCGACACCATTACACCATCATTGCAAGCATATCCATATACTCTTTTTGCTCAAGAGGATATGAAACCATATCAACCATGGAGGGCTACTTGGACTCGTTGCGGAAAATAATATGTTTTGGACGTCATTTTGAAACATTGTTTTCAACCACATGGAGTTGAATCTTGGAAAATTAAAAGAGGGTTTTCACAATAAAAAACCAAAGAAAAAAAATTATGTCGATTTGTTCACAGGTGTTACGGTTTAAGAGATATGCAACACTGTTGCAGACCTAGTTTTCAAAAACTAAAAATTTAAATTTTCCTTCTATTTTAGTCATTGTTTTTGGGCATGTTTTTCTAACACCTCAAAGTGAATTTTAAAAAACTAAAAGCGGTTTTTTTAGAGAATGAGCCAAATAAAAAAAAAAACCTTTGGTTTCTGCACAGGTGTCATATATTGGAATATACAAATGCATCTTTACAACCTAATTTTCATGTTACGTATTTCCTCTTTTATTTATGATTTTTTGGTTTTGATTGTGAGGATCTAGGGAGTAATTTGAAGAAACTGAGAAATGATTCTCTCATGGACACTCTCATATAAAAAAAACTCCCGCAGTTTTGTAACATCTATCCGGATTCAAGAAATATGGGTTAGTCTTTGAACCCTGTTTTTCCAGAAATTTGGTTCCCTCTGTTGTGCAACCCTTCACTACTATGCAACTCAAAATTCATGATGTTTAAGATTTTATATCAATTTCGAATCTTTCTGTTATGACATTGACGATATGGAAAAGAATGAATCGATAAAGATCATATTAGCAGATATGATAGGATGTCTTTTCTTAAATATAATGGTGTACCTTTCTCATCAGTCTTATTTTATCTTTAGTTCAAAAGCTTGATGTTTCTAAAACTCAGCGAGTTTCGATCCACTCCATGGATAAGAAATAAAATGTATCTGGTCATATGCATATCATTTGCTAAAAATTTATTTAAACCTAAACCAAATATGAAAAAGGGTTGATTGGAGAATATAAGAGACAAAGTTTTGTGTATGTTGTGATATTTTATACTCAACAATTAATGAAGAAGACCAGAGTTGTTTCTTTCAAGGATTCTTGTGTCAGAAAGTGTTGGTGATGTAATTTCTCATGTGCTTGTGTCCTTTTGCTTTAATTTATTTAGTCCTTTTCCTTTCAGTTAATCATAGATTTACTTTCCTTATTATTTGAAAGAATTTTACGTGACTACAGATTTCATCAAAGAGAGGTGTTATTTTTTCCTTTCAAATAATATTCATGTTTTTCACCTGAAACTAAGTGTAAAATTCCTCACTGATAGATGTTGTATGCTTAGTGGATTGTGATATTTTATTCCTCCATCATATACTACAATTGATTTTAATATCCAAAGTGTTGGCTATCTTTCCCTTAGTAAAGAACTGCTCACTATCCAATCTTGATCACTAAGATTTTCTAAAACATGTGACAACATACCCAAATGGATGTATTTGTCACTTTTCCATTAAAAAATACTTTTTTTTTTTAACAAATTCATTTCTCTTGTTCTTAAGAACTAGATTAAAATATGAAAACACTGAAAGATCCTATAGAGAGATCCCTCTCTAAGCCAGAAGGGCTAGAATCTAGTCCAAAAGTGATTTGTGTTTACCTTTGTGGCCCTTTTCTTGGCCTAAAGGGATTCAAGGAGTGCTAACATATTGGTGTCATTGTCGGGGATCGAAAGGCCACATTTTCCCTGGGTGTGAACAACAACAATCATATCTAATTGCTAATGGTGAACAATAGTTGGACATAAGAAGGATGAACCATTCACCTTGCGACTCCAAAAAAGTAGAACTCAAATTTTCAAGTTCCACTAGTTTCTCCATGTCTTCAAGATGAATTCTCAATCCAAAAGGTATGCTCCTTTAAAATGAGATCACATTTTGGGTTTTCAAAACCGCATGCCTCATATAAATTAGCAAATGTTTTTGCCAAAACTCAGAGAGCATAAAGGAGATGATGTTGCTTTTCACTTGGTTAAATTTCACATGAATGTATGTAAATTTGGAGTTAATTTTCATGAGGATTTCTTAATGAAAATGTTTATGGAAAACTTGGAGGACAACATAAGATCATGGTATTAAGGATTTCCATCTTCTAGTCTATCTTCTCTTAAGGTTTTCTATGCGGCATTTTGTAAAAATTATAAGCAAACTTACCCTTCTATAGTGTTGGTAGAAATTTTTTGTGGAAATTTTGATGACCTTATTTAGCATATGGGAATTGACATTTATGATAAGGATTTAATGTATGATGAAAATGAAGAAGATTTGTTTAAGTTATCTTTTCATCACGATGGAATATTAGAAACTAGTTGCCATCATATTCAAGAGAAATTCCAACAAATAGTAGATTTTCTCATGCCTAAAAATGAAGTAGATTAGCTTTCCGCTGCAGATAGTTATGATTCCCTTCATTCTCTTCCTTTTCTGAAATTTTAATTCAGGAAGAAATTTGTGAAGATCATAATTTTCAGTTTTCTCGCATAGAAACTATGGAGAGTCATGATTCATTCGTTGAGTTTAAAATAAATGTGCAGCATGAAGAGACTTATGAAGAACATATTTATTAAAGTGCATGCACAAAAATTTTAGATGATGAAATTTTTCGTGGTGATAACTACCTAGAATTGCACGAAAATTATGAAGAAGAGCATATTGTTTTAGACCTCTTAGATGTGGATTTTTTTGTTGTTGATAATGTGGCTACCTCAAATGCATATTTTCAAGAGCACATTTTTATTTTTCGTTACAAAATTATAAAATTGATGAACAGAGTTTTTCCTTTCATTCTGACAAAGATTTTGCATTGGACAATGTAGAAAAACTAGTGGCTAAAAACGAAGGGAGTTCTTGTATTTTTGTTGAATTTTAAGGCAGGGAAATGTTTCAGATTACTGAGGATCCTTTTGTTAATTTTCTGCATTCGTCAGTGAAGATGAATTTTCTTGTATTATGGATCACGAGAAAAATTTCAATGGAAAGTTTGAGTCGCCATTTTCTAGATTTTTCTTTATGCTTGGTGCAGCTGAATACAAGCATAAGTCAGACAGAAATTTACTTGATTGGTTACACTGGAGGCATAATTACACATGATTGTATATACATCTTCAGTAGGTGCAGACAACTATTAACAATGTTTGAAGACTGAAGAGAAGGCCCTAGAACTTTGGTGATGTGTTGTCAAACTTTTGATTTACTTTAAGGTTTTCAGCTTTGTAATTATTTTGTGAGTTGATTTTTGTCTTTTTATATTTGAATCCATTGCCCAATGGTTTGAATAGGCTACTCCTCTGTATTTTTTTTTCTTGGCACCTCGCTAGAAAGCTGCCATCACCATTGTGGCCAATGTTAGGGTCATATATTTTTGTCGTCAAATGTATTTTCCTTATCCTTTAATTTTCAGTTATGAGTAGTTGATCCTATGATTATTGTTGTTGTCATAGCCTCAAAGTCACTATCTGAAATCATTTAAATTCTTCCATAAAGAGTTCATCCAAAGTGTGAGAGAGTCTAAGTCTTTGAGAGGATCATGAAGTCATATTTTCATGTAGAGTAATTGAGGGTTTAAGGGTGTCATTTCATGGAGTTTCCATTTATTACAAGTTAAAACCATAACATTAAAGTTCCATTTTTTAAAGGTTTATATGTCTATTATTGGTGTTCATCATTTCCCCATGTCAACATTCACAATTCACCTTTCATAATTCATAACTCACCTTTATATATTTCTTACATGAACCATTTACCATGATATACTATATTCATTCACCATTTACCATCATGTCACCCCTCAATACACATCTCATCATCATTGTCATTACATCCCCCTGAATTCATATCTCATCATCATCATTCATAATTCATGATTATTAAAACCCCTTTAACCAAATTTACACCCATGACCAAAACAAGACATATGAGGCACACATTTTCAAATTTTGTTGAATTTTCCCTCTCTCTCTATCCAAAATCTATGATATGATAAGGCTTCATGTTCAAATAAGAGATCAAAAGGTCAAAAGTATCTTGGCAGAGGTTCAAATGCAGGTTTTTCAAGTGGGGGAAGGTTTCCACATAGTCATTGCACAACTGTTGAGCAATTGGGTAGTAACAATATAGGAGGTATGCAAGAGTTGGAGAGTCTACTGAAAGGGTTGTACACCATTACACCATCATTGCAAGAATTCCCATATACTTTTTTTTCTCAAGATGATCTACAACCATATCAACCATGAAGGGCTACTTGGAGTCACTGCACAAGTGTTGCTCAAAATACTTTGTTTTAGACATCATTTTGAAATGTTGTTTCCACCCACATGGAGCTGAATCTTGGAAAAATGAAAGAGGTTTTTATCAATAGCTGACCAATGAACGAAAACCTCTCTATTTGTGAACAATAATTATTTTTTAAGAGATATGAAATGTTATTGGAGACCTAGTTTTGAAAGAATAAAAATATTAATTTTCCTCCTGTTTTAGAAATTTTTTTTGGGCGCATTTTTCTAACAGTGGGATATGAATGTTTCAAAACTAAAAGATTTTTTGGTAGAGAATCATCAAAATAACAAAATAATCCTTCAGTTTATGAACAAGTTTCATAGATTGGAATATTCAAATGCATCTTTATTGCTTAAGTTTCAGGTTTTCATATTTCTTGTTTTAGTTATGATGTTTGGGTGCTAATTGTGAGGATCCGGGGAATAATTTGAAGAAATTGAGAGAGGTTTCTCTCATGTACACTCTCATATACAAAAAAGTGCCTCGGTTTTGTAACATATATTAGATTTAGGATATATGGGTTAGTCTTTGAACCCTATTTTTCCATAAATTCGGTTCCCTCTGTTGTGCAATCCTTCACTGTGTTGCAACTCAGACTTCATGAAGTTTTTTCTTTTGTATAAATTTTGAATCTTGATGTTATGATGTTGAGGATAGGTACAAGAATGAATCAATACATATCTTTATAGATCAGATAGGATTTCTTTTCTTAAAATATAATGTTGTACCTTTGTCATTAGTTTTATTTTCGCTTTAGTTCAAAATCTTGATGTTTCTAAAACTCAGATAGTTTTGATCCACTCAGTGGATAATCAATACAATGTATCTGGTTATATGGATCTCCTTTGCTGAAAATTTATTTAAGCCTAAAAAAATATGAAGAAAGTGTTGATTGGCGAATACAAGAGAAAAATTTTAGTGTATGTTATGATCCTTTATACTCATTGATCAATGAAGAAGACCAGAGTTGTTTCTTTCAAGGATTCGTGTGTCAACAAGTGTTGGTGATGTGATTTTTCATGTGCTTATGCGTCCTTTTGCTTTCAATTATTCATAGTCCTTTTTATTTCAGTTATTCATAGTCCTTTTCCTTTTAGTTACTCATAGATTTACTTTCCTAATTATTTGAAAGAAGTTTATGTGAATGTAGATTTCATCCAAGACAGGTACTCTCTCTTCCTTTCAAATAATATTCATGTTGTTCATCTGAAACTAAGTGTAAAATTCACCCCTGGTAGATAATTTATGCTTAGTGAAATGTGATATTTTATTCATCCATCATATACTACAACCAATTTTAAGATCCAAAGTGTTGCCTATATTTCCCTTAGTAAAGAATTCCTCACTATCCAATCCTGATCACTGAGATTTTATAAAACATGTGACTCCATACCCAATGGATGTCTCTGTCACTCTGCCATAAAAAAATAATTAAACAAATTCATTTCTCTTGTTCTTAAAAACTAGCTTAAAATATGAAAACACTAAAAGATCCTATAGATAGATCCCTCTCTAGGTCAGAAGGGTTATATTCTGGTCCAAAAGAGGTTTGTGGTTACCTCTGTGGCCCTTTCATCTACCTAAAGGGATTCACAAAGAGCTAACATATTGGCATCGTTGTCGAGGATCGAAAGTTCACATTTTCCCCTTGTGTGAATGACAAGGATCATATCTAATTGTTGATGGTGAACAAGAGTTGGACATCAGAAGCTTGAACCATTCATCTCGCGACTCAAATCAGGAAGAACTCAAATTTTAAAGCTCCATTGGTGTCTCCACGTCTTTAAGATGAATTCTCAATCAAGAAGATATTCTCCTTTAAAACGAGATCACATTCGAGGTTTTCCAAATGACATGCCTCATGTAGACTGGCAAACTTTTTTTCCAAAATTTGGAGACGAGAAAGGAGATGATGCTGCTCCTCACTTGGTTAAATTTCACATGCATGTATGTAGACTTGGAGTTGAGTTTCATGAGGATTTCCTAATAAAAATGTGTGTGGGAACCTTGGAGGAAAATGAAAGATCATGGTATGAAGGATTTCCAGTTGCTAGACTATGTTTTCTTAAGGTTTTCTATGCATCATTTTGTAAAAACTATAAGCAAAATTACCGTTCTATAGTTCTGGTAGAAAGTTTTTTTTGGAAATTTTGATGATCTTATTCAGCATATGGGAATTGAAATTTATGATAAGGATTTAATGTCTGATGAAATTGAAGAAGCTTTTTTTGAGTTATCTTTTCATCAGGATGGAATATCAGAAACTAGTTTCCATCATATTCAAGAGAACTTCTATCAAATATTAGCTTTTCTCGTGCTTGAAAATGAAGTAGATCAACTTTTGATGTAGAAAGTTATGATTCATCCTCCAATTTTGTTGATAATTTGCAGTAATATAATATATAGGAGATTCTTGTTCCAACTGCCCTTCATTCTCTTCCTTTTATGAGTTTTTAATTCAAGAAGAAACTTGTGAAGATCAAAAATTTCAGTTTGCTCGCATAGAAAATCTAGAGTCATGATTCATTCATTGAGTTTAAAAATAATGTGCCACATGAAGAGACTTATCAGGAACATATTTATGAAACTTCATGCACACAAATTTTATACAGTGAAATTGTTCATGGTGATAACTACCTAGAATTTCAAGAAAACTATGAAGAAGAGAAGGTTGTTTTAAGGCAGAATACCATAGATGGGACTTCATCCAAGGGCGAAGATGAATAAAATTTTTCATTGGTTGGAAAGGAAAAGAAGGGATAAGGGAAGAAATCTCAAACCAAACCAGAATCCAAGCGAGGGCGAAGGAGGTAATATTTGTCCAAAAGTAAAGGCTTCAATTGTCATGAATTTGGGCATCATGCCACTAAGTGTCCACACAAAAATTCGAGAAAAAATACCTTATGAGCAGCAGTAGGTGAAGCATTGGCTTCAAAGTTCAAGTTTTATTTCACCCTTATTTCATGCATGGAAAGCACAATGATGGGGAGTGTGTGGAACTTGGACTCTGGTGCATCATTCCACATCACAGAGTGTAGAGAATTTTTTAGTGACCTAGAGGAGAAATATTTGCAAATACACCTCGAGTTCGAGGACTATGGAAGGTACAACATGACCGGGATTGGTACGATCACCTTTCATAGGGAGTTAGGATCCCATCTCAGGCTTAAGGATTTCATTTTTGTTATAGTCCTAAAGAAAAATCTCATCTCTATTGCAATTTTGGAATAACATGGTTATGATGTGATCTTTAGCTAAGGAAGGAATTCCTGAGACACATTTCCACAGGACAAGTGAATCATATCGAGGTTCGGGTGAAGAATCTATATATGCTACATGTTGAAGACTTTGCTGCATTAAGAAATAAGGTAGAGAAAGTGCATATTCGTGATGTCGATGAACTTTGACACAAAATACTTGGCCATTTTCATCATGGCACCTTGAAGATTATGTAGAAAATAACCACTGGCCTCCCTAAAAGAGAACTTGAATGGAAGGATTTATGAAAAGGATGTACCTTGGGGAAGTACACAACATCCACATTCTATGATCAGGACAACAAAACACATGCATTCTTGGAAAGGATCTACTCTGATGTTTGTGGACCTTTCTCGACAACCTCCATTGCGAGACAAAAATGTTTTGCCATTTTTATTGATGACTTCTCATGGAAGTGTTGGATCTTATTCATGCGGAAGAAATATGGTACATTATCCAAGTTCATATAATTCAAGGCATTGGTTGAGAAAGAAACCGATAAGAAGGTGAAGGATCTTAGGAGCAATAATGGATGTGAGTACGTGACGAACGAATTCGAAAATTTATGTGTGAAAGAAGACATTCAATGAGAGTTGGAAACACCCTAGAACCCACAATAGAATGGGGTGGTTGAGAGAAAGAACCGTATAATTGTGGGAGATGTGAGGACTATGTTGCATGAACAAGGCCTACCACTACATTTGTGGGTAGAGGCATGCAACATAGCATTCTATTTGCATAATCGAACTCCTCATCAGATTCTCGGCATGATTACATTGGAGGAAGTTTTATCGGGGAGAAAGTCAGATGTGTCGCACTTTAGTATTTTTGGAGCCTCTGTTTACTGCCATGTCTCCAAATAATCAAGGAAGTAGCTTGAGAAAACCATATAATTGGGGGTATTTGTGGGTTACAAAGAATCTCCTCAAGACTATTGTGTGTACTTGTCATCCCTCATAATCAAAGTTGTGCGAAGGGATGTAAAATTTAATGAGGAGAAAGCGATGTGGTGCTTTTTTGAGAAGGATCTTTAGATCACACCATAATAGGAGATTTTAGCTCCAAAGGAGAAGCCTCAAGAAGTTGTGGAGTAGCCACAAATCGAGAAGTAGAGAGTGGAGACATCCACTCAAGCATAACGATCCAGAGAAGGCAGAAAAATGACCAAGGAAGTTGATAGAATTGTGCAGGATGTGAGGGAGAATGTGGGAGCTCCTTCAAATTTGTGGAGACAGAGAAGATCACCTGATCGGTACACTGGATACATGGCTCTAATCACTGAGCTTGTAGAGACTAAGTCATCCTATTTCGAGGAAGCAATAGATAAACCTGTATGGGTTGAAAAAATGGTGGAGGAATATAAATCCATTATAAAGAACATTGTTTGGGAAGTGGTCCAAAGACCAACAGATATATCAGTTGTGGGTTCGAGATGGATCTTCAAGGTTAATAAGGCAATAGAAAAAAGCATAGAGAAATAAAAGGCCAAATTTGTAGCCAAGGGATACTCTCAAGTTGAGGGAATTGACTATGAGGAGACCTTTTCTCCTATAGCAAGGTACTCATCCATTAGATCAATTATTTCTCTGGCTATGTAGATGGGGAGGAAGATCGACCAGATGGATGTAAAAACAAAATTTCTCAATGGGGTTATTAAGGAGGAGTTATACATCGATGAACCAAAAGTTTTTGAGACATTTGATCTAGAGTCTCATGTGTGCATACTCAAGCGAGCATTATATGGTCTCAAACAAGCACCCTGTGCTTGGTACATTGGGATCGACAACTATCTTACTGGTTTGGGCTTCACCAAAAGCAAAGCGGGTGAAAACCTATATCATATCTTAGTAGAAGGTAATTTGGTTATTATTATCTTATATGTTGATGATTTGATTTTAATCGGTGATGAGAAATTGATCAAATCTTGAAAGGAGGACCTTGCAAGGGAATTTGAAATGAAGGATATGGGTCTCGTGGCACCATTTCTTTGAGTTTGAAGTCTGGCAAGGCGATGGGGAACATTTTGTCTCTCAAGAAAAGTGTGCAAATGAGATATCACAGATATTCTACGTGGAGAGTTGTAAATCCATGGAGACACCTCTAGTGACCAACTAGAGGAAACAGGATGCCACTTTTGGTGAGGAAGTGGATGCTACCATTTATCGGCAGTTAGCGAGTTCACTGATGTATGTTGTGAAGACATGACCATATGTGCTATGTAGTTAACCAACTGAGCCATGATATGGTTAGTTCGACCAAATTATATTGGGAGGCCGCTATGCATGTTTTACGGTACCTGAGAGGCAACACCTAGTTTGGACTATGGTACAGATGGACAAAGTGAGTGAAGTTGTGTGGCTTCACGGATGTAGATTTGGCAAGGAGTCCATCAGACTAAAAGAGTACATTAGATGGAATTTTCAGTGTTGCGTCCACACTTGTTTCCTAATAAAATGGGAATCAAAGAATTGTGGTGCTCAGATTGACAAAAGGAGAATGCATTGCTACGATTCAAGCAACATGTAAGGCGATCTAGATGAGAAATATACTTGTGGGATTGTTTGGTCAGATGATGGATCCAAATGTGATATATTGTGATAATCATAGTTGTTTAAATATCTTTGAGAATCTTGTATTTCACGATTGATCCAAGTATATAGATATCCAATATCACCATTTGTGGGACTGTTTACAGAGTTGGATAATGTTGCTACACTATATTCTCATAAACGAACAAGATGCTGACATTTTGACAAAGGCCTTGTCAAGAGGGAAGTTTGAGTTCCACAAGTGCAGTATATGGGTGGTTTTTAATCCCTTTATTTCTAAGAGGGAATGTTGAAAAATGCAAGAAGAAATTCTCAATTTTATTTTTCCTTGATTAAATTGAGAAAATTTTAATTTCTACATCAGGAGACAACTTGGATGCAATTAACTGAGATGAAATGGATCTTTTCACTCAGTAAGCTCAGTAAATTCGAGTTAGAGGAGTTAGATTTCAGTTAAGCGTGTGTGATTGTTAATTTGTAGCAAGCAAGGTTAGCTATTTCAAGTTGTTTTTCAGTTAAAATAGTTCTAACTATTGGAGGAACTAGTGGAAGGTCAGTTGTGCAGTGGGACTTCAGTGTAACTCAGTTATCATCCAATTAACTAATAAATGAACCCAAAATAGCTAGTGCATGTATAGAATTCAAGTTCCCTAGCTCTGGTGGACATTCCAAGGTAGTGTAACATCATTTATAGACTAGACTTGATTGTGCAGGTGTTGCATGTAGTCAGATGATCAACCTTGGGAATTGCGCAATCATTTTGGAGGAATTTCCTAAATAATAAGCGCATAATTTCTCAAGGAATTGTGCAAGGAAATAGAGGCTCAAGCAAAGGCAGAATTTGACTAAGTCTAGGTCAAAGCTTCTTAGTGAACAGAGAGATAGGTTATATTTAGTTGCAAGTTGTGCTCAGTTGAGCAAAGAAATTGTAATACATCTTTATTCATCAAATTAATGCAAGAGGGGAAAGGGGTTTTTGTAGATTACTTTCATCTGGAGAAATACTGTGTGCATGGGTGTTATTTCTCATTTCATGTTTATGATTGATGTTCTAAATTGTGAATTGAATTCCGCAGAGCAATAGAGTAGGTTTGTGTCTTGTGATTTTTATTAGAACTTCATGAAAATTTGCAAATAACATCATAATTTCTACACCAAGAGGAAGAACCAATTCCAATTAGGTTGAGCATGCATTCTATTAACTATAAAAGAACTTTTCCTATTTGACAGGGGAGTCAAAACTAAACTAGGAGACCAAAATTAGCTAGCAAGTGAGTCAAAATTAGACTAGGAAACCCTAAAATACCAAAATATCCAATAATTGAGTGACATAGAAATAAGTGGAGTTAGAAATCAATTAGAACTTATTCGTGACTCTTATATGAAAAATACTAATGAGTTAGTTAGTTAAACTCCAAAATAAGACTAAATGTTAACTAACAAGGCAAGGAGAGAGAAAAATAGTGGTCAACTACTAAAAATTAGAGAGATTTGGGCATTCGCAATATGGAGGCCTATGCATGAGGGAATACAGACTAATGGACTGAAATTAATCATGTCACCCTACAAGTACTAAAATAAGTCTTTTTTTTTTTTTAAATGTGGTTCACAGACATTGGGTGGCCACTGCATCCACAGTGCAGTGGCTAGTGCATCCACGGTCCAATATCTACTTCATCCACAGTCCAATGTCTACTTCATCCACGGGAAAATCTAGGTAGATCAACCTGAAGGGATCTACCCGTTGGCCAAACTAGCATGGCCTAACCAGAAGAGATTCAAGGAGATTTGACCCCATGACCTCTTGATTAGCAAGGTACTTAGCAATGAGAACTCAACCAACTCAGCTATCTCTTAGGGCTATTATGAAAAACTTGCTAAAAAACAAAACCGCATAAAACTAGAAAATGTACTAGATAATAGAAAATATGATAACAGAGAATGTTTAGTAGTGAATAAAGCATTGCCATATATAACCTTAAATGGAAGAGAGTTTAATGATAATGAAAATGTAGATCATGATGAATTATAAAATGTAATGTACCTAATAACGAACCAAACTAAAATTTTTATAAATTTGAAATAATGTTGGATAAAAAAATATATTTTCAATACAAGTAGACATTGAAAACTAAAATCTATTTAACCCTAGAATTGACATATTATGGCTTTTGTTTTCAGTTAACCACATCTTACTCACAACCTGATCACTAGAAGCATGGGAGATGCTAGGAGAAAAGAAGGCACGAAACCTTGCACCCACTTAGAAAACTGCCACATACCCGATAATTTTCTGTTGTAAAGAGATATGAACAAGTTAAAATCGGCATGCCCTTGTTTCCATTGCGCATCTTAAACACAGTAATATACCGTTCACTACATTCTCACCACAGTATGATATGAAGACGTAAAATCAGCGTGCCCTTATTTCCATTGCTCATCTTAAACGTAGTAATAATACCGTTCACTACATTCTCACCATTACATGTGCGTTCAAGATGGAAAAGCATATTAAAATCGTGGTTTAATTTTTAATAGGCACTCTTATTGGTTTAAATCATAAATAAATTTGGAAAGCATTTATAAAATTACGGAGTATATCACTTTAATTATTTTATTTTTTTATTATATTTATATTAAAATTTTAGTTTAACATGTTATGAGGAATTTGGAGCAGGACATATAGTAGCTCTCTAGAAGTTTACTAGTAGCTACGTGTCAAGGTAGTTAGAAAGTTTTTTTGAGTTAAAAAATTAAATAAATAAATAAATAGATTAATTTAATAAAATAAACGAAATAAAGTTACAAATATATCTATCTTCTGAATTGATTTAAATAGTCAAAAACTTATTTTTGGAAGTTATTCAATGATTAGATTTCTAAATAGTTATGGAAAGCATTTATAAAATTAAGGAGTATATCACTTTAATTATTTTATTTTTTTCCTTATATTTATATTAGAATTTTGGTTTAATACCATAAATGAAATAAAGTTATAAATATATCCATCTTGAATTGATTTAAATAGTTAGAAGCTTATTTTGAAAGTTATTTAATGATGATATTTCTAAATATTTATATTAGTTATTAACACATAAAACAATAAAGACAAAAAAAAATTATCACAAGAAATAAAATAAGCAATAAAATATTATATTATTGAATGCAATTACCAAAAAATAAGAAATATGATTAACTAATATTATTTATATTAACATATATATACACTTTAATATACATGTTTATTATATATATGTGTGTTTTATTTTTTATTAATATATATATATATATATATATATATATATATATATATATATATATATATTACAATTAAATTTATTAAACATGTTTTAATATAATAATAATTCATTTTAAATTGAAATCTTAAAAAAAAATTATAATTCATCAAAAATAAAATAATAATAATAAATAATAAAATTCAATAATAAAATCTTAACTAATTATCTTACAAATAAATAAATTTAAATAATAAAAAAATTAAATTCTTAATATTAAACTATAAATGAGCAACATAAATAATTAATGACAAAAGACAAACTAATATGCAATAAATTGGTCCGCAGGGGCATGGTCTAATGGCCAATGGGCCTTTGATAAATTGTTCATGCTTGTTAAACGAAATCACGATTCAAGTCTCGTCTTATCCCGGTACTGCTCTTGCAGGCAGTTTACAGGCGGTTCCCTTTGAAAAGTTATAGTGGTAGTCGGAGGGTTGGACCTTTTGCGTCGCGCGCATGTGAAAGTTGCTGTTAAGTAGGTCACGAGTTCAGAGTCTCATCTTATCCGAGTGCGCTCTTGCGAGTTGGGCGATTCACGAAAATTTATAGTGGTAGGCATTTGGAGAGTTGGACCCCGCACCTGCAACGTGTGAAAATTTGCCCTAATGTTGCCGATCCTATGACAAACAAAAAACAAACTAATATGCAATAAACTGAATACTAATACCATACCTCCTCACATATAATAATGTAACTTATGGATCAGTCAAATAAAATTTGCCTCGTGATGTTTTAAACTAGTAAAATAAAAATAAATGTAATGATGTAAATGGAGATTTTATCAAACCCTAGACGCAATTGTAATATGATATTTCCTTTCTTGATCCAGTCAAAGTGGATAGAATCGATCCATGGTACTTACCGTGGTATTTTCCCATGATATTGACCCATGGTATTTCTTGTTGGTATTGACCCATCAAGCCTATAAAAGGGGAGAGAAGCTAGGCATTTAGAGCATTCTGGATTATCTATGTTATTATGTTTGGAGTTGAAGGCAGCAGCATTCTATCATTGATACGGGACGAAAACCGAAATTGATGTTTATGTGGTGAATCCATCCGGGGATTCACAAGTGGAGACTTGATTTCTTATATTTGTCATTGTCAAACGATTGTGCATGCAATTTGTAGGATTTTATAGTCTCGGCGCATGTATTTTACTTTCGGTGAATAATAATATAAATAAAATAGTTGCATTTCTGGTGATTACGGATTTCTTGATAAAAGATTGTATTAAATGAGAACGCTAAGATGTTTTAGATCTATCATCTTGCCAGCCTGAGAGTTTCATGCAAGGAACTTTAGTGAAATTTAATTTTCACCCTAGCCAAAATTTCTCACTTCGGTGATATTTATCACCCTAGTTGGATTTTTATTTTTTTAGTAAATTATTTTATTGGGAGACATAAGTGAAGGGAAAATCATTTATAAGTCTTCCATCATGAGATGAGTTTACACATACATTGAAATCATAATATTGTCTAGTGTAAAAGGGAACGTGTATTTGGGCAACATATCTCCAAACCAAGTGCTGAAATATTATTTCAAGAGGTTGTGTTATTTATATACTTTTGCTGGCGCCAACTTAACCTAGTTTCATGAGGGCCAAAATCAAAATGTGAAAAGGTAGAATACATTTTTGTATATTTCTTTGTCTTGCTATGTGAAGATGGATCGTCTTGAAGAAATTTTGAAAAACAACTAGAAAATCCTTGATGTACTAGTGAGGTTATATGGTCCTTTAAGTAGCCATATCTCCATAGACCAAAATGATAATCAAAGCAAGAAAAAAATCAACAACAAGAATGAACTAAGGAGGAGAGGACTATGCTTTATCTGCAAGGGACCTTGGGCCCTTAACCATTCCTGTCCAGGTGATAAGAAGAAGGCAACAAAGTCAGAACAAGAGGAGATTACTTCAAATCATGGGGAATATTTTGTAGATGGGTCTATTGATCCTCAAGATGGTAAGCAACATCATGACATTATTCAGGGAGGCTTGCAGGATGACAAACATTTGGAAGTGCATGAGGAAATTCTACCTAATGCCATTCATGAGGTTGATTACTATACAATGGAGTTCGTAGATCCCCAGGGGAATATCCATGAAGGTTATGAACAATCAAGTATAGATAAAATGCATCTATGTTCGACAGTTGAAAGGGATGAAAATATTGTCTCCACACATGAAGAAGACCTGGGAGATTTGAGTGAGGATCCAGCCATAGTGAACCAGCATGATGAGTATGATCACGAGGAGCAACATGACAAACATAATGTGCAAAATGGACCATTCCCAGAGAGTTGGTCAAAGGCTCAAGTTGAAGATGTGGTGGTTGGGCATCGGGTGCAAATAGATACAGAGACAGTCAACATGGCACTAGAATTTCCAGTAGAAGACTTTCGAGAAAGGATCAAGAATTTCAAGATAGATCTTATGTTGTTGAAGCAGAAAGTTTGGATAGTCCGAGACATTGCCTTACAGGAGAACAGAAAAATGAGGAACTCATAGGGGTGTGTGCCGAATCAAAGACCAAGTTGTCTAGTGTTAAAGAACAACTCAAATCCCTCATATGGCAGCAAGAGGAGTACGATTGGGAGTTCCAGAGCAGCCCTCTAAAGGAGTACATAGATAAGTCTTGCAACACTACCAACAACCCACCTTTATACATTGGGAAGAGAAGGGAAGAGTTCTCCAACTGAATCATGTTGGGTAACCAAGTAGAGAAGCATGAATTGAGCATCGAACAACATCAACATAGTAGATTTGCAGATATTCATCCCTCCCCAAGTATGGATTGGCGAGAGATTATGAGTTGGTATTCTATCGATAGGTTGATTCTTTGGAGGATACTCACAGCCGAGGGCATATTGCAGCTTGGGCCCTTTGGTGCGGGCAGTGATGGAGGGCTGAAATGGTACCATAACCCACAGGTCCCAGGATTTAGGTGGCATTGGGATTTGGGAGAATCTATTGGGGAAAGGATTATTTGGGATCCAGGTAAATCTATTGAGGGAAGGACTTCTTAGAGGATTGTTTGGGATCCAGGTATTGGAGGATCCATTCAGGACCATTCAACATGGAGGGTACATCGAATTGTATGGGATCCTGGTATCAATGTACAAATGCTTCTGTTGTGGATAGAAGTGGATCATTTGAGGACAAGAAATCTTTGGGCAGGAGGATTTGTAATATTCCCTTTCTTGATCCAGTCAAAGTGGATAGAATCGATCCATGGTACTTACCGTGGTATTTTCCCATGGTATTTCTTGTTGGTAATGACCCATCAAGCCTATAAAAGGGGAGAGAATCTAGGCATTTATAGCATTCTGGATTATCTATCTTATTATGTTTGGGTTGAGAACCTGGCATGGCCAGTTCAATTATTGATCCCGGGACGAAAACCCCGCGGTGATGTTTATGTGGTGAATCCATCCAGGATTCACAAGTGGGCTTCAGTTTCTTATATTTGTCATTGTCAAGTAGCTATGCATGAAATTTGGAGGATTTTATGGTCTGGGCATGTATTTTACTTTCAGTGAATAATAATATAAATAAATGGCTACATTTCTTGTGTTCTGGTTCTTGATGAAAGACTGTATTAAATGAGAACACTAAGATGTTTTAGATCTATCAAATTTTTTATTGTTTGGAATCTTACACAAATCCAATCGTCGCAAATCCAATCGTACATATTTCACATTGAAGACCACTAATTAATCCTAATGCAACATTTAAAAACTAATATAGTGTTTTACATTTGGCGCTGCGCTGCTCTGGACAACTTGTCATATTTATCTTATGCGCAAGTTAGAATATATCGGATTTTGTTGTGTTTAGCATACTGCTCGGCACCACTTTGTTAGATTTATTTTATCTGCAGAGTTAGAGATATGTGATCGGATTTTATTGGTGGGTAGAACACAGATTTTCAGTATTACAGACACGCAATAAACGTTTATGTCGACGCTTTCTTCTCTGTTCACGAATTGTATGAAAGGTACGTGCCAACTCTTTAAATTCATTGCACAACGCATCACTGGCGTGAAAATCACAACTGAAGAGATTATCTCACAATTTTCCGATTTGCGTGCTCTGCAAATAGAGGTTTCTGCTATTAAAACTACCTTGAAGTCGCCTTCTTTTGCAGTTCGCAAAGAAGTTGTCTTTAGGGTTTGGCTAAGGTTGGTGTTTCTGATTTCCACATCATTTCCTCTACAAAGGGGTTGGCAATGGCGATTCTGAAATTGGTAGCAGCGGGTAAAGGGCAGTGGATGGAAATCGCTCCTTTCCGTAAAGAATGCGTGGTGAAACGGTGGCCTTCCGGTAAAAATCTGCCCACCATCGCAGAGGAGCGGAGTCTGAGCAATGGCGAGCTCATGGATGGCCTTCACCGTTCGTTTCCTGCGGTCTCTAACTTCGAAGCAGATGGTGATGATGTAAGATTTTCGTCGGCAGAATGCTGACTCTTTTTTGTACACTGGGGAAAATCTTGTTGGGTGTTTTTGCATGTGAGAGATTTCTTATGGGAATCGATACGTGATTTGTGCCATCCATCTGTTAAAATACATATGGTTCTGCAATTACCAAAATTTGTATCAAATTTACCCCTGTTCTAATGTTTTAATTGAAAATTTACACATATTTTTCAGATTTGCCTGGTAATTTTCGATTGTTCACTGACAATTTTGGAATGAAATATTGTTCGAGATGTGACATTGTTGTAAATTTTTTTTCCAACTGAGCAGTTCTCAGAATTACATATATTATTTAGAATTGAACCATAAAAATTTGTAAGACCAAACCTTCCTGCCACATTTTCAAAACATCGTGTACAAAAAGAGAAATAGACAAAGCCTTCTGTGTTGTTCCAAAGGGCAACTTGGACGCTTCATTTTTTTTTAGCATGTCAAATATCTATTTGAGATATTGATAATATCGGATCCTTTGTAGGTATCTGCACATCTCCAGCAATAAAATCAAATATAAATTCTGGCTTGCAAACGCTACAATATCAAAACATAACTTTGGCATGCCAGATGCCCAAAAAGTATTGGTATCCACATAACTTTGGCATGTCAAATGCCCAAAAAGCATTGCGAAGCTTGATGTATTTTTTTGTTTTAAAGAGTCAGAAATGAAGAGTTTTGTATTCTTAAAACTCCAAAACCCTCGATGGAACATTCTCACCACACATAGGGAACAAAATGGGGTTGCAGATATCTGGTCAAAAAGGGGAATTATAATAAAAACAGGTATGATTCACTATTATCTATATCAATAGGGTGTACTAATAAACGGGTGTACTAATAAACGAAGAAACTATAGAGATTTTGTAGCATAATAATTCTGTATAAGTGATTCTTGATGGGTTAGGACAGATATTTCAAAAAAAATCAAAGATATATTAATAGATTTCAGAGTAAAATTATAAGTAGATATCAGAGATATGATAAGTAAATAGAATTTTTGATGGGTTAGGACAGAGATATTTCAAAAAAAATCAATGATATATTAATAGATTTCAGAGTAGAATTATAAGTAGATATCAGAGATATGATGAGTAAATAGAATTTTGAAAGAAATTATAACTGAAGTACAATAATGAATCTGTGACAAAAATCTATTTGAAAGAAAAGTAAATAAAAAAATAAGTTATTGTAATCACTTTTATCAATGAAAAGTAATATTTTTTTCGATTGAAAAAAATAAGGCTGTTTCTAAAAGCCGTTGTTTAATAAGGCAGTTTTTTCGCTCTGAAAATCATGGAAATTTTGGTAAGATTTTAAGAAAATTGGGCAGGGATTTTTGTAAATCCACGTTATAACTATCAAACTTTAATATTTTGGGTGTCCTAGAGGTTTTTGATGGTGCTAAATCCATTTCCACCATCAAAATCATGATTCAAACATTGTTACTATAAGATTTCTTAGTTTTTTTTTGTCTGGATTCCAGCCAATTTTAACTCTCCGAACAATTCTTCCATCTCGTTAAACAACTCCTTTACAAACCCTCCAAATATTAAACATAAGTTTTTGCACATCTTCCATATCAAATGCCCACGGATGATGCCTTTTTTATTTCAAAGAGGATGATGAGAAATCATGTGATATCTTTTTATTTCAAAGAGGATGATGAGAAATTATGAGTTTGATGTCTTCTTTTTTTATTTCAAAGAGGATGATGAGAAATTATGAGATGTCCTTTTATTTCAAAGAGGATGATGGGGAATTATTAGTTTTTCATTCCAAAGAATATGATTAGGAATATTGATAGCAATTTTTTGTATATTAAATAAGTCTTTTTTTTTTACACAAAAGAAAAAACCGTTACCCTTTTATGATAACCAATAAAAGGCAAATACAATTTCAATATGCAAAACTATATCTATATATTCATCAAATACATTACACACATTTATACATGAATTAGTCTCAAGATAGGAGATCTATCTTAGACGTACAAGAAGTTGGTTGAGGGAATATCTCAACCTCACACCAAACAAGGAAGCTAACTCCTATTAAATATGAACAGACTCTATACATAGAGAGTCACAACTGGACAAGTAGGAATTATACATTCTAACACACCCCCTTAATGACTACTTGTCTCGATATCACTTCGCAAAATCTAGTTGTGATCAAACATAACAAAAATAAGTCGACGTCCATATAAAGGAGCAACCATCCACCGGAATGCATGGGTACCAACCGCTGCAACCGCTGGTCTTGTAGGATGTCCTTCGTATACATGGTTCTATCAACCATTATCACTGCATACATGTACCTGTATCCACATATCCCCCCTCCAATGTGGGTTTTATTGGATGACCCGTAACCATGCTCTTCCTTCATCAGGGTTTTATCGGATGACCCGTAACCATGCTTTTCATCAGTGGCAAACACTGACATGGACCTGTTTCCAGTCTGCTTCACTATTATACGTGGTTTTTAGCTGACCACAAACTGACACTGCAAAATGGTTTCTGGCTAACCATGAACCTGTAGTTACAAAGTGGTTTTGAGATGACCACGAACTTTTACGGGGATACACATACCTTTATAAGGTGTACATACTCCATCTCTTGGAGTTACCAGGTACATAAAATGACCACTAAAAAACCATCCTAGACTTGCTTACCATTCAAATGAGTGACTCATCATCAAAAGTCTATTCTAAGAAAGCCACACTAATTCACACAAACTTTCACCTATATGTCCATCATGCTTTAATTTTCAGTGTCGTTGTTGGGCTGTTGCACAAAAATAATATTTATTACACTTCTATCTTACTATCTACCACAGAGTATCTTCGCATCCGCTTTCTTTTTCTCGTCTAATTGGTGTCTTGAATTCACGTGCGTGATTTGTTAGAGTAGCTAATTCTAACAAAACCACTCCATTGAGTTAGCTAGGCTCAATGCTTCAAATTTCAAAACATTTATAAATACGACATTTTACCGTGGCATAAGATTACTGAAAAGACTCCAACCCAACTACGATCCACAAAGCACTTAGTTTTGCAGCCTCCATCTCATGCCTTACCAGTGTATTTTCTTCTTCCAACTTGCGGACAGCAGCATTGGCACGTTCTACCTGCCCACTGGCTTTACGTAAGGCATTCTCCATTTCAGAAAGTTTCTTTTGGCAATCCTCCTCAGAAGCATTTTATATGCGGCAAGTGAGGGCGGGATATCACGCGGCACCCAAAACCAAAGGTATGTGCTTGATGTACAAGACTAAACCAACAGTGTATGCACGTCGAAAAACAACGCTGGCAATTAACTAAAATGGCAGACAGCGTCACACCACTCACTGCTCGCGTCGACAAGAGAGGCGTAGACAGCATTCCAGTGAACAGTCAGGCGTTTGGACGCAGGTCGAGACGATTTAAGCCACGCACAGGTCCAATAACCGTGCCAAAATAACAAAATAAATTGGAAATTGACCGGCTTAGCATGTATTTACAAAGTGAATGAGCCTTGACTCACCAAAAAGCTCCCTATAAAAAAAAATACCGATCAACGCACAACAAAAACTCCCCTCGACAAAGCATTGTCAACCGATGAAGCTACTGGTGGCGTTGTTTTAAACTCACGTGGCATACCTCCGTGGGCAATCTCCGAACTGAAAGGCGTAAGCGCCAACGCTTCTTTGCTCAACGATTTAAGCCACGCACGGAGTCCCTGCGCGCTCTCGGCGGGACGGCGTAGACAGCGGCGCGGAGACCAAGCGAGCGAGCGTATCAACGCACAAACGGCAAACAAATGAATCGGCCCGGACACGCGGCGGCGAAACGAATTGCGGAATGCGCGATGGAAAGACCGCTTTCACGGGACACCGTTACCGGTGGGCCCAGGTTTACAGATTTTTCCTCAGCCCAGGAGGGGCCGAGGTCCAGGCCATATGGCTCCGATACCAAGATAAATCTTTAATCTGCAAACTATATTATTCATCAAATAGATTACACACATTTATACATGAATTAGTCTCAAGATAGGAGATCTATCTTGGACGTACAATAAGTTGGTTGAGGGAATATCTCAACCTCACACCAAACAAGGAAACTAATTTTAGCTAACTCCTATTAAATATGAACAGACTCTATACATAGATAGTCACAACTGGACAAGTAGGAATTACACATTTTAACAAGGCCGTATAAGAAAAAACTAAAGCATTTTCTACCCAAAAAAAGAAACAAAGGACCCCTGAAGAAAGCTCCAACAGACAGCAAATCGGACATCATACATCATACAAGTAGGTAAAAGTAGAGTAAAAAACAGGCAACCATATCAGCCTCTCCCACTCAGAGAGAGAAATTCCCAACATGACGCACAGATCCATCAATCAACGTTGCTTGGACAGCCGGAGGTCCGCCACCAAATTCTGCTCACGGAAAATGTGAGAGAAGGAGATTCCTCTGAAAGACTAAAAATTCTCGATTTCGCGAGAGAGAGAAATTCCCAACATGACGCACAGATCCATCAATCAACGTTGCTTGGATAGCCGGAGGTCCGCCACCAAATTCTGCTGACGGAAAATGTGAAAGAAGGAGATTCCTCTGAAAGACTAAAAAATCTCGATTTCGCGCAACTTCTGCTGTAGAGCAGATTTCAGTAGTTTATCGGAATCTCCAATTGAGATATTGATAATACCTGATCCTTGGTGGGGAAAAACTATGTTCTCTCTTCATATTTGGGTGGGGCTTCCGATGATTGCTTCTCTGCTCAACAATATTTCCGAGATTGTTAGAAAAGTGTGTCGTTTACTATTTTTATTGGAAAATAAATTTCGATACCTTCCTTAAAGATGCATAAATAAGACTGGACCCACCGTATACTTCACTTGTAGGTTATCAACCTCCAAAACCCTTGATGGAAACATTTGCACATGCCAGCAATAAAATCAAACATAAATTTTGGGCAATATCAAACATAAGTTTCCCATGTCAAATGGGCAAAGAACAGGGTGAGGCGTCATGTTTTTTCATTTTATTTCAAAAGAGTATGGTGATGAATAACGAGTTATGTCCTCGAATGTTTGGTTAGGTTTTGACATGGCACCTAAAAAGTAAAAATAAGTTTAGCATACAGGTTCAAGAAAAACATGCTCATAAATAATAATATTTTTTTTTTTAATTTTGAAGTTGATGTAATATTTATAGCCATAGGAAAAAAAAATGTTTTATAAGAAGGATTTCCGGCAAGGAAAAGTTTTATAAAATTATTTATGGAATATTCAAAATAAGTGGTTAAATATAAGAAGTAAGAAAGCATCACTTACCTGCATATATAGGTAATGATAATATTAATGTCTTTTTATGAACTTAGGCGGGTATTAAAAAATAATAGAAAGTTTTATAAAATTATTTATGGAATATTCAAAATAAGTGGTTAAATATAAGAAGTAAGAAAGCATCACTTACCTGCATATATAGGTAATGATAATATTAATGTCTTTTTATGAACTTAGGCGGGTATTAAAAAATAATGATTAAATATATACTGAGTAGCAATGCATTAAATATTTGAAAACAATTCCCCTACTTACCATTCTGTCCATGTTTGAGTCATTGGATCAAAAGTTAGAAGATTGAAAACAACTCCCCTAGCTTCCACTGTGTTCATGTTTGAGGACGATTGAAATGTTTTAGGCCATTAGATCCACAAGTAAATAGTTTTTTATAATATTAGTTTTTTTTTTTTAATAAGTTAGATTGAATTTAAGTTTTGGTGACTTTTAAAATAAAATGTTGTTATTAAAAAATTGTTAGATTTTAACCTCAATTTAACATTTTGACTATGTCAAATTACACAAAAATAAATAAAAGCAAATTAAATAAAAAGATTGACATAATGTAATGAACATTTTAACTAGTCAAAATACAATAAAATAATAAAAATAATAAAATAAAATAATAATAAATTATAAAAACAGGCCATGGTATTCATGTGGAATGTAGTTTATTTAAAGAAGAAAATTAAGATGGCCTAGATCAATCTTAACTTTGGATCTACCAAGACCCAAGAGGGATCATATGTCTTGATATGCAAACCTCTTTTAGAGAATTGAAAAAGAGAATTGATCCCTTTGATAAATAATATAGATCTAAACTACTTATTTAATAAAACCATTTTTAAATGTTTATAACTATTATTCTTTTAAAATTTTACTTATTAAAATGTATCTAAATTTTCATACATCCAAATATACATAGTTTTTATTGTTCTATATTATTTTTGTTACAACTATTTTATTATTCAAAAAATACATGGTTTTTTTTGTTATATATTATTTATGTTACAATTGTTTTATTATTCATGAGTAGTTTTTCTTAATATATAGAAAATTAAATTAATAATGAAAATCTTTAAAATATGTGATCTTTTTTAAATTTCCAAATTATTTCATAGGACATGATTTATCTTGAGCAATAATGATGAATGTTCATAATTCTCATTTCTTAAATAACACTAAAATTACCTTTAATTACTTAATTGTAATAGTTTCTAACTACATAACAATTTGTAACCACATGCATACTCTTTCATATTTTTTTTTGTTAATGAATATCAAATTTCTTCTGTTCAATAAAACTATATACATATCTTTAATTACCTAATTGTAGCTAAAAAAAACTTACATGTTTTTTACTTTATAATCATAAACAATTTTCATATTATATGATGTCAAACTTGCTCAACTTTTTATTCTGAAATTTTAAACAAAGTTTTTCACTACATAATTTTAGCTTTTATAATTTTTTTATTTTTCAATTCCAAACAAAACTTACAAAAGAAAAAACCCACTCAGTCCTTACTGTAGATTATAGTTTTACAAAATTGACTAGGGATTTCACAAGTTATTTAGTTTATAACTTGTTCCACAATCAAAGAAATATGATTACACATAAAGAGGAGATTACTGATAACAAAAGGAAACATATACATACTACTCATTGCTCCATCTACAATCCAAATATCATCTCTGTATTCATATTAAGTTCAAACAACTCTCCCAAATATGTTTCTTGGGGAAAGGGAGCATAATCATACAAAACTACAACAAAATTCTTCAAAATTCCTGAACCTTTATTTCATCTTAGAAATCACCACATATAGAGTTCTCCTGCAGGATTTACAATCAAATATTTTTTCATGATCGACCCACAAAGTTGAAACCAAAATATCCTAACAAACTATCAGAGTGTGCATCAAGCAGTCACTCCTGCAACATAAAAATCAAAACAGAATTGGGTACAATCATGGTCTTACCTGCAAAAACATCACTATCTTAACAATACAAATAAACAAAATAGTTAGCCAGGGAGGCAAAATTCCAGAATATTGAAAGGAGTGGCGAGAAGTGGATGAGAACAGACGAGCGGTTCAGCCTTTATCATGTAATTCTGTGTTTTTTTCGACATCCTCCGCTCCTTAACTCTCATGATTTCCACTTCCCATTGTAGAAAGGTCAGTTTTGCTGTGTGTGTTGAGCTCTTTAGTGGGGAGATCTTGGAGGGACTGAATAAACCATAACCGCGTGCTCTACCAAAAAATCTTGTTGTATTTGAAAATCGGAAACTGGATTTCGGAGGGGGGATTAAGTGGTAAGACGTATTGAAGAAGGGTGGTGTGAAATGATGAGAGGAAGGCACATGGAGGAGTGAGTGGTAATGGATATTGCCTATTTCCCGCACCCCCCCCCCCCCCATGGTTAAAGTTAGAAGGTTGGGGGGGTTGAAATGTGTTAAGGACCGTCAAATGCATTAGGGTGAAGTGGAGGTGACAAAGATATGAAGAGGGCTTAGCAATGATGGGATGTGCAAAGACCGGATGGAAATGGCAGAAGGCATGGTGGGACCTACTCACATCGCAAATCGCAAAATTTGACATGAAGCAGTAGAGATAAACTCTAAACGGTGCGAAGTGCGAAGTGCGGGGGCAGGGAGTGAGGTAAGAGACATGGAGGGAAAGTGGAACCCAACCGCATCATAAATCACAAATTTTAACATGAAGTAGTAGAGATAAACTCTCAACAGTGAAAAGTGCAAAGCGCGGGAAGGTGGGAAGTGACGTGGAGGGAAAGTGGGACCCGACTGCATCGCAAATCACAAACTTTAACATGAAGCAGTAGGGATAAACTCTAAATGGTGCGAAGTGTGAAGCGTGGGAAGGCGAGAAGTGACGTGGAGGGAAAGTGGGACCCGAAAACAGCTTATAGATCGCAATATTTAAGTTTTAGTTTATAAGTGCAGAGGTAAACTCTTAAATCTGCGAAGTGCAAAGTGGGGGAAGAAAGGAGATGACATGGAGGGTGGAGCCCACTACATTGGTAGAGTTATAATGCAGAAAATGGTTATGCGGTAAGTATATGGGGATTCATATTATACGACACATATTCCAAGCGACCAGAAGTGGGGGGTGGAGCTGCTATGGTGGGGCAAACCGCATCGCAACTTACACAAAATACTTTGCGGGCGCCTAAGCTGTGAGTTATAAATTGTGTGAAATGTGATATGTGACGCGCTAAACGCTACAAACTGCGAAGAGGCAAAAGGTAAGGAAAATGCAGAATACAAGGGTTTACATGCAGATTTGGGTGATGTATAAAGTTTGTACTGGTCCCGCTTCATCGCATCGGCAAAAAAAAAAAATTGGCGTAAGTCTTAAGACATAAGGTTAGAAACCTACGGGTTTCGAAGTGCGGGCAATAGGTAAGGCTTATATGCGTGCCACGAGTGAACGGGTCCCACCTCATTGCAAACCTCATTTTACTCATTTTAACATTTACCCTTGCACCCATCCTGAAGAACTTGTGATCTGCGATTATGATTTGGATCTCTGTCATTGATCGTTCCTTATATCCAGTGGTCCTCACCGCTCGCTTGTCGTGGTTTTTTGATCTTGTCTCTTTGGGTGTGCTCGGTAATTTTTTTTTTCATGGAATACTTGCCATGCATTCATGACTTGACTTGCTTTAGCATTCACGGCTCGACCTGAACGTGTGCACGAATTGACCCAATCTCATTCAGGACTCTGCCCTTGTTGTTTTTCTGTCTTAATTGTTTCTCTATTGCCTTTGTCTTCACTAATAGTAACTGCTTCTCTGCCTCTGCCCTGTGTTTTCCTTATAGGGACCACTTCTCCATGTTATGTGAAGTCACAGGCCAATAGTATGCAATAAAATTAAATGTTGCAAAATCCAATTCATATCATATTTCAATGCCATGAGCTTTCTTGGCCTTCCTCCTGTTTCCTACTTAAACCATATCGCTTCCATGTCGTTCTTTGTTTGAATTACTTCATGCTTTGGTTTCTCCACTGAATTGTGCACACATTAGAGTGGAGTTTGAATTGGAAAGGTGCCAAAATGGAGTTTGAATATCTTGGAGAAATGTAGTTTAACTGGAGTTAGAGAGCTTCAGGCCGGTGGCATGCGTCAATGGAGGGTCGAGAATGGAGACGAACGCAGACAAAAACATAAAAGGAAATGGATAAAAAACAAGCAGAGGCCCACAGAGAGAGTCAACGTGTTACAAAAAAAGGAATGAAAAATGATATAGGGAAGTCCAATTCGTATCACATGTAGACTACACCCTTTACATATACAAAATACTAACTAGAAAAATATCTCAACGGCATCTACCTAATGCCTAAAACTCCCAATTCCTTCCCTACACATGTTGTATTAAAAATATTCGTGCATAATGAAACAAATTGACAATTCAACAAAACAAAACGAGACACATAAAATTATGACAACCTACAATCCCTAATTTGTATAAAATGGAAAATATCTCTTCTATAATTTACATGGCCCCATTCTTATTCCCTACCTTCTTTGTGGACTATAGCGATCGCTAGGTCGTTGACCGGCAATTAAATCATCCTTTGACCAAGAAGGTTTTTCTTTTTATTACATTTTAACCAAAGTTCTAAAAGTTTTATTTTCCTATTTATTACATTTTAACCAAATTATGAAATTTTAAGGTAAGTTTGAGTTTCGAGCTCTTATTGCACGCCAGGACATATAAAGTAATAAAACTTAGGGTATAAGTTTTTAGTTTCATTGAATTACACTAAAATATGAACTAATGTTAGTTTGGAATTAGCATTACTGTAACACATTTAATGTTAAATTTAGTTTTTGGAATTTAAAATTTGTTTGTGGTGTGATAATACATTTACAATTGGCTTTCCACATGCAACAAATGTCACCATTTTTTGTCCACAACTGTATTTGAAGTGCCATTTGTCTTCACATGACCACCTCCCAACTTTCCACAGCCTCTGCACCGCTTCACCCAACCTTCCTCATGACCTCATCCTTTTGCTGCATCTAACACATTGTACACATCTTTGGAGGCTTGTTCGACAAAGGAGAAATCTTTGAAGACACTTCAGCTGCATCACTAGAGGAACACAAAATGAGAATCCACGAAAAAATGGTTATGTCGTGCTGCTTGCTCATCATCTCCCGTACGATGGACTCCGAGGTGGGGGAGCAGATTCTTCAGCCATTCACAAGCAGAGGATTTTGTGTTATGGCATCGGCGCCTGATCTTCGCTACCTCTTCGAGAGGATCCCGGCAGAGGAATGGCTGAGAAAGATTGTGAGCGGTGATATCGATCCTAATGCAGTCCCATTCACCCATAATTTATCGAACCTCCTCAGCCTCACCGTTCTTAAAAAGTATTGAGGCATCTACATCGACATGATACTTCTCAGAATATTTTCGAGCCTAAAAAACACCATAGGAGCGTAGATTGTAGATCCTAAAACCGGGCGGTGGATTGAGCTAAATAATAGATTCGAATAATTCAAACAATAATGAAGGTTTTTCGGTACTCACCTACTTACCACTACTATAGAGGCAAGAATACAAATTGCAACTTTTCTTTGTTAGCTTTCAGTATTCATTTTTGCATTATTTGTTTTCTCCCTAGCTACTGTTGTAGTATGTTTAACTCAAGTTTGAGCCTTTCTACCTTCATCATAATATTCTTCTAATCAAATAAAGGAATCACATTAAATCAGACAAAACCCATCATGTAAGTCCTCGTACTCTCAAAAAATTTTGGCTACAAACACAATTTTATGATAAAAATGAAATCAAATTTGTTATTCCCTTATTACTGAGAGTGCTCTAACCCAAGGAAAATCCTAGAAAATACCAATTTGTGTACATTGTATGGACAATATGTGGAATCTAAATGCTTTCTCAAAATAACTAAAATGGCCAAAATGTTTTGCTTCATATGAGTTACCTTCCCCTCAACCATCATTACAACGTCTCTCTTCTCCAATTATATGCTAAAATAAGTGCAAGAGGAACAAGGGAAGATAGGAAATGCAATATGTGGAGGATTTAAGCTACCTTTCACTGCATTCTCTAGGAAAACAACATTGTTGAACTCCTTGAAGGTTCTGGTGGAGAAATCTAAACTAGCCAACTTGCGTTGTTTTTGCCATTTCTCTCCATCCACAATGAAAATATCATCCCACATTTTTCATCCCACAAAATGTCTTCCAAAATTTTGTGGTTGAACTTTACCTGTCAAATGAACAAAATAGATAATATAGATATCACAATCTGATATAGTGAAAAAATAGAGTACCATCTACTCTCATAAAAATATCTATTGATAAATATATATATATGGGAAAAAAATATAGTGAGAGCTACTGTGGTAAAAAAATAATATAGTAAGAGCTAAACCTTGACATCATTGGTACAAACGTAGCTGAAGGTAGGATAAGCTATAGCCTATGTTTTATAGCGTCTATGGTGATCAGCCATAAAGTCATGTAAGCCATTAAAATTAAAAATGGAATTCACCATAGTGCCAGCTATTGGTGGATATAGGTCTGCATTCCTTCATTTCATTTTGAGTAGAAGCATTGGCAGTAGTGCAGCAGAGCAATCAGCATAGCTACAACTATAGCTGCTGGTCATGGAAAATAGGCATTATGTTTATGTTCCATTCCTGTTAAATTTCCATGAATGGGAGGTTTACTAGGCATTCTGTTCATGTTCCCGTGGAGAACTTCTGGTTGCTATCAATTTAACCGTCAATTTCCAACCAACGGGTATAATATTAGGCTTCACTTCATAAGTGGGCCAGCTTATACGTGGCTAGCACTGCATATATACTATCCCATGCTGGACAATTGTTATTTATCTTTATTATTTTTATATTTTTAATTATATAATATGGATTGTTGACGAATAGCCAGTTTACACAAAGGTGCTATTTCATTTCAATGTCTGTTTCTGATATTATCTTTTCATATTTGTTCGCCTTAACCTTGTCTCTCATTGTTTGTTCTTGAATCATTTTAAGCGATCACATACAGTTGTATTGCCTCAAGGTCATTGCCAATAGCTTAATTCAAAGTGTAAGCGATAGCTTAATTTCAAAGTGTAAGCAAGGCATATGGCTTGGGGTAACTCTTTACACCGATTTTTAGGCTATCAGACTTCGGCAGGCCAAAGATTTTCAAGATATTAGACTCCAGTAGGGACTGTAGCTGCCTGTTGCTCTTGTTTAGAAAAACATGAGGCTGATGCCCCTACTGCCACGTTATTAATATTAAGAAATAATATGGTTATCACTTTGGGAACTTGTGGATGAGGCAATTAAAATTGCAGTAGTCTAACTAGACTGCTTTTTTGTCCTGAAAATTATGGAAATTCTGGTAAAATTTTAAGAAAATTTGACAGGGATTTTAGTAAATCCACATTATAACTATAAAACATTATTATTTTGGGTGTCCTAGAGGTTGATGGTGCTGAATCTATTTCTACATGATTCAAACACTGTTATTGTAAGATTTCTTAAATTTTTTTGGCCCGAATTCTGGCCAATTTTACCCATCGGTGTAATTCCTCCGTGTCTTGTTAAACAATTCCAATAAAATTTGTTAAGAGATGTTTTAAATTAGTAAAATAAAAAATCAAAATCAAGATCCAGTGCGTTGCGACTTGTTATATTTATCTTATCCTCAAAGTTAGAGAGGATATCTGATTTTATTGGCCGTAGTTTAGATTGTTTTTGTTTTTTAGCTCTGAAAATTATGGAAATTCTGGTAAGATTTTAAGAAAATTTGGTAGGGATTTTTGTAAATCTACGTTATAACTATCAAGCTTTAATATTTTGTGTGTCTTAAAGGTTTTTGATGATGCTCAATTGATTTCCACCATCAAAATCATAATTCAAAAACTATTACAATAAGGTTTCTTAAATTTTTTGGTCCGAATTCAGACCAATTTTGACCGTCGAAGCAATTAGTTGGTCCGTCTCTTTAGAAAACTCCTTGGTCCGAATTCAGACCAATTTTGACCGTCGAAGCAATTCGTTGGTCCGTCTCTTTAGAAAACTCCATTTTATTGTATTCGCATTTTAAAACTTGTCCAGCCGGGCACTGCGCTGCTCTGCACCACTCTGCTATATTTATCTGATCTGCAATGTTAGAGATATGAGATCGGATTTTATTGGTGAGTAGAAGACAGATTTTCAATCCAATCCGATACATTATTGCAATATATTGTTGATACATTATTGCAAATATATTGTTGGAATCTTCAAGAGAGGCTCTCCGTCAACGCAGGAAGCTTCGGCCAACAAACACGCAATAAACGTTTATTTCGCTTTCTTCGTGTTCATGAATTGAATGAAAGGTAGTTGCCAACTCTTTAAATTCATTGCACAACGCATCACGGGCTTGAAAATCACAACTCAAGAGATTATCTTACAATTTTCTGATTTGCGTGCTCTGCAAGTAGAGATTTCTGCTATTAAAAGTACCTTGAAGTCGCCTTCTTTTGCAGTTCACAAAGAAGTTGTCTTTAGGGTTTGGCTAAGGTTGGTGTTTCTGATTTCCACATCATTTCCTCCACAAAGGGGTTGGCAATGGCGATTCCGAAAATGGTAGCAGCGGGCAAAGGGCAGTGGATGGAAATCGCTCCTTTCCGGAAAGAATGCCTGGTGAAACAGCGGCCTTCCGGTAAAAAGCTGCTCACCATCGCAGAGGAGCGGAGTCTGAGCAATGGCGAGGTCATGGATGGCCTTCACCCTTCTTTTCCTGCAGTCTCTAACTTCGAAGCAGATGGTGATGATGCAAGATTTTCGTCCGCAGCATGCTGACTCTTTTTTGTACAATGGGGAAAATCTTGTTGGGGTTTTTGCATGTGAGAGAGTTGTTATGGGAATCGATAAGTGATTTGTGCGATCCATCTATTAAATAATGGTTCTGCAATTACCAAAACTAGTATAAATTTAAGCATATATTTTTCAGATTTGCCTGGTATAATTTTGGAATTTTGGGTGGCTAATTTACAATTTTGGATTGAAATATTGTTTGTTTGAAGAAATAGCTGAGCAGTTCTCACTTTTAGATAATATTGTTTAGAATTGCACCACAATACTTATAAAACCAAATCTCCTCACATCCTCTGAAGTTATAAAGAATACAGACTACAAAGAGAAATTGACAAAGCATAGAGAAATGGACAAGGCCTCATGTGTTGTTCCAGAGGGCAACTTGGCACTTTATTTTTTAGCATGTCAAATATCTGATTGAGATATTAATGAAAGACGGTTTTGTTTTTCTTAGTGTTTATGTTTATGCCATTTTAATGTTCCACCTGTCAGTTTTGTTTCTAAAAATCTCTGTGTTGACAGAGGAAATTTCATTCCTCACTGTGTGTTAGGATTTATCAGAAAATCCAACAATTTTCGTTGGCAGAATTCTGAACATATTTTTTGTGCTTCCAGGAAAATAAATCTTCTTGGGATTTTTTTGCATGTGAGAGAGTTGTTAGCGGAATCGATACGTGATTTGTGCGATCCATCTATTAAAATACATATGGTTCTGCAATTACCAAAATTTGAATTGAATTTACCCCTGTTCTAATGGTTTAATTGAAAATTTACAGATAATTTTCACATTTGCGTATGGGTCATTTTCGATTGTCGTTAACAATTATTTTTGGATTGAAATATTGTTTGAGATTTGACACAGCCAGGTATCTATATATTGGAATGGGAAGCTTGTTTTTTCCACCTGAAGAAATCGGGAACTACTCTCAGTGAATCTTTGAGGGTGAAAAACTGCGTTCTTCTCTCTTGAGATTTGGGTGGTGCTCCAGACGATTGCTTCTGTTCGAAATCATATTTCTGAGTTTCATATAAAAGTGTGTGCTTTTGATTATCATAGTTCGTTGACTACTTTTATTGGAAATAAATTTCGATATTTTCCTTGAAGATGCACAAGACCCATTATATTCTTTCATTGGCGGATACATTCACTTGTGGGTTATCAAACGGCAAATCCATTGATGGAAACATCTGCACATCTCCAGCAATAAAATCAAACATAAATTTTGGCTTGCAAATGCTACAACATCAAACATAATTTTTGTATGTCAAATACCTTAAAAAAACATTATGAGGTGGAATGTATTTTTTTATTTTGAAGAGTGAGGAATGAGAGTTTTTGCTGGACATTTTATAACGTTTTAATCTTTCTTTCATCAAAGTTGAAATTTTGTTCATGTTGGCCAAGGTGTATTTTTTTTTAATTTAAAAATAAAAATTGTTAATTTAAATATCTTATATAGTTATTTAAATCTATGTAAAATTGTAAACATCTTTACTCTTTCATCAATTGAAAAAACTTTAACTTATATAATAAAGTAATACTAATAATAATTGTAATTTAAATAATTACTCTTTAAAGTCTCATACTAAGGAGAGATAGAGGGAGTGAGAGGAAGGGAGAGAAAGGGACAAGAGGAAAGATGAGAGAGGACTTGAGATACAAGAGGAGAGAAGGAGGGATAGAGAAATGGAGTTGGAAGGAAAGAGAGGGAGGGAACAAGAATCACATAGAGAGAGAAAATTGGAGAGAGAAAGAGAGAGTGTCAAGGGAGAGATGGAGAGAGAGTGTATATGTTTGGGGTGAGATAGAGATAAATAAATAGAGATATAGAGAAGAGGGGGAGAGAAGGAGAAATAATGACAGAGTTGGAGAGCACACAAGAGAGACAGAGACTGAGACATAGAGATGAAGGGGAGATACATAGGGAGGCAGTGTTAGGGTCATAGGTTTTCGTTGTCAAATTTATTTTCCTTATCCTTTAATTTTCAGTTATGAGTAGTTGAGCCTATAACTACTGTTGTTGCCATAGCCTCAAAGTCACTATCTGACATCGTTGAAATTCTTCCATAAAGGGTTCATCGAAAGTGTGAAAGATTCTGTCTTTGAGAGGGTCATGAGTTCATATTTTCATGTAGAGTAATTGAGGTTTAAGGGTTTCATTTCATGGAGTTTCCATTTATTACAAGTTAGAACCATATTAGTCAAGTTCCATTTGTTAAAGGTTTATATGTATGTTAATGGTGTTCATCATATCCCCTTGTCACCATTCACATTTCACCTTTCATAAATAGCCTTTTTATATTTCTTACATGCACTATTTACCATGATATACTACATTCATTCACCATTTACCATCATGTCACCCCTGAATACACCTCTCATCATCATTTCCATTACATCCCCCTAAATTCATATCTCATCATCATCATTCATAATAATCCCTTTAACCAAATTTACACCCATGACCAAAACAAGACATATGAGGCACACATTTTCAAATTTTGTTTAAGTTTCCCTCTCTCTCCATCCACAACATGTGCTATAATAAGGCTTCATGTTCAAACAAGAGACCAAAAGGTCAAAAGCAGCTTGGAAGAAGATCAAGGGCAGGTTTTTCAAGTGGGGAAAGGTTTCCACACAGTCGTTGCATAACTGCTGCACAAATGGGTAGCAGCCATCTGTTGAGATTCAACAAGATGATGAGCTTAGTGAAAAGAGTCGCCTTCACTAAGTGGGCCCGCAGGCTATTTTTGGCGCAAGTCTATTTTTACACTATGTCTATTTTTAGACATGATGATCATATTTCAGAAGTTGCAGGATGCTATTTGTGGATTGTTGATCAAGTTGGAAAAATAGATGAAATTCTATTTTTAGAATATTGGGCGAAGTCTATTTATAGATCGTTAATCTAAAAATAGATGCATGTCAATTATTATTAGCTCTTAATAATAATTAGACTCTAAACAACAACTTATTCTCTTCGAGCACTTCAGTTCAGTGCACAGAGGTGGCATATCAGCTGACAAAAAGAATTATGCTATTCCTAAGGGTTTACTGGAGCTAATGCATGGAGGACTCAGTTAGAAATCAAGTGGTAGAGTTATGACACAGTTTGAAGAAGTATTTATGGAGTTGTATTCAGTTTAACTCAGTTAGAATCAGTTGATCTAGTTGTATCTAGTCTAACTGATTGATACACTAGTGAGAGTGGAGTGAATTAATTAGTTAATTAATTCAGAAAGTATAACTCATTAATCAACTGAACAATACATCAGTTAACTACAATGCAGGGTAGTTTTAGTGGAGACCAATGGAGAGGTAGGTGAAAGGGCAAGATAGACTATCTGTTGTGACTATAGTGATGCATTGATTTCATCACACACTCAGTGGAGATGCCAATGAGGATTGCGTAGTCAAGGATGGAGTAACTTGAAATCATTCAGAGCTATTCTTTAGCAGAGATTGCGCAGTGGAGGCAGGCTAGCAGGTGGCATATATCAGTGCATGGATTTGCAAGATTAGGCATGTATAGTGTATGACAATTGTACTGTATTGAGGGCTTCTGATAATCTTTGTATTCTTGTATGAGATTGTCATATGATCTCCATGTTACATAATATATAGTTGGGGTTTTCATCTTCAGGCTTTCCTGGTTAAAAAATGTGTTATGTGCGATTGAATATTTTTGTTTATGCTTCACATGTGTGTGCAATTAATTTTTCCGCAAAAGATTAACGAGTGGAACAGATTCAGTATCTTGCATAAAGTTAAATAGTGTGAGATTAGGTGGATCTTGGACATATGCATGCTTAGTGCATATAATTTCTACATGGTATCAGAGCATTGTTGATTGAAGATTGAAATTGTGAAGTGAGTTTGTGCTGGTGGACAATTCGAATTTGCTACAGAAGATTCCTGGTGCAGAAATTGAGTATACATTAAAATGTCTTTCAACGGGTTGAGATTGGAGTATGCCCTTGATGGGAGCTCGAATTACATAGCCTAGAATAACGGGATGGAGGTAGTGCTGGAGGATAATGGGCTGAAGGAGTTCATCGATAATGATTTTCCTAAGCCGGGATCTAGCGATGTTGCATTACTTGATGCATGGCAAAAGAAGACTGCAAAGACGAGGAGGATTTTGTTGGAAGGTGTGAAGGACCACATTTTGTCCAGCCTTCACGGGAAATCCACTCCATTCTTAATGTGGAAGGCTTTGACAGACTTGTTCCAGATCAGAAGTGACCAGAGAAAGTTGGCGCTTAAAGACAAGCTCAGAAAAATAAAAATGGACAAAGGCGACAGTATTCCAAAATACCTCATGAAGTTTGTCCACTGCAAGGATGAGCTAGGAAGTGTGGGGGTTAATTTTGATGAAGAAGACATGGTGATATTGTCTCTCCTTGGGCTTCCGAAGAGTTGGCATAGCTACGAAGACTCTGTCAATGGACAAGAGAAACTGCCAAGATGGGAGCGACTTTGGTCAGATCTTGTGCAAGAGGAGATAAGGCAGGGTACCAGGGAGGGATCTTCATAAAATAATGAAAATGAAGAGAATTGTGCTATGGCTACCAAAGCAAGGAAAGAAAAGGGGAAGAAAAATCCTTCTAAATCCGGTGCAAAAGGCAAGAAGCAAGACTTGTCCAAAGTGAAGTGTTTTCATTGTCACGAGCATGGACATTTCTCCACTAACTATCCACAGAAGAAGAAGAATAAGAAGGCTGCTGGATCTGTAGCTGGAGAGGCCTTAGCCTCGCAATTTTAGCTAGATTTTTCCTTGATTGCATGCTTGGTTTCAAGCTGCATGGGATCGGTGTGGTATCTTGACAGTGGTGCATCTTTGCATATGACGGGAGACAAAGAGTTGTTTAGTGACTTGGAGGACAAGGAACTCCAGATGCATATAGAGATGGGCAATGATGGTCAATACAGTGCGACTGGCATTGGGACCATTACCTTTGAGAGGGAGTCTGGTAATCCATTCTTGTTGAAGAATTTCATGCATGTTCCCAGTCTGAAGAAAAAATTGGTCTCAGTCGCAATGCTACAATATAGGGGTTATGATGTTGTTTTCAGCAAGGGAAAGCTTTCCTTCGACATAAAACAACGGGTCAAACCAAGAAGATAGGGGTTGAAACTAAGAATCTCTACAAGCTGGAGGTAGATGGTTGCGCTGAAATGGTGGGCAAAGCGGAAGAAGTGGTGAGCCGGGATGAGGGCAAATTATGGCACAGGAGATTAGGCCATCTTCACCATGGTGCTTTGAAAATTTTGTAGCAAATTTCAACTAGACTTCCCAAGGGTACTCTTTCGCAGTCATATCAGTGCAAAGGATGTAAAATGGGTAAGTTTGTGAAGACCACCTTTCATGAGAAGGAGAACTGTGCTTCGGTGATCCTGGAGAGAATTCACACGGACGTGTGTGGACCATTCTCGGTTGCTTCCATAGAGAAACACAGGTATTATGTGATATTTGTTGATGAATTTTATCGTAGATGTTGGATCTTCTTCATGCAAAATAAGAGTGAAACATTCTCAAAGTTCAGTGAGTTCAAGGCATTGGTGGAGAAGGAGTCGGGGAAGCAGGTGAAAGCTCTAAGGAGCGATAATGGTGGTGAATGCATCTCTGGTGAATTCAAAGAATTCTGTAGCAAAGAATGAATTCGAAGAGAACTTATAGCTCCTCATAACCCACAGCAGAATGGGGTCGCAGAGAGAAAAAACAAAATGATCGTGGGTGTTGCATGAGCGATGCTGCATGACCAGGGCCTACCGATGCACTTGTGGGCGAAAGAATGCAACACTGCGGTTTATGTGAAAAACTATTGTCCTCATAGAGTACTTGGCATGAGTACACCCGAGGAATCTTTTACTGGTAAGAAGCCTGATATTTCTCATTTGATGATTTTTGGCTCACCTGTTTACATTCATATGACGAAGGATACCAGGAAGAAGTTGGAGCCAACTGCAAAAGTTGGGATATTTGTGGGGTACACAGAAACACCCCATAACTATCGTGTGTATTTTCCAAACAGTCAGATGACTGTTACGTGACAGGATATAAAATTCAATGAGGTGAAAGCCATGAAGTTGTCGCTTGAGAGGGAGCTACACTTGCATGCGGAGGAGGAACTTCTTGTTCCCAAAGATGAGCCTCTAGATGTGGATCAGCCACAGGAGGATATTCATGGAGTGGAAGATTCCACTCATGTAGAACCAAACATCAGATAAGGCAAAAATCATACCACAAAAGCTGAGAAATTGAAGGTGGATGCGGCACAAAATGTAGGAGTTCCTACATCATAGCACAGACAGAGACAGTCACCTGGCCGATATACTGGATACATGGCTCTTATGAGCAAGTGTATTGTGACAGAGCCATCTTCTTTTGAAGAAGCAACGTAGGAGTCCACATGGGTAGATGCCATGGTGGAGGAGTATGACTCCATTGTCAGAAATAGTGCTTGGGAGATTGTTCCAAGGCCGGTGGGAAAATAAGTTGTAGGATCAAGATGGATATACAAGGTAAAGCAAGTTGTTGATGGGAGTGTCGAGAAGTATAAGGCAAGATTTGTTGCTCAGGGCTTCTCGTAGATTGAGGGGATTGACTATGAAGAAACCTTTGAACCTGTCGCACAATATTCTTCCATACAGACCATCCTTGCTCTCTCAACGCAGATGGGTTGGCACATTCATCATATGGATGTGAAGACTGTGTTCCTTAATGGGATCATTTAGGAAGAGGTGTACATTGAGTAGCCTGAGGGATTTGAGATCTTTAGTAGCGTCTTGCATGTGTGCAGGCTCAAAAGAGCGTTGTATGGGCTGAAACAAGCATCCCATGCTTGGTACACTCAGATTGACAGCTATTTCACTGGACTTGGCTTCACCAAGAGTGAGGCAGATGCAAACCTGTACTAGATTGTGGTGGAAGGTAAGCTTTTATCATTATAATTTATGTTGATGATTTAATACTAACAGGTGATGAGCATTTGATACACTCATGTAAGGCTGATCTTGCAAAGGAGTTTGAGATGAAGGATTTGGGCCTCCTTCATTATTTCCTTGGATTGGAAATATGGCAGCGGGAAGGTGAACTGTTTGTGTCTCAAGGCAAGTATGCTCGAGAGATACTGGAGAAGTTTCACATGCAAGGCTGCAAGCCTATCGACACTCCTCTTCTAGGAAATTGGAAGAAAGAGGATTCTACATCGGCAGAGGTAGTGGATGCCATTTTTTATTGACAGTTGGTGGGTTCGCTCATGTATTTAGTCAATACAAGACTGGACATATGCTATGCGCTTGGCTGATCGATATAGGCTTGGCTTGTAGACTTTGAGACTTGGATTTCCTCCCGGGTTTCAGTTGGGCTACACAGCTTGGCTTGGATACTTGACTCGGTTACTCGGCGGTGCTACCGGGATCCGTTAGGCTTATCTGGGATACTCAGCTGGGCTACTCAACCTTGGATACTTAGTTGGGCTCATGGGATGATCGATCGGGCTTGGATTCTGGGCTGCTTGGCTTTTGGAAGGCAGGCAAGCATGTCCTGATATATCTCAGGGGCACATCTGAGTATGGTTTATGGTATAGATATACGGATGAGGTGAAGTTGCATCGATTCATGATGTAGATTGGCAAGAAGCCCAAAAGACAGAAGAGCACATCAAGAGGGATTTTCGTGATTCTGGATCTATGGCAGTTTCTTGGTACAGTAGGAACCAAATATCCGTGGCACTCAGTTCAGCGGAAGCGGAATACATGGCAACAAGTCAAGCTGCATGTGAGGCTATCTGGATGAGGAAGATTATGGTTGGTTTTCTCGGTTCACATTTAGATCCCACAGTGATACATTTTGATAATCAGAGTTGCATTAAACTCTCGGCTAATCCTGTGTTTCATGATAGATCTAAACATATTGATATCTAGTATCATCATATCAGAGATTGTGTGCAGCGGAAGATCATGTTGCTTCGGTACATTCCTACGGAGGATCAGGATGTAGATATTCTGACGAAGGCACTCACCAGGAGAAAATTCAAATACCATAGAGGAAGGATCGGGGTGAAGGATAATCCCTGTCTTGTTGAGAGGGAGTTTTGATATTCAACAAGATGATGAGCTTAGTGAAAAGAGTCACCTTCACTAAGTGGGCCCGCAGGCTATTTTTGGCGCAAGTCTATTTTTAGACTATGTCTATTTTTAAACATGGTGATCATATTTCAGAAGTTGCAGGATGCTATTTGTGGATGGTCGATCAAGTTGGAAAAATAGATGAAATTCTATTTTTAAAATATTGGATGAAGTCTATATATAGATCGTTGATCTAAAAATAGATGCATGTCGATTATTATTAGCTCTTAATAATAATCAAACACTAAACAACAACCCAAACTTATTCTCTGGAGAACTTCAGTCAAGGTACGATGTGGCACAAGAAATTTAACACAAAAGGAATTAATGCTATTCCTAAGGGTTTACCTGAGCTAATGCATGGAGGGACCTGGGCCAGAACTCAAGTGGCAAGAGTTATGACACAAGCTTGGAAGAAGTAGTTATGGAGTTGTATTCAGCTTAACTCGCTAGGACTGCTTGAGCTAGTTGTATCTAGTCTAACTGATTGATACACTGGTGAGAGTGGAGTGAATTAATTAGTTAATTAATTCACAAATAATAACTCATTAATCAACTGAACAATACATCAGTTAGCTACAGTGCATGGTAGTTTCAGTGGAGACCAGTGGAAAGATAGGTGAAAGGGAAAGATATACTATCTGTTGTGACTATAGTGATGCATTGATTGCATCACACACTCAGTGGAGATGCCAATGAGGATTGCGTAGTCAAGGATGGGGTAATTCGAATTCATTCAGAGCTATTCTTCAGCAGAGATTGCGCAGTGGAGGAAGGCTAGAAGGTGGCATAGATCGGTGCATGGATTTGCAAGATTGGGCCTGTATAGTGTATGACGATTGTACTGTACTAAGGGCTTGTGATAAGCTTTGTATGCTTGTATGAGATTGTCATATGATCTCCATGTTACATAATATATAGTTGGGGTTTTCAGCTTCAGGCTTTCTCGGTTAAAAATTGTGTTATGTGCGATTGAATATTTTTGTTTATGCTTCACATGTGTGTGCAATTAATTTTTCCGCAAAAGATTAACAAGTGGAATAGATTTAGTATCTTGCATAAAGTTAAATAATGTGAGATCAGGTGGATCTTGGACATATGCATGCTTAGTGCATATAATTTCTACACCATCTAGGAGGTTTTCAAGAGTTGGAGAGTCTACTTCAAGGATTCGACACCATTACACCATCATTGCAAGCATATCCATATACTCTTTTTGCTCAAGAGGATATGAAACCATATCAACCATGGAGGGCTACTTGGACTCGTTGCGGAAAATAATATGTTTTGGACGTCATTTTGAAACATTGTTTTCAACCACATGGAGTTGAATCTTGGAAAATTAAAAGAGGGTTTTCACAATAAAAAACCAAAGAAAAAAAATTATGTCGATTTGTTCACAGGTGTTACGGTTTAAGAGATATGCAACACTGTTGCAGACCTAGTTTTCAAAAACTAAAAATTTAAATTTTCCTTCTATTTTAGTCATTGTTTTTGGGCATGTTTTTCTAACACCTCAAAGTGAATTTTAAAAAACTAAAAGCGGTTTTTTTAGAGAATGAGCCAAATAAAAAAAAAAACCTTTGGTTTCTGCACAGGTGTCATATATTGGAATATACAAATGCATCTTTACAACCTAATTTTCATGTTACGTATTTCCTCTTTTATTTATGATTTTTTGGTTTTGATTGTGAGGATCTAGGGAGTAATTTGAAGAAACTGAGAAATGATTCTCTCATGGACACTCTCATATAAAAAAAACTCCCGCAGTTTTGTAACATCTATCCGGATTCAAGAAATATGGGTTAGTCTTTGAACCCTGTTTTTCCAGAAATTTGGTTCCCTCTGTTGTGCAACCCTTCACTACTATGCAACTCAAAATTCATGATGTTTAAGATTTTATATCAATTTCGAATCTTTCTGTTATGACATTGACGATATGGAAAAGAATGAATCGATAAAGATCATATTAGCAGATATGATAGGATGTCTTTTCTTAAATATAATGGTGTACCTTTCTCATCAGTCTTATTTTATCTTTAGTTCAAAAGCTTGATGTTTCTAAAACTCAGCGAGTTTCGATCCACTCCATGGATAAGAAATAAAATGTATCTGGTCATATGCATATCATTTGCTAAAAATTTATTTAAACCTAAACCAAATATGAAAAAGGGTTGATTGGAGAATATAAGAGACAAAGTTTTGTGTATGTTGTGATATTTTATACTCAACAATTAATGAAGAAGACCAGAGTTGTTTCTTTCAAGGATTCTTGTGTCAGAAACTGTTGGTGATGTAATTTCTCATGTGCTTGTGTCCTTTTGCTTTAATTTATTTAGTCCTTTTCCTTTCAGTTAATCATAGATTTACTTTCCTTATTATTTGAAAGAATTTTACGTGACTACAGATTTCATCAAAGAGAGGTGTTATTTTTTCCTTTCAAATAATATTCATGTTTTTCACCTGAAACTAAGTGTAAAATTCCTCACTGATAGATGTTGTATGCTTAGTGGATTGTGATATTTTATTCCTCCATCATATACTACAATTGATTTTAATATCCAAAGTGTTGGCTATCTTTCCCTTAGTAAAGAACTGCTCACTATCCAATCTTGATCACTAAGATTTTCTAAAACATGTGACAACATACCCAAATGGATGTATTTGTCACTTTTCCATTAAAAAATACTTTTTTTTTTTAACAAATTCATTTCTCTTGTTCTTAAGAACTAGATTAAAATATGAAAACACTGAAAGATCCTATAGAGAGATCCCTCTCTAAGCCAGAAGGGCTAGAATCTAGTCCAAAAGTGATTTGTGTTTACCTTTGTGGCCCTTTTCTTGGCCTAAAGGGATTCAAGGAGTGCTAACATATTGGTGTCATTGTCGGGGATCGAAAGGCCACATTTTCCCTGGGTGTGAACAACAACAATCATATCTAATTGCTAATGGTGAACAATAGTTGGACATAAGAAGGATGAACCATTCACCTTGCGACTCCAAAAAAGTAGAACTCAAATTTTCAAGTTCCACTAGTTTCTCCATGTCTTCAAGATGAATTCTCAATCCAAAAGGTATGCTCCTTTAAAATGAGATCACATTTTGGGTTTTCAAAACCGCATGCCTCATATAAATTAGCAAATGTTTTTGCCAAAACTCAGAGAGCATAAAGGAGATGATGTTGCTTTTCACTTGGTTAAATTTCACATGAATGTATGTAAATTTGGAGTTAATTTTCATGAGGATTTCTTAATGAAAATGTTTATGGAAAACTTGGAGGACAACATAAGATCATGGTATTAAGGATTTCCATCTTCTAGTCTATCTTCTCTTAAGGTTTTCTATGCGGCATTTTGTAAAAATTATAAGCAAACTTACCCTTCTATAGTGTTGGTAGAAATTTTTTGTGGAAATTTTGATGACCTTATTTAGCATATGGGAATTGACATTTATGATAAGGATTTAATGTATGATGAAAATGAAGAAGATTTGTTTAAGTTATCTTTTCATCAGGATGGAATATTAGAAACTAGTTGCCATCATATTCAAGAGAAATTCCAACAAATAGTAGATTTTCTCATGCCTAAAAATGAAGTAGATTAGCTTTCCGCTGCAGATAGTTATGATTCCCTTCATTCTCTTCCTTTTCTGAAATTTTAATTCAGGAAGAAATTTGTGAAGATCATAATTTTCAGTTTTCTCGCATAGAAACTATGGAGAGTCATGATTCATTCGTTGAGTTTAAAATAAATGTGCAGCATGAAGAGACTTATGAAGAACATATTTATTAAAGTGCATGCACAAAAATTTTAGATGATGAAATTTTTCGTGGTGATAACTACCTAGAATTGCACGAAAATTATGAAGAAGAGCATATTGTTTTAGACCTCTTAGATGTGGATTTTTTTGTTGTTGATAATGTGGCTACCTCAAATGCATATTTTCAAGAGCACATTTTTATTTTTCGTTACAAAATTATAAAATTGATGAACAGAGTTTTTCCTTTCATTCTGACAAAGATTTTGCATTGGACAATGTAGAAAAACTAGTGGCTAAAAACGAAGGGAGTTCTTGTATTTTTGTTGAATTTTAAGGCAGGGAAATGTTTCAGATTACTGAGGATCCTTTTGTTAATTTTCTGCATTCGTCAGTGAAGATGAATTTTCTTGTATTATGGATCACGAGAAAAATTTCAATGGAAAGTTTGAGTCGCCATTTTCTAGATTTTTCTTTATGCTTGGTGCAGCTGAATACAAGCATAAGTCACACAGACATTTACTTCATTGGTTACACTGGAGGAATAATTACACATGATTGTATATACATCTTCAGTAGGTGCAAACAACTATTAACAATGTTTGAAGCCCGAAGAGAAGGCCCTAGAACTTTGGTGATGTGTTGTCAAACTTTTGATTTACATTAAGGTTTTCAGATTTGTAATTATTTTTTGAGTTGATTTTTGTCTTTTTATGTTTGAATCCATTGCCCAATTGTTTGAATAGGCTACTCCTCTGTATTTTTTTTTCTTGGCACCTCTCTAGAAAGCTGCGACCACCATTGTGGCCAATGTTAGGGTCATATATTTTTGTCGTCAAATGTATTTTCCTTATCCTTTAATTTTCAGTTATGAGTAGTTGATCCTATGATTATTGTTGTTGTCATAGCCTCAAAGTCACTATCTGAAATCATTTAAATTCTTCCATAAAGAGTTCATCCAAAGTGTGAGAGAGTCTAAGTCTTTGAGAGGATCATGAAGTCATATTTTCATGTAGAGTAATTGAGGGTTTAAGGGTGTCATTTCATGGAGTTTCCATTTATTACAAGTTAAAACCATAACATTAAAGTTCCATTTTTTAAAGGTTTATATGTCTATTATTGGTGTTCATCATTTCCCCATGTCAACATTCACAATTCACCTTTCATAATTCATAACTCACCTTTATATATTTCTTACATGAACCATTTACCATGATATACTATATTCATTCACCATTTACCATCATGTCACCCCTCAATACACATCTCATCATCATTGTCATTACATCCCCCTGAATTCATATCTCATCATCATCATTCATAATTCATGATTATTAAAACCCCTTTAACCAAATTTACACCCATGACCAAAACAAGACATATGAGGCACACATTTTCAAATTTTGTTGAATTTTCCCTCTCTCTCTATCCAAAATCTATGATATGATAAGGCTTCATGTTCAAATAAGAGATCAAAAGGTCAAAAGTATCTTGGCAGAGGTTCAAATGCAGGTTTTTCAAGTGGGGGAAGGTTTCCACATAGTCATTGCACAACTGTTGAGCAATTGGGTAGTAACAATATAGGAGGTATGCAAGAGTTGGAGAGTCTACTGAAAGGGTTGTACACCATTACACCATCATTGCAAGAATTCCCATATACTTTTTTTTCTCAAGATGATCTACAACCATATCAACCATGAAGGGCTACTTGGAGTCACTGCACAAGTGTTGCTCAAAATACTTTGTTTTAGACATCATTTTGAAATGTTGTTTCCACCCACATGGAGCTGAATCTTGGAAAAATGAAAGAGGTTTTTATCAATAGCTGACCAATGAACGAAAACCTCTCTATTTGTGAACAAAAATTATTTTTTAAGAGATATGAAATGTTATTGGAGACCTAGTTTTGAAAGAATAAAAATCTTAATTTTCCTCCTGTTTTAGAAATTTTTTTTGGGCGCATTTTTCTAACAGTGGGATATGAATGTTTCAAAACTAAAAGAGTTTTTGGTAGAGAATCATCAAAAGAACAAAATAATCCTTCAGTTTATGAACAAGTTTCATAGATTGGAATATTCAAATGCATCTTTATTGCTTAAGTTTCAGGTTTTCATATTTCTTGTTTTAGTTATGATGTTTGGGTGCTGATTGTGAGGATCTGGGGAATAATTTGAAGAAATTGAGAGAGGTTTCTCTCATGTACACTCTCATATACAAAAAAGTGCCTTGGTTTTGTAACATATATTAGATTTAGGATATATGGGTTAGTCTTTGAACCCTATTTTTCCATAAATTCGGTTCCCTCTGTTGTGCAATCCTTCACTGCGGTGCAACTGAGACTTCATGAAGTTTTTTCTTTTGTATAAATTTTGAATCTTGATGTTATGATGTTGAGGATAGGTACAAGAATGAATCGATACATATCTTTATAGATCAGATAGGATTTATTTTCTTAAAATATAATGTTGTACCTTTGTCATTAGTTTTATTTTCACTTTAGTTCAAAATATTGATGTTTCTAAAACTCAGATAGTTTTGATCCACTTAGTGGTTAATCAATACAATGTATCTAGTTATATGTATCTCCTTTGCTGAAAATTTATTTAAGCCTAAAAAAATATGAAGAAAGTGTTGATTGGCAAATACAAGAGAAAAATTTTAGTGTATGTTATGATCCTTTATACTCATTGATTAATGAAGAAGACCATAGTTGTTTCTTTCAAGGATTCATGTGTCAACAAGTGTTGGTGATGTGATTTTTCATGTGCTTATGCGTCCTTTTGCTTTCAATTATTCATAGTCCTTTTTATTTCAGTTATTCATAGTCCTTTTCCTTTTAGTTACTCATAGATTTACTTTCCTAATTATTTGAAAGAAGTTTATGTGAATGTAGATTTCATCCAAGACAGGTACTCTCTCTTCCTTTCAAATAATATTCATGTTGTTCATCTGAAACTAAGTGTAAAATTCACCCCTGGTAGATACTTTATGCTTAGTGAAATGTGATATTTTATTCATCCATCATATACTACAACCAATTTTAAGATCCAAAGTGTTGCCTATCTTTCCCTTAGTAAATAATTGCTCACTATCCAATCCTGATCACTGAGATTTTATAAAACATGTGACTCCATACCCAATGTATGTCTCTGTCACTCTGCCATAAAAAAATAATTAAACAAATTCATTTCTCTTGTTCTTAAAAACTAGCTTAAAATCTGAAAACACTAAAAGATCCTATAGATAGAGCCCTCTCTAGGTCAGAAGGGTTATATTCTGGTCCAAAAGAGGTTTGTGGTTAGCTCTGTGGCCCTTTCATCTACCTAAAGGGATTCACAAAGAGCTAACATATTGGCATCGTTGTCGAGGATCAAAAGTTCACATTTTCCACTTGTGTGAATGACAAGGATCATATCTAATTGTTGATGGTGAACAAGAGTTGGACATCAGAAGCTTGAACCATTCATCTCGCGACTCAAATCAGGAAGAACTCAAATTTTAAAGTTCCATTGGTGTCTCCACGTCTTTAAGATGAATTCTCAATCAAGAAGCTATTCTCCTTTAAAACGAGATCACATTCGAGGTTTTCCAAACTACATGCCTCATGTAGATTGGCAAACTTTTTTTCCAAATTTTGGAGACGAGAAAGGAGATGATGCTGCTCTTCACTTGGTTAAATTTCACATGCATGTATGTAGACTTGGAGTTGAGTTTCATGAGGATTTCTTAATAAAAATGTGTGTGGGAACCTTGGAGGAAAATGCAAGATCATAGTATGAAGGATTTCCAGCTGCTAGACTATGTTTTCTTAAGGTTTTCTATGCATCATTTTGTAAAAACTATAAGCAAAATTACCATTCTATAGTTCTGGTAGAAAGTTTTTTTTGGAAATTTTGATGATCTTATTCAGAATATGGGAATTGAAATTTATGATAAAGATTTCATGTCTGATGAAATTGAAGAAGCTTTTTTTGAGTTATCTTTTCATCGGGATGGAATATCATAAAATAGTTTCCATATTCAAGAGAACTTCTATCAAATATTAGCTTTTCTCGTGCTTGAAAATGAAGTAGATCAACTTTTGATGTAGAAATTTATGATTCATCCTCTGAGTTTGTTGATAATTTGTAGTAATATAATATATATGGAGATTCTTGTTCCAATTTCCCTTCATTGTCTTCCTTTTATGAGTTTTTAATTCAAGAAGAAACTTGTGAAGATCAAAAATTTCAGTTTGCTCGCATAGAAAATCTAGAGTCATGATTCATTCATTGAGTTTAAAAATAATGTGCCACATGAAGAGAATTATCAGGAACATATTTATGAAACTGCATGCACACAAATTTTATACAGTGAAATTGTTCATGGTGATAACTACCTAGAATTGCAAGAAAACTATGAAGAAGAGAAGGTTGTTTTAAGGCAGAATACCATAGATGGGACTTCGTCCAAGGGCGAAGATGAATAAAATTTTTCATTGGTTGGAAAGGAAAAGAAGGGATAAGGGAAGAAATCTCAAACCAAACTAGAATCCAAGCGAGGGCGAAGGAGGTAATATTTGTCCAAAATTAAAGGCTTCAATTGTCATGAATTTGGGCATTATGCCACGAAGTGTCCACACAAAAATTCGAGAAAAAAGACCTTATGAGCAGCAATAGGTGAAGCATTGGCTTCACAATTCAAGTTTTATTTCACCCTTATTTCATGCATGGAAAGCACAATGATGGGGAGTGTGTGGAACTTGGACTCTGGTGCATCGTTCCACATCACAGAGTGTAGAGACTTTTTTAGTGACCTAGAGGAGAAATATTTGCAAATACACCTCGAGTTGGAGGACTATGGAAGGTACAACATGACCGGGATTGGTACGATCACCTTTCATAGGGAGTCAGGATCCCATCTCAGGCTTAAGGATTTCATTTCTGTTATAGTCCTAAAGAAAAATCTCATCTCTATTGCAATTTTGGAATAACATGGTTATGATGTGATCTTTAGCTAAGGAAGGAATTCCTGAGACACATTTCCACGGGACAAGTGAATCATATCGGGGTTCGGGTGAAGAATCTATATATGCTAGATGTTGAAGACTTTGCTGCATTAAGAAATAAGGTAGAGAAAGTGCATATTCGTGATGTCGATGAACTTTGACACAAAATACTTGGCCATTTTCATCATGGCACCTTGAAGATTATGAAGCAAATAACCACTGGCCTCCCTAAAAGAGAACTTGAATAGAAGGATTTATGAAAAGGATGTACCTTGGGGAAGTACACAACATCCACATTCTATGATCAGGACAACAAAACACATGCATTCTTGGAAAGGATCTACTCTGATGTTTGTGGACCTTTCTCGACAACCTCCATTGCGAGACAAAAATGTTTTGCCATTTTTATTGATGACTTCTCATGGAAGTGTTGGATCTTATTCATGCGGAAGAAATATGGTACATTATCCAAGTTCATATAATTCAAGGCATTGGTTGAGAAAGAAACCGATAAGAAGGTGAAGGATCTTAGGAGAAATAATGGATGTGAGTATGTGAAGAACGAATTCGAAAATTTATGTGTGAAAGAAGACATTCAATGAGAGTTGGAAACACCCTAGAACCCACAATAGAATGGGGTGGTTGAGAGAAAGAACCGTATAATTGTGGGAGATGTGAGGACTATGTTGCATGAACAAGGCCTACCACTACATTTGTGGGTAGAGGCATGCAACATAACATTCTATTTGCAGAATCGAACTCCTCATCAGATTCTCGGCATGATTACATTGGAGGAAGTTTTCTCGGGGAGAAAGTCAGATGTGTCGCACTTTAGTATTTTTGGAGTTTCTGTTTACTGCCATGTCTCCAAATAATCAAGGAAGTAGCTTGAGAAAACCATATAATTGGGGGTATTTGTGGGTTACAAATAATCTCCTCAAGACTATTGTGTGTACTTGTCATCCCTCATAATCAAAGTTGTGCGAAGGGATATAAAATTTAATGAGGAGAAAGCGATGTGGTGCTTTTTTGAGAGGGATCTTTAGATCACACCATAATAGGAGATTTTAGCTCCAAAGGAGAAGCCTCAAGAAGTTGTGGAGTAGCCACAAATTGAGAAGAAGAGAGTGGAGACATCCACTCAAGCATAACGATCCAGAGAAGGCAGAAAAATGACCAAGGAAGTTGATAGAATTGTGCAGGATGTGAGCGAGAATGTGGGAGCTCCTTCAAATTTGTGGAGACAGAGAAGATCACCTAATCGGTACACTGGATACATGGCTCTAATCACTGAGCTTGTAGAGACTAAGTCATCCTATTTCGAGGAAGCAATAGATAAACCTGTATGGGTTGAACAAATGGTGGAGGAATACAAATCCATTATAAAGAACATTGTTTGGGAAGTGGTCCAAAGACCCACAGATATATCAGTTGTGGGTTCGAGATGGATCTTCAAGGTTAATAAGACAATAGAAAAAAACATAGAGAAATAAAAGGCCAAATTTGTAGCCAAGGGATACTCTCAATTTGAGGGAATTGACTATGAGGAGACCTTTTCTCCCATAGCAAGGTACTCATCCATTAGATCAATTATTTCTCTGGCTATGTAGATGGGGGGGAAGATCGACTAGATGGATGTAAAAACAAAATTTCTCAATGGGGTTATTAAGGAGGAGTTATACATCGATGAACCAAACGTTTTTGAGACATTTGATCTGGAGTCTCATGTGTGCATACTCAAGTGAGCATTATATGGTCTCAAACAAGCACCCTATGCTTGGTACATTGGGATCGACAACTATCTCACTGGTTTGGGCTTCACCAAAAGCGAAGTGGATGCAAACCTATATCATATCTTAGTAGAAGGTAAATTGGTTATTATTATCTTATATGTTGATGATTTGATTTTAATTGGTGATGAGAAATTGATCAAATCTTGAAAGGAGGACCTTGCAAGGGAATTTGAAATGAAGGATATGGGTCTCATGGCACCACTTATTTGAGTTTGAAGTCTGGCAAGGCGATGGGAAACATTTTGTCTCTCAAGGAAAGTGTGCAAATGAGATATCACGGAGATTCTACGTGGAGAGTTGTAAACTCATGGAGACACCTCTAGTGACCAACTAGAGGAAACAGGATGCCACTTTTGGTGAGGAAGTGGATGCTACCATTTATCGGCAGTTAGCGAGTTCACTGATGTATGTTGTGAAGACATGACCATATGTGTTATGCAGTTAACCAACTGAGCCACGATATGGTTAGTTCGACCAAATTATATTGGGAGGCAGCTACGCATGTTTTACGGTACCTGAGAGGCAACACCTAGTTTGGACTATGGTACAGATGGACAAAGTGAGTGAAGTTGTGTGGCTTCACGGATGCAGATTTGACAGGGAGTCCATTAGACTGAAAGAGTACATTAGATGGAATTTTCTGTGTTGTGTCCACACTTGTTTCCTGATAAAATGGGAATCAAAGAACTGTGGCGCTCAGCTTGGCAAAAGGAGAATACATGGCTACGATTCAAGCAACATGTAAGGCGATCTAGATGAGAAATATACTTGTGGGATTGTTTGGTTAGATAATGGATCCACATGTGATATATTGTGATAATCATAGTTGTTTAAAGATCTTTGAGAATCTTGTATTTCACGATTGATCCAGTATATAGATATCCAATATCACCATTTGTGGGACTGTTTACAGAGGTGGATAATGTTGCTACACTATACTCTCATAGAGGAACAAGATGCTGACATTTTGACAAAGGCCTTGTCAAGAGGGAAGTTTGAGTTCCACAAGTGCGGGATATGGGTGGTTTTTAATCCCTTTATTTCTAAGAGGGAATGTTGAAAAATGCAAGAAGAAATTCTCAATTTTATTTTTCCTTGATTAAATTGAGAAAATTTTAATTTCTACATCAGGAGACAACTTGGATGCAATTAACTGAGATGAAATGGATCCTTTCACTCAGTAAGCTCAGTAAATTCGAGTTAGAGGAGTTAGATTTCAGTTAAGCGTGTGTGATTGTTAATTTGTAGCAAGCAAGGTTAGCTGTTTCAAGTTGTTTTTCAATTAAAATAGTTCTAACTATTGGAGGAACTAGTGGAAGGTCAGTTGTGCAGTGGAACTTCAGTGTAACTCAGTTATCATCCAATTAACTAATAAATGAACCCAAAATAGCTAGTGCATGTATAGAATTCAAGTTCCCTAGCTCTGGTGGACATTCCAAGGTAGTGTAACATCATTTATAGACTAGACTTGATTGTGCAGGTGTTGCATGTAGTCAGATGATCAACCTTGGGAATTGCGCAATCATTTTGGAGGAATTTCCTAAATAATAAGCGCATAATTTCTCAAGGAATTGTGCAAGGAAATAGAGGCTCAAGCAAAGGCAGAATTTGACTAAGTCTAGGTCAAAGCTTCTTAGTGAACAGAGAGATAGGTTATATTTAGTTGCAAGTTGTGCTCAGTTGAGCAAAGAAATTGTAATACATCTTTATTCATCAAATTAATGCAAGAGGGGAAAGGGGTTTTTGTAGATTACTTTCATCTGGAGAAATACTGTGTGCATGGGTGTTATTTCTCATTTCATGTTTATGATTGATGTTCTAAATTGTGAATTGAATTCCGCAGAGCAATAGAGTAGGTTTGTGTCTTGTGATTTTTATTAGAACTTCATGAAAATTTGCAAATAACATCATAATTTCTACACCAAGAGGAAGAACCAATTCCAATTAGGTTGAGCATGCATTCTATTAACTATAAAAGAAATTTTCCTATTTGACAAGGGAGTCAAAACTAAACTAGGAGACCAGAATTAGCTAGCAAGTGAGTCAAAATTAGACTAGGAAACCCAAAAATACCAAAATATCCAATAATTGAGTGACATAGAAATAAGTGAAGTTAGAAATCAATTAGAACTTACTGGTAACTCTTATATGCAAAATACTAATGATTTACTTAGTTAAACTCCAAAATAAGACTAAAAGTTAACTAACAAGGCAAGGAGAGAGAAAAATAGTGGTCAACTACTAAAAATTAGAGAGATTTGGGAATTTGCAATATGGAGGCCTATGCATGAGGGAATACAGACTAATGGAGTGAGATTAATCATGTCACCCTACAGGTACTAAAAAAAGTTTGGTCCAATGTCTACTTCATCCACAGTCCAATGTCTACTTCATCCACGGGAAAATCTATGGAGGCCTATGCATGAGGGAATACAGACTAATGGAGTGAAATTAATCATGTCACCCTACAAGTACTAAAAAAAGTTTGGTCCAATGTCTACTTCATTCACGGTCCAATGTCTACTTCATCCACGGGAAAATCTAGGTAGATCAACCTGAAGGGATCTACCCATTGGCCAAACTAGCATGGCCTAACTAGAAGGGATTCAAGGAGATTTGATCCCATGACCTCCCGATTAGCAAAATACTTAGCAATGGGAACTCAAGCAATTGAGCTATCTCTTAGGGCAATTATGAAAAGACTTGTTAAAAACAAAACCCCATAAAACTAGAAAATGTACTAGATAATAGAGAATATGATAATAGAGAATGTTTAGTACTGAATAAAGCATTGTCATATATACCCTTAAATGGAAGAGAGTTTAATGATAATGAAAATGTAGATCATGATGAATTATAAAATGTAATGTACCTAATAACAAGCCAAACTAAAGTTTTTATAAATTTGAAATAATGTTGGATAAAAAAATATATTTTCAATACAAGTAGACATTGAAAACTAAAGTCTATTTAACCCTAAAATTGACATATTATGGCTTTTGGTTTCAGTTAACCACATCTTACTCACAACCTGATCACTGGAAGCATGGGAGATGCTAAGAGAAAAGCAGGCACGAAACATTGCACCAACTTAGAAAACTGCCACATGCCCAATAATTTTCTATTGTAGAGAGATATGAACAAGTTAAAATCGGCATGCCCTTGTTTCCATTGCGCATCTTAAACACGGTAATATACCGTTCACTACATTCTCACCACAGTATGATATGAAGAGGTTAAAATCAGCGTGCCCTTATTTCCATTGCCCATCTTAAACGTAGTAATAATAAGCTGCTAAACGTAGTAATAATGTCATCATATCTTCACCATTGCATAAGTTAATTGCTATTGTGTATGGTTTGCAGTCGTTGCACCTAGCCTAGTTTATAGTGGCAGCCAGCTTGATTTAACACTGCCTTGCTCAGCAACTCCTCACCAGCTTATCAATTGTCCTAGATCTAAAAATAATAATAATAATAATAATACCGTTCACTACATTCTCACCATTACATGTGCGTTCAAGATGGAAAAGCATATTAAAATCGTGGTTTAATTTTTAATAGGCACTCTTACTGGTTTAAATCATAAATAAATTTGGAAAGCATTTATAAAATTACGGAGTATATCACTTTATTTTTATTTTTTAATTATATTTATATTAAAATTTTAGTTTAACATGTTTCGGGGAATTTGGAGCAACTAATATTGTAGCTTTCTAGAGGTTTGCCAGTAGCTGCGTGTCAGGCCAGTTGGAAGGTTTCTCTGAGTTAAAAAATTAAATGAATAAATAAATAGATTAATTTAACAAAATAAATGAAATAAAGTTACAAACGTATCTCTCTTCTGAATTGATTTAAATAGTCAAAAACTTATTTTTGGAAGTTATTCAATGATTAGATTTCTAAATAGTTATGGAAAGCATTTATAAAATTAAGGAGTATATCACTTTAATTATTTTATTTTTTTTCTTATATTTATATTAGAATTTTGGTTTAACACCATAAATGAAATAAAGTTATAAATATATCCATCTTGAATTGATTTAAATAGTTAGAAGCTTATTTTGAAAGTTATTTAATGATGATATTTCTAAATATTTATATTAGTTATTAACACATAAAACAATAAAGACATAAAAAATTTATCACAAGAAATAAAATAAGCAATAAAATATTATATTATTGAATGCAATTACCAAAAAATAAGAAATATGATTAACTAATATTATTTATATTAACATATATATACACTTTAATATACATGTTTATTATATATATGTGTGTTTTATTTTTTTATTAATATATATAATTTTTTACAATTAAATTTATTAAACATATTTTAATACAATAATAATTTATTTTAAATTGAAAGTATAGAAAAAAATTTATAATTCATCAAAAACAATAATAAAAAATAAAAAGTTCAATAATAAGATCTTATCTAATTATCTTACAAATAAATAAATTTAATAATAAAAAAATTAAATTCTTAATATTAAACTATAAATGAGCAACATAAATAATTATTGACAAAAGACAAACTAATATGCAATAAATTGGTCCCATAGGGCATGGTCTAGGTACAACTGACGCACTGTTATAAACGGTCGTTAAGCAAGTCACTAGTTCAAGTCTCGTCTTAATCCCGGTACCGCCTCGCAGCCGGGCAATTCCTCGAAAAGTTATAGTGGTACGAGGGTTGACCTCAAGTACACGCTGGTGAAAGCTTCGCATGCTGTGTCACGAGTTCAAGTCTCATCTTATCCGTGCATCGCTTCGCAGCCGCGCTCCCTCGAAAAGTTATAGTGGTAGTTGGAGAGTTGACCCCCGCATCGTGCGTGTGAAAGCCGCCCGATGTTGCCGACCCCTATGACTAACCAAAAAATGCAATAAACTGAATACTAATACCATACCTCCTCACATATAATAATGTAACTTATGGATCAGTCAAATAAAATTTGCCTCGTCATGTTTTAAACTAGTAAAATAAAAATAACTGTAATGATGTAAATGGAGATTTTATGTGGACCTCGGCCGCAAATTGTAATATTCCCTTTCTTGATCCAATCAAAGTGGATAGAATCGATCCATGGTACTTACCGTGGTATTTTCCCATGGTATTGACCCATGGTATTTCTTGTTGGTATTGACCCATCAAGCCTAAAAAAGGGAAGATAAGCTAGGCATTTAGAGCATTCTGGATTATCTATCTTATTATGTTTGGGTTGAGAACTTGGCACGGCCAGTTCTATCATTGATCTCGGGACGAAAACCCCGCGGTGATTTTTATGTGGTGAATCCATCCAGGATTCACAAGTGGGCTTCAGTTTCTTATATTTGTCATTGTCAAGAAGCTGTGCATGCAATTTGTAGGATTTTATGGTCTGGGCATGTATTTTACTTTCAGTGAATAATAATATAAATAAAATGGTTGCATTTCTTGTGTTCTAGTTCTTGATGAAAGATTGTATTAAATGAAAATGCTAAGATGTTTTAGATCTATCCAAATTTATTTTCCACCCTAGCCAGAATTTCTCACTTCGGTGATATTTATCACCCTAGTTGGATTTTTATTTTTTAATAAATTATTTTATTGGGAGACAAGTGAAGGGAAAATCATTTATAAGTCAACCATCATGAGATGAGTTTACGCATACATTGAAATTAGAATATTGTCTTGTGTAAAAGGGAACGTGTATTTGAAAAGCATATCTCCAAATCAAGTGTTGAAATATTATTTCAAGAGGTTGTGTTAACATGTATTTGGGCAGCATATCTCCAAACCAAGTGCTGAAATATTATTTCAAGAGGTTGTGTTATTTATATACTTTTGTTGGCGCCAACTTAACCTAGTTTCATGAGGGCCAAAATCAAAATGTGAAAAGGTAGAATACATTTTTATATATTTCTTTGTCTTGTTATGTGAAGATGGATCGTCTTGAAGAAATTTTGAAAAATAACCAGAAAATATTTGATGTACTAGTGAGGCTATATGGTCCTTTAAGTAGCCATATCTCCATAGACCAAAATGATAATCAAAGCAAGAATAAAATTTGTAACAAGAATGAACTAAGGAGGAGAGGACTATGTTTTATCTGCAAGGGGCCTTGGGCCCTTAACTATTCATGTCCAAGTGATAAGAAGAAGGCAACAAAGTCAGAATAAGAGGATATTACTTCAAATCATGGGGAATCTTTTGTAGATGGGTCTATTGATCTTCAGGATGGTGAGCAACATCGTGGCGTTATTCAGGGAGGCTTGTAGGATGACAAGCATTTGGAAGTGCATGAGGGAATTCTACCTAATGGTATCGGTGAGGTAGACTCCTATACAATGGAGTTCATAGATTCCCAGGCGAATATCCATAAAGAATATGAACAATCAAGTATAGATAAAATTCCACCAATGCATCTATGTTCGACAGTTGAAAGGGATGAATAGATTGTCTCCACAGATGAAGGAGAACTGGGAGATTTGAGTGAGGATCTAGCCATAGTGAACCAGCATGATGAGTACGATCACGAGGAGCAACATGACAAACATAATGGGAAAAATATACCATTCCTAGAGAGTTGGTCAAAGGCTCAAGTTGAAGATGTGGTCGTTGGGCATTGGGTGCAAATAGATACAGAGACAGTGAGCACGGCACTAGAATTGCCAGTAGAAGAATTTCGAGAAAGGATCAAGCAGTTCAAGACAAATCTTATGTTGTTGAAGCAGAAAGTCTGGATAGTACGAGACACTGCCTTACAGGAGAACAGAAAAATTTAGGAACTTATAGGGTTATGTGCCGAATCAAAGACCAAGTTGTTTAGTGTTGAGGAACGACTCAAATCCCTCATAAGGCAGCAAGAGGAGTATGATTGGGAGTTCCAAATCAGCCCTCTACAGGAAGACATAAATAAGTCTTGCAACACTACCAACAACCCACCTTTATACACTGGGAAGATAAGGGAAGAGTTCTCCAACTGCATCATGTTGGGTAACCAAGTAGAGAAGCATGAATTGAGCATCGAACAACATCAACATAGTATATTTGCATATATTCATCTCTCTCCAAGTATGGATTGGTGAGAGATTATGAGTTGGTATTCTATTGATAGGTTGATTCTTTGGAGGATACTCACAGCTGAGGGCATATTGTAGCTTGGGCCCTTTGGTGCAGGCAGTGATGGAGGGATGAAATAGTACCATAACCCACAAGTCCCAGGATTTTGGTGGCATTGGGATCCAGGAGAATCCATTGGGGAAATTATTGTTTGTGATCCAGGTAAATCTAATGAGGAGAGGATCGGTCGGAGGATTGTTTGGGATCTAGGTATTGGAGGATCCATTCAGGACCATTCAACATGGAGGGTACATCAGATTGTATGGGATCCTGGTATCAATGTACAAATGCTTCTATTGTGGATAGAAGTGGATCGCTTAAGGGCAAGAAATCTTTGGGCGGGAGGATTTGTAATATTCTCTTTCTTGATCCTATCAAAGTGGACACAATCGATCCATGGTATTTACCGTGGTATTTTCCCATGGTATTGGCCCATGGTATTTGTTGTCGGTTTCCTAGAAAAATAATAAAATAAGGTCTCTAGAAATTCCATCAAGCCTATAAAAAGGGAGAGAAGCTAGGCATTTAGAATCATTCTGGTATTATTTATCTTATTATGTTTGGGTTGAGAACTTGGCCTGGCCAATTCTATGCATTGATCTCGGGACGAAAACCCCGCGGTGACATTTATGTGGTGGATCCATCCAGGATTCACAAGTGGGCTTCAGTTTTTTATATTTGTCATTGTCAAGCAGTTTTGCATGCCATTTGCAGGATTTTACGGTCTAGGCATGTATTTTACTTTCAATGAATAATATAAATAAAATGGCTGCATTTCTTGTGTTCTGGTTCTTGATGAAAGATTGTATTAAATGAGAACACTAAGATGTCTTAGATCTATCAAAATTTTTATTGTTTGGAATCTTACACAAATCCAATCGTCGCAAATCCAATCGTACATATTTCACATTGAAGACCACTAATTAATCCCTATTAGCATTTTAAAACTAATATAGTGTTTTACATTTGACACTCGCACTTCTTTGACAACTTGTCATATTTATCTTATGCGCAGTTAGAGAGACTATATCGGATTTTATTGTATTTAGCATCACATCAGTTTTACACCAGGCCTGGAATTTGACGTCCCACAGGACGTATTTTTCGTTTGCAGACGTATTTGACGGCAGCTAAAAAAACTTCAACGTCAAACCTGACGTGATGTTTACATCTTCAACCTGTCAAAATGACGTCCACTTTTAATACTAAACCGTAAAAATCTATAATACCTATATAGCCTATATATTTCTAGTAAAAATCTATAATACCTGTATAAGTTATATATTTCACGAGATTCTGAAAACAAAAAAGAGTGAAGGTGATTTAAATTCTCAGGGTCTCTCTACACATCGCCGTAGTACTTACTACCTATCATGAATGGACGGCCAGCTCAGCCCATGCATGCCAAAGATATACTTACTACCTACCATTAATGGATGCCCAGAGCAAATCTGCAAAATTAATCCAAGTGGTGTACCACTGATATGAAAAATTTAATGCATATCTACCATCTGATTAATTAGTTTCTACCTTAGTGGAACTGGAGATGAAGGCAAATTTGAATTTTGAAAATTTTCTTTGAAGTTCTGGCCAAGTATGAGTTCTACAAGGCTCTGATGCTCCTGTGTCGCTGATTGAAGGGCTAAGTCTGAGTTTTGGATGGCTCGGTGCTCCTGCGTGGCTGATTGAAGGGCTAAGTCTGAGTTTTGGACGGCTCGGTGCTCCTGCTTGGCTGATTGAACCCTGAAGGGATTGGAATGTGACAGCGACAACCCAACTCGCCACTTTGAGATTCATTTTTCAGCATAATTTCAAATAAGAGTCGAGACATTCACGAACACTAGAAAAACTGAAAGCAACCACACTATTTACCTGATTTCATATGTATCAGAATCATGTGCTCGTTTTATAAATGGAATGGAAAAATCAATCCATTAAATAAAATTGTTATATTTGTGTTATATTTACTTTCTTGTTAAATGAAATTTAATTTGGACCAGGTTTTATTTATTTTTTTGTTTTTATGGATCATATGGATATGAGGGCGTGAATGGATTAGAGCTCCTTTAAGTCATATAAATATATTTGAGAATAGCGGTAAGACCATTAAAATAAATTAGAGTTTAGCGAAAGCTTGGGAGAAGTCATTTTTATGAGTCAAAAACCATATCTAAAATGTTTCAATTCTGTTGGAAGAATCAAATTTTGAATTTACCATTTATAACTTGAAATGATAATCCTTGTTAAAACCACACTCTAAACACACCAACACGGAACAATTGAATATAAATTTTCACTCCAGGAAAAACCAAACATAACAGTGTCAATTCATAAACAAGGATATGGAGGATATGGTTGGAATTTAGTGAAATTTAGAAATATTTAAAAATTTTAATAATTTGTTTGCTTAATTTATGTAGATTTTGAAACATTTAAAAATTTAATAAATTGATTGTTCAATTTTTTATAATACAAATTTTGAAATATTTTAAAAATTTAATGAATTAATTAGATTTTTAACTATTCTTAAAATTTAAGGTTTGAAATATTCTAAAAATTTAATAAATTAATGGTTTATTTGATAGATGATTGGAGATTTTGAAACATTCTAAAAATTTTAAAAATAGTACATCAATTATTTCATTAATTATGCTTTATAGTAAATTGGCATAATATCCAAGATGACTCAAAGCTGGTGTAAGCATTACATTGCTGGCACATTAAAAGATTGACCAAAAACCCTTCAATGTTCAAGGTCATATACTATTCTCTCATAGACAAGTACTACTCTGCAATGCAATCTGGACATGCTTCCTTCACAAATTAGTGGCAAGGTTAATAAAAAACTTAAATATACTAATCGCTAACTAATTTTTTTTAATAAACTCTTTAAATTTTTAAAATCAACTTGTAATATATAAGTCTCTGTATCCAAATTATTTTATTGCTTGTCATGATTAAATTGTTGTTAAATCAACTTGTAATATACAAGTCCTTGTATTGTATTGTGTGCACGACACAGCAATCAAACCAAACAAAAATTAAATACTTTAATAAAAATGGAGTTTAATATATATATAAAATTTTAGGTGCCATTATTTTATTGTTTGTGATGATGGAGAAATATTAAATTGATTTAAAAAAAAAAAAATCTCAAATTTGACTATCACTTGCTAGATTTGACATTAGTTTGCCGAAAATATCCAAAAAATTGAGACATATTTAGATTTAGTAATTACCATTTTTTGAGAGAGACTTTTGAATCAAAAGAATTTTCCATTGATATTTTTTGTTTGATTATATTTTCCCTAATTTACCTTTAGAACCATTTTTGGCCCTATAGAGATATAGACAACCATGCTTTTTTTCTGCAATTTCACTTTTAGATATCACCAATTTATAATTGAAGTAATGCAACACATCTACCCATACTGTTGTTTTCAACAACTTTTCTCTCAATTACACAATTTCTTTGCAATTTCACTTAATTTTCCTCAAATCTAAATTGATATTTTTTAGGGGGAAAAGTTGTGTTGTCTATTTACAAAACATACATCCTCCGATTAGTAAACATTTCTTCGAATTTGCACTGTATTACAACAATATTCCTACGAAGTTCCCTATGAATTTCACTGAAATGTGGAAATATGGTTGGTTCTTTATTGTGCCTAGTGAATTTTGTTGTTGGAGCCTACACAACTTGCACATTTTGATGGAGTTGTATTATAAGAGCTACTGCAGTAGTTGATTAGTGGATTTACTATGTGATTTCTAATTTGTTCAGATTAGTTGCACATTTACATATTTGACTTAGTTTTCATTGGATGATTTATTTTGTGTTCTAGAAAAAATTTGCAGAAGTCCTTGAAAAAAAATTTCATATGAGTGGAAGTCTGACACTCACAAATTTCATTAGAACGTAAAATGAAAGGCATAAAAAATTCAAAAACGTCATCAAGTTTTCATTTGACAGTCAGTAAGAATTTGAAATTCCAGGCCTGCTCTGCACCACTTTGTTATATTTATTTTATCTGCAAAGTTAGAGATATGTGATCGGATTTTATTGGTGAGTAGAACACAGATTTTCAATCCAATGTGATAGCTGACATTATTGCGAATATATTGTTGGAATCTTCGTGAGAGGCTCTCCGTCAACGCAGGAAGCTTCGGCCAACGAACACGCAGTAAACGTTTATGTTGCTTTCTTCTCTGTTCACGAATTGTATGAAAGGTACGTGCCAACTCTTTAAATTCATTGCACAACGCATCACTGGCGTGAAAATCACAACTGAAGAGATTATCTCACAATTTTCCGATTTGCGTGCTCTGCAAATAGAGGTTTCTGCTATTAAAACTACCTTGAAGTCGCCTTCTTTTGCAGCTCGCAAAGAAGTTGTCTTTAGGGTTTGGCTAAGGTTGGTGTTTCTGATTTCCACTTCATTTCCTCCACAAAGGGGTTGGCAATGGCGATTCTGAAATTGGTAGCAGCGGGTAAAGGGCAGTGGATGGAAATCGCTCCTTTCCGTAAAGAATGCGTGGTGAAACGGTGGCCTTCCGGTAAAAAGCTGCCCACCATCGCAGAGGAGCGGAGTCTGAGCAATGGCGAGCTCATCGATGGTCTTCACACTTCTTTTCCTGCGGTCTTTTCGTCGACAGAATGCTGACTCTTTTTTGTACATCGGGGAAAATCTTGTTGGGTGTTTTTGCATGTGAGAGAGTTGTTATGGGAATCGACACGTGATTTGTGCCATCCATCTGTTAAAATACATATGGTTCTACAATTACCAAAAATTGTATCAAATTTACCCCTGTTCTAATGTTTTAATTGAAAATTTACACATATTTTTCAGATTTGCCTGGTAATTTTCGATTGTTCACTGACAATTTTGGATTGAAATATTGTTCGAGATGTGACATTGCTGTAAATTTTTTTTCCAGCTGAGCAGTTTTCAGAATTACATATATTATTTAGAATTGAACCATAAAAATTTGTAAGACCAAACCTTCCTGCCACATTTTCAAAACATCGTGTACAAAAAGAGAAATAGACAAAGCCTTCTGTGTTGTTCCAAAGGGCAACTTGGACGCTTCATTTTTTTTTAGCATGTCAAATATCTATTTGAGATATTGATAATATCGGATCCTTTGTAGGTATCTGCACATCTCCAGCAATAAAATCAAATATAAATTCTGGCTTGCAAACGCTACAATATCAAAACATAACTTTGGCATGCCAGATGCCCAAAAGTATTGGTATCAATCATAACTTTGGCATGTCAAATGCCCAAAAAGCATTGCGAGGCTTGATGTATTTTTTTGTTTTAAAGAGTCAGAAATGAAGAGTTTTGTATTCTTAAAACTCCAAAACCCTCGATGGAACATTCTCACCACACATGGGGAACAAAATGGGGTTGCAGATATGCGGTCAAAAAGGGGAATTATAATAAAAACAGGTATGATTCACTATTATGTATATCAATAGGGTGTAGTAATAAACGCGTGTACTAATAAACGAAGAAACTATAGAGATTTTGTCGCATAATAATTCTGTATAAGTGATTCTTGATGCGTTAGGACAGATATTTCAAAAAAAATTCAAAGATATATTAATAGATTTCAGAGTAAAATTATAAGTAGATATCAGAGATGTGATAAGTAAATAGAATTTTTGATGGGTTAGGACAGAGATATTTCAAAAAAAATCAAAGATATATTAATAGATTTCGGAGTAGAATTATAAGTAGACATCAGAGATATGATGAGTAAATAGAATTTTGAATGAAATTATAACTGAAGTACAATAATGAATCTGTGACAAAAATCTATTTGAAAGAAAAAGTAAATAAAAAAATAAGTTATTGTAATCATTTTTATCAATGAAAGGTAATATTTTTTTGGATTGAAAAAAATAAGGCTGTTTTCAAAAGCCGTTGTTTAATAAGACAGTTTTTTAGCTCTGAAAATCATGGAAATTTTGGTAAGATTTTAAGAAAATCTGGCAGGGATTTTTGTAAATCCACGTTATAACTATCAAACTTTAATATTTTGGGTGCCCTAGAGGTTTTTGATGGTGCTAAATCCATTTCCACCATCAAAATCATGATTCAAACACTGTTACTATAAGATTTCTTAGTTTTTTTTAATCTGGATTCCAGCCAATTTTAACTCTCTGAACAATTCCTCCATCTCGTTAAACAACTCCCCTACAAACCCTCCAATATTAAACATAAGTTTTTGCATATCTTCCATATCAAATGCCCACGGATGATGCCTTTTTTAATTCAAAGAGGATGATGAGAAATCATGTGATATCTTTTTTATTTCAAAGAGGATGATGAGAAATTATGAGTTTGATGTCTTCTTTTTTTATTTCAAAGAGGATGATGAGAAATTATGAGATGTCCTTTTATTTCAAAGAGGATGATGCGAAATTATTAGTTTTTCATTTCAAAGAATATGATAAGGAATGATGAGTTTTGTATTAGTAAGGTCTTTTTTTTACACAAAGAAAAAACCGTTGTACTTGTATTAACCAATAAAAGGCCGTATAAGAAAAAACTAAAGCATTTTCTACCCAAAAATAAAGAAACAAAGGACCCCTGAAGAAAGCTCTAACAGACAGCAAATCGGACATCATACAAGTAGGTAAAAGTAGAGGAAAAAACAGGCAACCATATCAGCCTCTCCCACTCAGAGAGAGAAATTCCCAACATGACGCACAGATCCATCAATCAACGTTGCTTGGACAGCCGGAGGTCCGCCACCAAATTCTGCTCACGGAAAATGTGAGAGAAGGAGATTCCTCTGAAAGACTAAAAATTCTCGATTTCGCGAGAGAGAGAAATTCCCAACATGACGCACAGATCCATCAATCAACGTTGCTTGGATAGCCGGAGGTCCGCCACCAAATTCTGCTGACGGAAAATGTGAAAGAAGGAGATTCCTCTGAAAGACTAAAAAATCTCGATTTCGCGCAACTTCTGCTGTAGAGCAGATTTCAGTAGTTTAAAAAAGCAACAGAATAACTTAAAAACTGACAAAGATTTTGAAAAAATTCAGTAGTTTAAAAACGCAACAGAATAATCTAAAAACTGACAAAGATTTTGAAAAAATCCAATAAAGATTTATCGGAATCTCCAATTGAGATATTGATAATACCTGATCCTTGATGGGTGAAAAACTATGCTCTCTCTTCATATTTGGGTGGGGCTTCCGATGATTGCTTCTCTGCTCAACAATATTTCCGAGATTGTTAGAAAAGTGTGTCGTTTACTATTTTTATTGGAAAATAAATTTCGATACCTTCCTTGAAGATGCATAAATAAGCCTGGACCCACCGTATACTTCACTTGTAGGTTATCAACCTCCAAAACCCTTGATGGAAACATTTGCACATGCCAGCAATAAAATCAAACATAAATTTTGGGCAATATCAAACATAAGTTTCCCATGTCAAATGGGCAAAGAGCAGGGTGAGGCGTCATGTTTTTTCATTTTATTTCAAAAGAGTATGGTGAGGAATAACGAGTTATGTCCTCGAATGTTTGGTTAGGTTTTGACATGGCACCTAAAAAGTAAATATAAGTTTAGCATACATGTTCAAAAAAAACATGCTCATAAATAATAATATTTTTTTTTTAATTTTGAAGTTGATGTAATATTTATTGACATAGAAAAAAAAATGTTTTATAAGAAGGATTTCCGGCAAGGAAAAGTTTTATAAAATTATTTATGGAATATTCAAAATAAGTGGTTAAATATAAGAAGTAAGAAAACATAACTTACTTGCATATATAGGTAATGATAATATTAATGGCTTTTGTTGGAGAATTATTCAAAAATAATGATCAAATTTTTTATAATATTAGATTTTTTTTTTAATAAGTTAGATTGAATTTATGTTTTGGTGACTTTTAAAATAAAATGTTGTTATTAAAAAATTGTTAGATTTTAAACTCAATTTAACATTTTGACTATGTCAAATTACACAAAAATAAATAAAAGTAAATTAAATAAAAAGATTGACATAATGTAATGAACATTTTAGCTAGTCAAAATACAATAAAAAAATAAAAATAATAAAATAAAATAATAATAAATTATAAAAACAGCCCATGGTATTCATGTGGAATGTAGTTTATTTAAAGAAGAAAATTAAGATGGCCTAGATCAATCTTAACTTTGGATCTACCAAGACCCAAGAGGGATCATATATCTTGATATGCAAACCTCTTTTAGAGAATTGAAAAAGAGAATTGATCCCTTTGATAAATAATATAGATCTAAAATACTTATTTAATAAAACCATTTTTAAATGTTTATAACTATTATTCTTTTAAAATTTTACTTATTAAAATGTATTTAAATTTTCATACATCCAAATATACATAGTTTTTATTGTTCTATATTATTTTTGTTACAACTATTTTATTATTAAAAAAATACATGGTTTTTTTTGTTATATATTATTTATGTTACAATTGTTTTATTATTCATGAGTAGTTTTTCTTAATATATAGAAAATTAAATTAATAATGAAAATCTTTAAAATATGTGATCTTTTTTAAATTTCCAAATTATTTCATAGGACATGATTTATCTTGAGCAATAATGATGAATGTTCATAATTCTCATTTCTTAAATAACACTAAAATTACCTTTAATTGCTTAATTGTAATAGTTTCTAACTACATAACAATTTGTAACCACATGCACACTTTTTCATATTTTTTTTTGTTAATGAATATCAAATTTCTTCCGTTCAATAAAACCATATACATATCTTAAATTACCTAATTGGCTAAAAAAAAACTTGCTGTTTTTGCTTATAATCACCAAACAATTTTCACGTATATGATATCAAACATCAACTTTTTATTAGAAATTTTAAACAAAGTTTTTTTCTACAATTTTAGCTTTTATAATTTTTTTATTTTTTAATTCCAAACAAAACTTACAAAAGAAAAAACCCACTCAGTCCTTACTGTAGATTATAGTTTTACAAAATTGACTAGGGATTTCACAAGTTATTAGTTTATAACTTGATCCACAATCAAAGAAATATGATTACACATAAAGAGGAGATTACTGATAACAGAAGGAAACATATACATACTACTCATTGCTCCATCTACAATCCAAATATCATCTCTGTATTCATATTAAGTTCAAACAACTCTCCCAAATATGTTTCTTGGGGCAAAGGGAGCACAATCATACAAAACTACAACAAAATTCTTCAAAATTCCTGAACCTTTATTTCATCTTAGAAATCACTACATATAGAGTTCTCCTGCAGGATTTACGATCAAATATTTTTAAGTCGACCACACACTGAAACCAAATATTGCTGTTTCTGATGTGCATCAAGGTCACTCTTTTCAACATAAAAATCAAGCAGGGTGGGTACAATCATGATCTTACACAAAACATCACTATAACAAACTAAATAAGCAAATAGTTGTGAGCAAATTCGAATATTGAAAAGGAATGAGAAATTGGATAAAAACAATGGTTGACCTTTATGCTGTAATTAAATGTTTTGGCCATCTCGGCTCAACTACTCGCGTTTGCCCATTGTAGAAAGGTCAATTTTGCTGTGTGTGTTGAGCTCTTTAGTGGGGAGATCTTGGAAGGCCAGATAATATAACTAAATTGCTCTAAAATCATTGTATTTGAAAATCAGGCCATGGTTGGAGGATTAAGTGGTAAGACGTATTATTGAAGGGTGGTGTGGAAATGATGAGAGGAAGGCACATTAGAGGTAGAGTGAAATGTGGATGCCTATTCCCGCCCCCAGCCCCCAATGGTTAAAGTTGAGAAGGGATTGGGGGGGTTGAAATACTGTTGAGGACACGTGGGCCATTACAAGGTGAAATGGAGGGTGAGATGAAGAGGGCTTAGCAATATGAAGAGGGCTTAGCAATGATGGGATGTGCAAAGACCGGATGGAAATGGCAGAAGGCATGGTGGGACCTGCTCACATCGCAAATCGCAAAATTTGACATGAAGCAGTAGAGATAAACTCTAAACGGTGCGAAGTGCAAAGCGCGGGGGCAGGGAGTGAGGTAAGAGACATGGAGGGAAAGTGGAACCCAACCGCATCATAAATCACAAATTTTAACATGAAGTAGTAGAGATAAACTCTCAACAGTGAAAAGTGCAAAGCGCGGGAAGGTGGGAAGTGACGTGGAGGGAAAGTGGGACCCGACTGCATCGCAAATCACAAACTTTAACATGAAGCAGTAGGGATAAACTCTAAATGGTGCGAAGTGTGAAGCGTGGGAAGGCGAGAAGTGACGTGGAGGGAAAGTGGGACCCGAAAACAGCTTATAGATCGCAATATTTAAGTTTTAGTTTATAAGTGCAGAGGTAAACTCTTAAATCTGCGAAGTGCAAAGTGGGGGAAGAAAGGAGATGACATGGAGGGTGGAGCCCACTACATTGGTAGAGTTATAATGCAGAAAATGGTTATGCGGTAAGTATATGGGGATTCATATTATACGACACATATTCCAAGCGACCAGAAGTGGGGGGTGGAGCTGCTATGGTGGGGCAAACCGCATCGCAACTTACACAAAATACTTTGCGGGCGCCTAAGCTGTGAGATATAAATTGTGTGAAATGCGATATGTGACGCGCTAAACGCTACAAAGTGCGAAGAGGCAAAAGCTAAGTAAAATGCAGAATACAAGGGTTTACATGCAGATTTGGGTGATGTATAAAGTTTAATTTGAATTAAAAACTATCATTAACAGCAAAAAAAAGGTTTTGTATAGAATGTGCCTGGGTTAAACCCTCTCGGGTTTAGAAGTCAAAGACAATAAGTGAAACATGTCGTGCCCACAGGAAGTGTGGTCCCCTCATATAAATCTCATTTCCTCATTTAACATTTACACTTGCACTATCCACAGAAGAACTTGTGATCTATGATTATAGTTTGGATCTTTGTCATTGATGGTTCTGCCCTCAATAGGTCCTCACACTACTGTGCTCCTTGGTTTAAGATCTTCCCATCCTCTCTTTGAGGCGTGTACTTGATAATTTTTTTTTCCTTTGGAATACTTACAGCCATTCATGAAACTGACTTGCACAGCATTCACGAAGCTCAACACAAACCTTTGACACAAGGTGTTAATCTTGTTCAGGACTCTGCCCTTGTTGTTTTTTTGTCTTAATTGTTTCTCTATTGCCTTTGTCTTCACTAATAGTAACTACTTCTCTGCCTCTGCCCTATGTTTTCCTTATAGGGACCACTTCTCCATGTTATGTGAAGTCACAGGCCAATAGTACGTAATAAAATTAAATGTTGCAAAATCCAATTCATATCATATTTCAATGCCATGAGCTTTCTTGGCCTTCCTCCTGTTTCCTACTTAAACCATATCGCTTCCATGTCGTTCTTTGTTTGAATTACTTCATGCTTTGGTTTCTCCACCGAATTGTGCGCACATTAGAGTGGAGTTTGAATTGGAAAGGTGCCAAAATGGAGTTTGAATATCTTGGAGAAATGTAGTTTAACTGGAGTTAGAGAGCTTCAAGCCGGTGGCATGCGTCAATGGAGAGTCGAGAATGGAGACGAACGCAGAAAAAAACATAAAAGGAAATGGATAAAAAACAAGCGGAGGCCCACAGAGAGAGTCAACGTGTTACAGAAAAAAGAATGAAAAATGATATAGGGAAGTCCAATTCGTATCACATGTAGACTACACCCTTTACATATACAAAATACTAACCAGAAAAATATCTCAACGGGACATCTACCTAATACCTAAAACTCCCAGATTCCTTCCCTACACATGTTGTATTAAAAATATTCATTTGGAATGAAACAAATTGACAATTCAACAAAACAAAAACGAGACACATAAAAAATTAACAACTTACAATCCTAATTGGTATAAAATGAAATCTCTCTTCTATAATTTACATGGCCCCATTCTTATTAGTCCCTACCTTGCTGGACTATAGCGATCCCTAGGTCGTTGACCAGCAATTAAATCATCCTTTGACCAAAGAAGGTTTTTTCTTTTTATTACATTTTAACCAAAGTTCTAAAAGTTTTATTTTCCTCTTTATTACATTTTAACCAAAGTATGAAATTTTAAGGTAAGTTTGAGTTTTGATCTCTTATTTCACGCCAAGACATATAAAGTAATAAAACTTAGGGTATAAGTTTTCAGTTTCATTGAATTACACTAAAATCTGAAGTAATGTTAGTTTTGAATTAGCATTACTCTAACACATTTAATGTTAAATTTAATTTTTGGAATTTAACATTTGTTTGTGGTGTGATAATACATTTACAATTGGCTTTCCACATGCAACAACTATCACCATTTTTTGTCCACAACTGCATTTGAAGTGCCATTTGTCTTCACATGACCACCTCCCAACTTTCCACAGCCTCTGCACCGCTTCACCCAGCGTTCCTCACGACCTCATCCTCTTGCTGAATCTAGCACATTGTACACATCTTTGGAGGCATGTTCGACAAAGGAGAAATATTTGAAGACACTTCAGCTAGTGTACATCACTAGAGGAACACAAAATGAGAATCCACGAAAAAATGGTTATGTCGTGCTGCTTGCTCATCATCTCCCGTACGATGGACTCCGTGGTGGGGGAGAAGATTCTTCAGCCATTCACAAGCAGAGGATTTCGTGTTATGGCATCGGTGCCTGATCTTCGCTACCTCTTCGAGAGAACCCTGGCAGAGGAATGGCTGAGAAAGATTGTGAGCGGTGATATCGATCCTAGTGCAGTCCCATTCACCCATAATTTATCGAACTTCCTCAGCCTCGCCGTTCTTTACAAGTATTGAGGCATCTACATCGACATGATACTTCTCAGAAGCTTTTCAAGCCTAAAAAACACCATAGGAGCGCAGATTGTAGATCCTAAAACCAGGCAGTGGATTGAGCTAAATAATGCAGTTTTGGTATTTGATAAAAGACATCCTGTGCTATTGAAATTCATAGAGGAGTTTTCCCTTAAGTTCAAAGGTAACATATGGGGCCACAACGGTCCTTACCTCCTCACTCATGTAGTCAAAAGGCTAATCTCCAACGAGACTCACCATGCCTTCAAAATAATTACTGGCATCTGAATAATAGATTCTGAAGCAATAATGAAGGTTTTTCACTCTTACCTACTTACCACTACTATAGAGGCAAGAATACAAATTGCAACTTTTCTTTGTTAGCTTTCAGTATTCAATTTTGCATTATTTGTTTTTTCCCTGGCTTACTGTTGTATTATGTTTAACTCAAGTTTGAGCCTTTCTACCTTCATCATAATATTCTGCTAATAAAATAAAGGAATCACATTAAATTAGACAAAACCCATCATGTAAGTCTTCGTACTCTCAAAAATTTTCAGCTAGAAACACAATTTTATGATAAAAATGAAATCAAATTTGTTATTCCCTTATTACTGAGAGTGCTCTAACCCAAGAAAAATCCTAGAAAATACCAATTTGTGTACATTGTATGGACAATATGTAGAATCTAAATGCTTTCTCAAAATAACTAAAATGGCCAAAATGTTCTACTTCATATGAGTTACCTTCCCCTCAACCATCATTACAACGTCTCTCTTTTCCAATTATCTGCTAAAATAAGTGCAAGAGGAACAAAGGAAAATAGGAAATGCAATATGTGGAGGATTTAAGCTACCTTTCACTGCATTCTCTCGGAAAACAACACTGTTGAACTCCTTGAAGGTTCTTGTGGAGAAATCTAAACTAGCCAACTTGCGTTGTTTTCGCCATTTCTCTCCATCCACAATGAAACTATCATCCCACAAAATATTTAAAATTTGATAAAGTGAAAAAAATATGAGTACATCGATAAAAATATATATATATATATATATATATATATGGGAAAAAAATATAGTGAGATCTACTGTGGTAAAAAAATAATATAGTAAGAGCTAAACCTTGACATCATTGGTACAAACGTAGCTGAAGGTAGGATAAGCTATTGCGTATGTTTTATAGCGTCTATGGTGATCAGCCATAAAGTCATGTAAGCCATTAAAATTGAAAATGGAATTCACCATAGTGCCAGCCATGGGTGGATATAGGTCTCCATTCCTTCGTTTCATTTTGAGTAGAAGGATTGGCAGTAGTGCAGCAAAGCAATCAGCATAACTACAACTATAGCTGCTGGTCATGGAAAATAGGCATTATGTTTATGTTCCATTCCTGTTAAATTTCCATGAATGGGAGGTTTACTAGGCATTCTGTTCATGTTCCCGTGGAGAACTTCTGGTTGCTATCAATTTAACCGTCAATTTCCAACCAACGGGTATAATATTAGGCTTCACTTCATAAGTGGGCCAGCTTATACGTGGCTAGCACTGCATATATACTATCCCATGCTGGACAATTGTTATTTATCTTTATTATTTTTATATTTTTAATTATATAATATGGATTGTTGACGAATAGCCAGTTTACACAAAGGTGCTATTTCATTTCAATGTCTGTTTCTGATATTATCTTTTCATATTTGTTCGCCTTAACCTTGTCTCTCATTGTTTGTTCTTGAATCATTTTAAGCGATCACATACAGTTGTATTGCCTCAAGGTCATTGCCAATAGCTTAATTCAAAGTGTAAGCGATAGCTTAATTTCAAAGTGTAAGCAAGGCATATGGCTTGGGGTAACTCTTTACACCGATTTTTAGGCTATCAGACTTCGGCAGGCCAAAGATTTTCAAGATATTAGACTCCAGTAGGGACTGTAGCTGCCTGTTGCTCTTGTTTAGAAAAACATGAGGCTGATGCCCCTACTGCCACGTTATTAATATTAAGAAATAATATGGTTATCACTTTGGGAACTTGTGGATGAGGCAATTAAAATTGCAGTAGTCTAACTAGACTGCTTTTTTGTCCTGAAAATTATGGAAATTCTGGTAAAATTTTAAGAAAATTTGACAGGGATTTTAGTAAATCCACATTATAACTATAAAACATTATTATTTTGGGTGTCCTAGAGGTTGATGGTGCTGAATCTATTTCTACATGATTCAAACACTGTTATTGTAAGATTTCTTAAATTTTTTTGGCCCGAATTCTGGCCAATTTTACCCATCGGTGTAATTCCTCCGTGTCTTGTTAAACAATTCCAATAAAATTTGTTAAGAGATGTTTTAAATTAGTAAAATAAAAAATCAAAATCAAGATCCAGTGCGTTGCGACTTGTTATATTTATCTTATCCTCAAAGTTAGAGAGGATATCTGATTTTATTGGCCGTAGTTTAGATTGTTTTTGTTTTTTAGCTCTGAAAATTATGGAAATTCTGGTAAGATTTTAAGAAAATTTGGTAGGGATTTTTGTAAATCTACGTTATAACTATCAAGCTTTAATATTTTGTGTGTCTTAAAGGTTTTTGATGATGCTCAATTGATTTCCACCATCAAAATCATAATTCAAAAACTATTACAATAAGGTTTCTTAAATTTTTTGGTCCGAATTCAGACCAATTTTGACCGTCGAAGCAATTAGTTGGTCCGTCTCTTTAGAAAACTCCATTTTATTGTATTCGCATTTTAAAACTTGTCCAGCCGGGCACTGCGCTGCTCTGCACCACTCTGCTATATTTATATGATCTGCAAAGTTCGAGATATGAGATCGGATTTTATTGGTGAGTAGAACACAGATTTTCAATCCAATCCGATACATTATTGCAATATATTGTTGATACATTATTGCAAATATATTGTTGGAATCTTCGAGAGAGGCTCTCCGTCAACGTAGGAAGCTTCGGCCAACGAACACGCAATAAACGTTTATTTCGCTTTCTTCGTGTTCATGAATTGAATGAAAGGTAGTTGCCAACTCTTTAAATTCATTGCACAACGCATCACGGGCTTGAAAATCACAACTCAAGAGATTATCTTACAATTTTCTGATTTGCGTGCTCTGCAAGTAGAGATTTCTGCTATTAAAAGTACCTTGAACGCCTTCTTTTGCAGTTCACAAAGAAGTTGTCTTTAAGGTTTGGCTAAGGTTGGTGTTTCTGATTTCCACATCGTTTCCTCCACAAAGGGGTTGGCAATGGCGATTCCGAAAATGGTAGCAGCGGGCAAAGGGCAGTGGATGGAAATCGCTCCTTTCCGTAAAGGCGGAGTCTGAGCAATGGCGAGGTCATGGATGGCCTTCACCCTTCTTTTCCTGCAGTCTCTAACTTTGAAGCAGATGGTGATGATGCAAGATTTTCGTCCGCAGCATGCTGACTCTTTTTTGTACAATGGGGAAAATCTTGTTGGGGTTTTTGAATGTGAGAGAGTTGTTATGGGAATCTATAAGTGATTTGTGCGATCCATCTATTAAAATAATGGTTCTGCAATTACCAAAACTTGTATAAATTTACGCATATATTTTTCAGATTTGCCTGGTATAAAGAGTTGTTATGGGAATCGATACGTGATTTGTGCGATCCATCTATTAAATAATGGTTCTGCAATTACCAAAACTTGTATAAATTTAAGCATATATTTTTCAGATTTACCTGGTATAATTTTGGAATTTTGGGTGGCTAATTTACAATTTTGGATTGAAATATTGTTTGTTTGAAGAAATAGCTGAGCAGTTCTCACTTTTAGATAATATTGTTTAGAATTGCACCACAATACTTATAAAACCAAATCTCCTCACATCCTCTGAAGTTATAAATAATATAGACTACAAAGAGAAATTGACAAAGCATAGAGAAATGGACAAGGCCTCATGTGTTGTTCCAGAGGGCAACTTGCACTTTATTTTTTAGCATGTCAAATATCTGATTGACATATTAATGAAAGACAGTTTTGTTTTTCTTAGTGTTTATGTTTATGCCATTTTAATGTTCCACCTGTCAGTTTTGTTTTTAAAAATCTCTGTGTTGACAGAGGAAATTTCATTCCTCACTGTGTGTTAGGATTTATCAGAAAATCCAACAATTTTCGTTTGTAGAATTCTGAACATATTTTTTGTGCTTCCAGGAAATTAAATCTTATTGGGATTTTTTTTGCATGCGAGAGAGTTGTTAGGGGAATCGATACGTGATTTGTGCGATCCATCTATTAAAATACATATGGTTCTGCAATTACCAAAATTTGAATTGAATTTACCCCTGTTCTAATGGTTTAATTGAGAATTTACAGATAATTTTCACATTTGCGTATGGGTCATTTTCGATTGTCGTTAACAATTATTTTTGGATTGAAATATTGTTTGAGATTTGACACAGCCAGATATCTATATATTGGAATGGGAAGCTTGTTTTTTCCACCTGAAGAAATCGGGAACTGCTCTCAGTGAATCTTTGCGGGTGAAAAACTGCGTTCTTCCCTCTTGAGATTTGGGTGGTGCTCCAGACGATTGCTTCTGTTCGAAATCATATTTCGGACTTTCATATAAAAGTGTGTGCTTTTGATTATCATAGTTCGTTGACTGCTTTTATTGGAAATAAATTTCGATATTTTCCTTGAAGATGCACAAATAAGTCTAGACCCATTATATTCTTTCATTGGCGGATACATTCACTTGTAGGTTATCAAACGGCAAATCCATTGATGGAAACATCTGCACATCTCCAGCAATAAAATCAAACATAAATTTTGGCTTGCAAATGCTACAACATCAAACATAATTTTTGTATGTCAAATACCTTAAAAAAACATTATGAGGTGGAATGTATTTTTTTATTTTGAAGAGTGAGGAATGAGAGTTTTTGCTGGACATTTTACAGCGTTTTAATCTTTCTTTCATCAAAGTTGAAATTTTCTTCATGTTGGCCAAGCTATATTTTTTTTAAAATTTAAAAATAAAAATTGTTAATTTAAATATCTTATATAGTTATTTAAATCTATGTAAAATTGTAAACATCTTTACTCTTTCATCAATTATAGAATCCACGTGTGTGTTTCGAACTACCAAGTGTAGTTCTTCATCAAATTAAAGAATGTTGCTTGGCTGATCAATTTCATCAATTAAGAACTTATAATTTTTACTCATTTTAACTAACTAATAAAGTATTATTAATTATAATTGTAAATTTATAAAAAATAAATTAAAAGTCAACATAATAACTAAATATTAATAAATTAAAAATTTATATAAGTAATAGCAAACCCAGTAATAATAATAAAATAAACTTTAACTATTTAATAAAGTAATATTAATAATAGTTGTAAATTCATAAATAAATTACTCTTTACTAAAGTCTCATACGATGGAGAGATAGAGGGAGTGAGAGGAAGGGAGAGAAAGGGACAAGAGGAAAGATGAGAGAGGACTTGAGATACAAGAGGAGAGAAGGAGGGATAGAGAAATGGAGTTGGAAGGAAAGAGAGGGAGGGAACAAGAATCACATAGAGAGAGAAAAATGGAGAGAGAAAGAGAGAGTGTCAAGGGAGAGATGGAGAGAGAGTGTATATGTTTGGGGTGAGATAGAGATAAATAAATAGAGATATAGAGAAGAGGGGGAGAGAAGGAGAAATAATGACACAGTTGGAGAGCACACAAGAGAGACAGAGACTGAGACTGAGACATAGAGATGAAGGGGAGATACATAGGGAGGCAGTGTTAGGGTCATAGGTTTTCGTTGTCAAATTTATTTTCCTTATCCTTTAATTTTCAGTTGTGAGTAGTTGAGCCTATAACTACTGTTGTTTCCATAGCCTCAAAGTCACTATCCGACATCGTTGAAATTCTTCCATAAAGGGTTCATCGAAAGTGTGAAAGATTCTATGTCTTTGAGAGGGTCATGAGTTCATATTTTCATGTAGAGTAATTGAGGTTTAAGGGTTTCATTTCATGGAGTTTCCATTTATTACAAGTTAGAACCATAATAGTCAAGTTCCATTTGTTAAAGGTTTATATGTATGTTAATGGTGTTCATCATATCCCCGTGTCACCGTTCACATTTCACCTTTCATAAATAACCTTTTTATATTTCTTACATCCACTATTTACCATGATATACTACATTCATTTACCATTTACCATCATGTCACCCCTGAATACACCTCTCATCATCATTTCCATTACATCCCCCTAAATTCATATCTCATCATCATCATTCATAATAATCCCTTTAACCAAATTTACACCCATGACCAAAACAAGACATATGAGGCACACATTTTCAAATTTTGTTGAAGTTTCCTTCTCTCTCCATCCACAAAATGTGCTATAATAAGGCTTCATGTTCAAACAAGAGACCAGAAGGTCAAAAGAAGCTTGGAAGAAGATCAAGGGAAGGTTTTTCAAGTGGGGAAAAGTTTCCACCCACGATTACGTTTATAATTCTCATTAAATGGGTGTGTATCTATTGAGATTCAACAAGATGATGAACTTAGTAGAAAAGAGTAAGCAACTTCCCTAAGTGAGCCCCTAGAACTCTTTTTTGGCGCCAAATCTGTTTTACACTATGTCTATTTTTAGACATGTCGATCATATTTCAGAAGTTGCAGGATGCTATTTGTGGATGGTTGATCAAGTTGGAAAAATAGATGAAATTCTATTTTAGAATATTGGGCGAAGTCTATTTATAGATCGTCAATCTAAAAATAGATGCATGTCGATTATTATTAGCTCTTAATAATAATCAGATTCTAAACAACAACTTATTCTCTTGGAGCACTTCAGTTCAGTGCACAGATGTGGCACATCAGCTGACAGAAGGAATTACGCTATTCCTAAGGGTTTACTGGAGCTAATGCATGGAGGACTCAATTAGAACTCAAGTGGCAGAGTTATGACACAGTTGGAAGAAGTATTTATGGAGTTGTATTCAGTTTAACTCAGTTAGACTCAGTTGAGCTAGTTGTATCTAGTCTAACTGAATGATACACTAGTGAGAGTGGAGTGAATTAATTAGTTAATTAATTCACAAATAATAACTCATTAATCAACTGAACAATACATTAGTTAACTACAGTGTATGGCAGTTTCAGTGGAGACCAGTGGAGAGATAGGTGAAAGGGAAAGTGTGACTATCAGTTGTGACTATAGTGATGCATTGATTTCATCCACCTGGAGTGGGATCCGATGAGGATGCGCAGTCAAGGATGGAGTAACTTAAATCTCAAGAGCTATTCTTAATGAAGAGTGGATGAGGCAGGGCTAGTGTAACATGATAGATTCAATGTATGGACCCTAGAATTAAGGAAACATAGTGTATGACGATTGTACTGTACTGAGGGCTTGTGATAAGATTTTTATGTTTGTATGAGATTGTCATATGATCTCCATGTTACATAATATATAGTTGGGGTTTTCATCTTCAGGCTTTCCCGGTTAAAAACTGTGTTATGTGCGATTGATAATTTTTGTTTATGCTTCACATGTGTGTGCAATTAAATTTTCCGCAAAAGATTAAAAAGTGGAATAGATTCAGTATCTTGCATAAAGTTAAATAGTGTGAGATCAGGTGGATCTTGGACATATGCATGCTTAGTGCATATAATTTCTACATGGTATCAGAGCATTGTTGATTGAAGATTGAAATTGTGAAGTGAGTTTGTGCTGGTGGACAATTCGAATTTGCTACAGAAGATTCTTGGTGCAGAAATCGAGTATACATTGAAATGTCTTTCAACGGGTTGATATTGGAGTATGCCCTTGATGGGAGCTCAAATTACATAGCCTGAATAACGGGATGGAGGCGGTCTTTGGGGATAATGGGCTGAAAGAGGTTCATCGATGATGATTTCCTAAACGAGATCAACGATGCTACATTGCTCGATGCTTAGCAAAGAAAGCTGCCAAAAGACGGAGATTCATTTGGAAAGGTAGAAGGACCACATTTTGCTCCAACAGCAAATCCACTCCCTTCTTAATGTGGAAGGCTTTGATAGACTTGTTCCAAAGCAGAAGTGACCAGAGGAAGTTGGCGCTTAAAGACAAGCTCAAAAAAATAAAAATGGAGAAAGGCGACAGTATTCCAAAATACCTCACGAAGTTTTTCCACTGCAAGGATGAACTGGGAAGTGTGGGGGTTACTTTTGATGAAGAATACTTGGTGAGCTTGGCTCTCCTTGGGCTTCCAAAGAGTTGGCATAGCTACGAAGACTCTGTGTCAAATGGATGAACGCGGGATCGGAGGCGACTTTAGATCAGATCTTGTGCAGGAAATAGGCGAATTACAGGGAGATCTTCATCAAAAAATCAAATATTCGAAAATTCTTGTGGGCGCCGCAAAGGAAAGGAAAAGGAAAAAAATCCTTCTAAATGCGAATGCAAAGGCAAGAAAGCAGACATGTCCAAAAGTGAAGTGTTTTCTTGTCATGAGCATGAACATTTCTCCACTAACTATCCTGAAGAAGAAGAAAGAGAATAAACGACTCTCACTGGATACACAGGCCCAGAGGCCTTAGCCTCGCAACCCCCATTAGATTTTTCCTTAGGCTCATGTAACTTGGTTTCATTATGGGATTGGTGAGTATCTTAAACGAGTGGTGCATCTTTTCATATGACGGGAGACAAAAAGTTGTTTAGTGACATGGAGGAGAAGGACCTCCAGATGCATATAGAGATGGGTGATGATGGTTGGTACAATGCGACTGGAATTTGGACCATTACCTTTGAGAGGGAGTTCAGTAATCCATTCTTGTTGAAGAATGTCATGCATGTTCCAGGTCTGAAGAAGAACTTGGTCTCAGTCACAATGCTGAAGACAAGGGTTAAGATGTTGTTTTCGGTGAGGGAAAAGCCTTCCTGCGACATAAAACAATGGGTCAAACCAA
>JAXQQM020092538.1:0-102719 GCA_034641835.2 Pinus albicaulis | reverse complement strand
TGTTCAAGTGGGACTGTGAAGTTGTGGGAAGCTTCACTCCCCTAGTTCCCGTTTTCAAACATGCTCCATGAGCGTTTTTGGAAACGTTCGGAAACGCGTCTGAAAACCCTTAGGGGAGTGTTTTCGAGCGCATTTCCGGCAATCGTAAAAACACTCCCCTCGCCTCTTTTCGAGCATTTCAGAAACGCCGAGCGAATGATACTGAGGTACCTTTCCGCATTTAAAAAATGTGCTTTCGAGCGCTTTTAAATGTCTAGTTTGGGGAGCGCTTTCCCGAACGCTCCCCAGAACAAAAAAAGCTTCCCGCCGGGCGGAATTTTTTTCAATGAAAAATTCGTTTTGTTTATAATGTGGGCGGGGGGGGAGGGTCATTTTGTTTTTATTGTTTGTTGAGTGAGTGAGAGAGAGCAAGAAGAGCTTGAGGAGAGAACTGAGCATGTTACTAATATGACAAGGTGAGTACATACGCTGCAAGGCAACAAGAGGATTGCAAGAAAGAGGTAGGCCTTCTAATCCAATTTTGTATTTTCTAGGATGAATTTGTAGGTTGTTTAAAAATGAAAACTTGATTTTTTCTTGAATGTTGCATTTTATTGGGTTTAAAACTTAAAAAATGAATTGTTTTTTTCTTATGTTGCATTTCCTATTCCCATTTGCCATTTTTCCATTTGTTTTGGAGGCTAAAAACTTGAAACTTGAAACTTGTTTCCATCATGGCTATATGGCTAGGGATTTTCCTCATGTTGGTTCCTTTCTTTGTGATAATGGTGTTGGAGAGTAGTAGAAGAAAGAGGCAAATCAGAGAAGAGGAGGGTTATGGTGGATTTGAAGAAAATCCTGAAGAGGAGGAGGATTATGTTGAGGAGGAAGTGGGGAGTGGAGAACATGAGGACACAGATTCCCCAACTAGACAAGACCAAACTCAGACACCTTTGTGGAAATATGTTCAGAAACAGGAAGGAGGGAAGGTTGGTGGAACCACTAAATTTATTTGCCCCCATTTCAATAAACAATACCATGGTTCATACACCCGTGCGAGAAGGCACCTTTGTGGGAAAATGCCAGGGGATGGAGAAAAAAATATAGGAATCAAAATTTGTACTAGTGTGCCAACAACACAGAGAGAGAAATATAGAAAGGAAGAGGAGGCTGCCCTACAGAGATCTAAAAGATCTAGGGGTTTCATTGATTCTTATTCAGGCCCATCACGTCATGGACAAACAAGTCCAACTTCCACCCATGCCAGTGGTTATGGAGGCAGTGGCACACCTGGATTAAGGCATAGAACCATATCCGATTTCCTGGACGAAGGGTGTAGGAATGATGTGGATTCAAAAGTTTATCGGTTTCTATATGCATGTGGGGTGCCATTCAATGTTCTTCGCTCACCTTATTGGCATGAAATGGTTTCTGCCATTAATGATGCCCCCAAAGGATACAAAAGCCCTGGGTATGACAAGGCCAGAACCGTGGGTCTTGATCATGAAAAAGCTAAAATAAACCATTCTTTGGCTAGAATGACAAATTCGTGGAATGAGCATGGGGTGTCCATTGTCTCCGATGGATGGACCAATGTAAAAGGAAAGCCATTGATAAGTGTTTTCGCTGTGTCGGTTAGTGGTGCAATCTTCTTGTCATCATATGATTATTCAGACAAATTCAAAACCGACATTAACATTGCAGAACCATTACTTGATATAATTGAAAAGACTGGGCCATACAATGTCATACAGGTCATCACTGATAATGCTGCTAACTGTAAGGCAACAGGAGCAATTATTGAGGATAAATACCCCAACATATTTTGGTCTGGGTGTTTGGTTCACACAATGAACCTTTTGATGCATGATATCATTAAAAACAAACAACCTCAATTCAAATGGCTTGGTGATTTGTACAAGAGAGGTAAAAAAATGATAAAATTTATTACAAATCATAGCAATACCCATGGGCTTTTCCGTACTCACTCCAAATTGTTGTTGAAGATAGCAAAGACTAGATTTGCTAGCTATTACCTCACCTTCAGGTGCCTTTTGAAGGTAAGAGAGTCATTGGCTGCAATGGTATCAAGCCCACACTGACAGGTATTAAAGGTCAAGGCAGTGACAATAGTTGACAGGCAAGGTTTTGAACATGTGGAGGAGACCGCCCTTGACCCTTTGTTTTGGGCACGTGTGAGGGAAATTTTGAATTTCACCAAGCCCATTTATCACATGATTCGGTTTGCAGATACAGATAAACTAGTGATTGGGGAGGTTTATGAGCAGATGGACAGCATGTTGGGCCAAATAAAAGATATTGTTAAGGATAATGATCCCAACTTGTATGCTATGATTCATGATTGTGTGTGTGCACGGTGGAATAAACTCAATGTTCCACTACATGCTTTGGCATATATCCTTACGCCAAAATATTACTCTCCATCTTGGTTGGGCCAACCTGCACCTGGAGGTGGGGTTAGGATGAAACCTCACACAAATCTAGAGGTACAAGAGGGGTACATGAAGGCATTAGACAAGTTGGTACCCGACAGGGAGGAGTGTGCTAGATTGCGCCTTGAATTAGGCAAATACTTCAGTTGCACTACTAACTTTGGTTCTTTCCATGCAATGGAAGACAGAGACAGATTTGATGCTCTCACATGGTGGGAAGCATATGGCGGCATGGGACTTTTGCCAAAGTTGGCAAAAAAAGTTCTCTCACAGGTTGTGAACACTTCTTCTGCAGAGAGGTGTTGGAGCACCTACAACTTTATACATAATGTGAGAAGAAACAGGCTGAATGAAAACCGAGCTGAAAGCTTGGTTTATGTGCATTACAACTTGAGGTTGTTGAGCCATTACTGTGATCGAGCAAATGAGGATCAATCATACAGAGTCTGGGACAACAACCCAGAGGATGATAATTTGGAGGACGGCACGGTACATATGGAAGAATTGGAAGCAGAACTTTTTAGGGATGATGATGAAGCATCAGCAACACCGCCACACACAGGGCCAGTCCCACCATCTACTGGTAGCAGTGCGGGTGCCAGTGCCAGTGCCAGTTCTCGATATCAAACTATTGTTCCTTTGTAGATTCAGCCTCCACCTTCTAGTCATGGTCGTGGTACTCCTGAGAGTACTAGAAGACCACCATTTCCTCGTGGCTCGCACAAATTAGACATTTCTCATGGGCGTGGCAAGGGGCCAGCCAGTAGATAAAATAGATTTGTTGTTTACTAGTCTTTTCTATTTTCTAGTAGTTTTTATCTTTTATAACTGTTGACAGTTGAACAGTTGAAACTTGACTCTTCCATATATTTAATGACAATTTAAGTTTGAAGTTTGAATTTGAAAGGTGAAACTTTGAAGTTGGCATTTATAAGTTTACAAGTCATTATGAATTATGAATATGATGCTTCATGAAAGTTATATGGTGATCAATGAATCAATGATGATAAATGTTATATAATATCAATGATGATAAATGTTATATATTGAATTTTGAAATCAATGAACCAATGATGATAAATGATATATATCAATGATGATAAATGTATATTGAATTTTGAAATCAATGAATCAATGATGATAAATGTTAGATATTGAAATTTGAAATCAATGATGATAAATGTTATATATTGAATTTTGAAAGCTTGAAACCTTCATATTGATGATTCGCGAGACTCAAGAGTCAATATGTTGTATGCTTCCAACTTGTGGGCGTGGTTGATGAAGATTATAACTTCTAGATGATTGATGTTATATGATTCAATCTATGTTTTTATGTTTTTTATGTCTAATTGATCATTCTACATGCTTTTGTTGACATATATGAATCAAAATATATATATATATATATATATATATATATATATATATATATATATATATATATATATATATATATATATATATAAATGAACCCAAACTCGACCAGGGCTTTTTGAAGCGCTCGTCTCTAAGTAACCTTGCGTGGACACTTTGAGTGGCCTAGTTTTTGTTTTTTATGCCTGCTCGAGGAAAATGAGAGCAAAATTTCAGTAAGTAGCCATCTGCTTTATTGGTTACACTGGAAGGATCACTTCACATGATTGTACATATGTCTTCAATAAGTAGGTGGTTTTCATCAGGATTTGAATCCCTCAAGTCACAGTGATATGTTACCATCAATAAGTTTAGTAAGTTTTTATTTCAGTCAGTCCAGTCTTGAGTCTATTTCATCTGAGTTATCAGTTTTCAGTCATGTTTATTAGTTTGTGTTTTTTTACCATATTGGCCCAATGGATACGGCACTGATCTGCAAAATCTAGTGTTTTGTGGTCCTTGACACCTCTTTCAGATCTATCATCCCCAATAAGGCCAATGTTGGTGTCAATATTTGCATCCTGCCATCAATGATCAAAATCCTCTTTTCATATTATTTTAGGAGTCCCACTCAGAATTTTTTATTCCTTCCACTAGTTCATGCAAAAATTTGGTCACTGATGGTAGCCCTAGTCCAAAAACATCACTCTTCCTCAAATTTGATTACTTGTTGGCATAGTTTTATACCTTGATGACTGTACACCATCCATAAAGTCATATCAGTCATGTCATCTTGAAATTCAATCCTTCAAGGACTCATTAGGTCTTTTAGGGTTTTTCAAGGTTACCATTAGGTCATTAGGGTTCCCAAGGTCCAATAAAACTTCATTTCCACTGCATAAGACCAGCAAGTAAAGGGTGATCCAATAACATCTCTTCACCATATGAAGATGATTTGTAAAGAGAAATTCTTGTTCCGGCATGTAATTTTGGTTTTAAGATGTAATTTTTAATTTTCATTATGTAATTTTATGTCATTCAAAATGTAATAAGTTCATGATTCCCAAGCTGCGAACTCAAAGTTCCAAAAGGCATCAATGTTCCTACACACTTCCCATCACTCCTATCCCTCAAAATCATCATTTTCCACAAGCACTAAACCCTAATTTCCGCTCCCATCGAGCTAGGGATTTCTATGGAATCAGAGACATATGAGCAGAGGAGGCATAAGGGAGATCATATCAGCAAGTATTAGGCCATTCCAACTCATAAACATCATGTCTCCATCATTTTTCAAAAGTCATTCCAAGGGACAAATCATTTGCCACACATAAGGCTAGTTTTTCTTCAAACTATGTTTCTGACCAAATGGTGATGAATTTTACAAAAGTGAAAGAGGTTTTTTTCCATCACAGGTCAAGGAATAAAACCTCGTTCATTTTTTACATAGGTGTCATGGTTTTGGAGAAATGTCAAAAATAAATTTGCTACAAGAGAGTTGCTGCACTTTTGGAGTAACCTTGGGAAAATCGATTTTTCTCTCTGATTGAGTTTCCAAATTACTTTCTTGATACTTCAAATGATAACTATACATAGAGAGATTTCCAATGATATATTCTGATCTCAATTTGGAGTTAAGGAAGGCCTCCAAAAGTTTCCTGCAAGAGCACACTGCATTTATGCACCCACATTTTGCACTTTTTTACCAGTATTGGGAGAAATGATTTTTGATGGGTTATGCTTGATCATTTTCAGTGCTTGATATGTCCATTTTGTAGCCAAGAGCGATATATTTCCAATGAGCTATCATGAGCTCAATTTTGAGTTCGAGAAGGCCTTCGAAAGTGGCCCACACGTTGGCGATACGCTCTTGGCTTTCTGGCGCTGCGCTCCTGACACTGGCACTGCGCTCCTGACCAGTCTTGGGAGATTCAATTTTTGGAGGGCTAACACTCATCACTTTTTGAAACCAAATACATTTTTGGAAACTATACAGTACAGGATTTCCAATGAGCTATCCTGAGCTCAATTTGGACACTGGGAACCCCTCCAAAACTTGGCTGCAAAGTGGCACTGTGCTCCTGACACTAGCATTGCGCTCCTGAACAGGCACTGATAATTTTGAATTTTCTCTTAAATTTTTGAGTTTCAATTGGAAAATGATGTTTTACCTCTGTAAATCAATGATGTAAATGTAATTATGGTGTTTTTACACTTACCTAGGGTAAATACATTAGTTAAAAAGTCTTCATGAGGTGTAATGGATTAGTTCACTTAAGTTAGGGATGAGTCACTTGGAGCTCCCTACACTATAGGTATTTAGCTCAGTTTTTTGTGGAACTACTCCTCCACTAATGGATTCGACCCCTGAGGTTGGGAGAGGTTGTTTGAGGTATATCTCCTTTACTTTTTGACTCATTTCAATGGTTGGATGTTGATGCATTGATTAGAGACTCTAGTATAATCTATTTGGCAGGAAATTAATGAAAAGGTTGCAGCTATTTCTTTGGGATACCTGTGGTATGGAAATTTAGCATTGTTATTCTTATGTCTCATTATGTATGAATGTTTTGTTTCATGGTCCATTTAATTTCTAGGATATGCTAGTTTTTAAGTTGATAAACAGAATACATCTCTCATGCTCTATTTTGGGAAAACCTTCATAGTTTGTCCATCTTCTTCAGTTTAGAATGAATTCATGCTTAGCCTTGGTCTTTCTAGCTCCTCACCTCTTTGATCCATCCCACTCAAGAAACCCTAAAGTGTTAGGTTTTCTACCCATTGAATCTCTGCAACCCTAATCCTATTTTCCCTGACCTAGCCTCTTTGACCTAATCCTCGTCCAGCAACCCAATTCAACCAAATCAAACCCCTGTACTTATACCTAGCCTAAAAACCTAATTCATCCAACCCTCTTGGCTGTGACTTTGTGGAGAGAGCCCTCTTCGGTTTGGTAGGGCTAGATACCAAGCCAAAATATTGGTCTATGGTTACCTCTGTTGGGATTTCTTCTTCAGCCTTAGAGATCTGGCAGAGTGATAACACCCATCACCTGCTACATCATGTGCATCATGATCTACCCCTGTCTCATCATCTGCTGATTTTCTCTCAACAACTCCTCCAAAACCTGGTCCTGGACCCTTGGCCTAGGTTGTTCTTCCTCATCGTGTTGGTCCATTCCTTCCCTCCTAACTTCTATTTATATGTCTGAAAATGGGTATGGGTTACCTTCTCTCCCACGGCCTCTACCTCTACTTCTGCCACGGCCTCTCTAGAAAATCACTCCTTGGTATCTTCGTGGCATCATCTGCTCCTTTTCCCCACCCTAGCCAAGAACATGCTCTGATACCACTGTAATATTCCAAACAGAAAATTTATAGTGATACAAAATACACACAATAAATTTTAACCCAAATTTTTCTCAGCAACACAAGTACGATAAAATATACCCAGAATACCAATTTTATTAATATGATCAACTGGAGTACAATATGAGATGGAAGGAGTGCACCAGGGCTTGCACAAGGAAATCTACAAGCCTCAGGTGATCAACAACAAAATGTACAACTACAGCAATAAACTGCTCCCCTAGAAGATTGCGTTGTCCTTGGCTTTCTACACCGCTAGCTGACATTGGCACTTGATTTTCCCACTGAATAGTGTGTTGATTTATGGTAGCATCAGATGTGCTCTATCCTTGTAACTTTGTATATAGGCTAAGACACATGTATTCCATAAAACCCAGAAATGGTTTTGGAAAATTCCACTTAGAGATGGTTTAATTAAATTAATTAATCATTTTTAATGTTTTCTTAAGTCTAAACTTAGGGAAACTGATTAATTAAAGGGTATTAATTAAACTAAGTGTGAATCCTCTAGATAAAGTCATGGATCACCTCCAAGTTAATCTTAGTCGTTGATTATGTTTTAATCTTGGCTGTTGAAGAGTCATTGGATGAATATAAGAAGGAGGGTGAGGGGCCTATCGAAAACAACGTTGAGCACATTGAGCATTTGGCATTTTCGAATTTGTGTGAGGGGACACAGCTTTTGGTCAAAATCGAATCACTAGGGCAGGGTTTTCTAAGTGATTCTGATTCAATGATCAAATCCAGAGAGGGGCAGATACAGTAACTGGTCAAGAGGACTAGGAGTACATTTAAGAGAGAGACAAAGGTGACGCAGAGAAGAGGCAACGCAATTTTTTGAAGGGGTGACGCAGTCCCTGCAGGAAAATCACGCAGAAGTGATGCAGTGCCTCCTAGATTCGGTCTAGAATAAATAGAGGCTGGGGTTTCTGAGACATGAGGACCAAAATATAGTCTAAGATCAGCTTTATTAGTTGCAGAGAGAGGTGACGCAGTTTCTTAAGCTTGCCCATGCAGGCTTACGCAGTTCCAGCGTAGGAAATCATACAGAGGCAGAGAGGGGCTTCACCAGCACCATTTAGATCAGCCGGAGACTTGCAGAGTGAGGTATATCTCACAATTTCATCAGCTGTCTAGATTTCCCTGAAGGGTGAGCCAGATATTGGCACCCTAGTTGTACTCAAGATTATGCTGCTTAATAATATAAAACCCTCAGATCTTCTGCACTAGTTTTCCCAAGTTGGTTTTTTTCCTGGGACTTAGTCCAAAAATAACTGTGTAAAATGTGGTTGTTTTTCATTGCATTTTTTTTAGTTTGTTTCAAAACTTAGATTTATTTCGCAGCATTATTTGTGTAGACTGCTTCAAACATTACTTCGATATTTCACTGTAATGAAATAATTATCAAAATAATAGGAGAAGTAATTAAGATTTGTTGCAGTAGGAATCTAGATTTAGGATTTTTCACTTGGTATCAGAGCTTATTCAAGATGAAGTGAAGGAGAAACAAGAGTGAACCAAGAGATCAGCGCAGGAGAGACTGGGATCTGCGTAAGTAGCAGCAGACCCTCCCAGAGATTACGTTGTCCAGGTCAGGAGGGAAATCTAGCACGGAAAAAGGCTCCCTCTGAGAGAGTTGATAGAGGGGTAAGCATTTTTTCAGTTGCTGAAAGAGGAAACGTAGCAGCCTAGCATAGCTGAAGGACGCAGTTACTGCACAGCAGTAAGAGCTAGTGCATAAGCGTCAGAAAATTTCTGAAAAACACAGAGTGGGGATTTCTTGACCTCAGAGAGTTTCTTACTCAAAGAAGCTCAGTTTTCCCGTGCAACAGCAGAAGCAGTGACTTACTCCACAAGGAGTGCATAAGTCTAGCTGAGCAGAGGGTTAGACAAAGAAATCGACAGTTGAGGAGATGGCCAGCAATGGACTGCGTGACCAAGATAGATTGTAGGGTGCCTCCAACTATGTTATTTGGAAATAAAGGATTGAGTTTCTCCTTGATGAGCATGATCTAAAGGCCCTCATTGAAAGTGTAGTTGCAGAACCCTTGGATGCAACACATTTGAGACAATTCAAGAAGAATATGGCAAGAGCCAAGCGATTGATCCTAGATGGTGTGAAGGATCACATCATACCTCACATAGCAGCAAAGGGCACTACTAGAGAAATGTGGGTAGGGCTGGAAAAGCTATACCAAGGATCTTCCGAGCAATGGAAGATTTACCTGGAAGAAAAGATGCGTAATACCAGAATAAAGAAGGGAGAGAATTTTGACTCTTTCTTGTCTCGAATTCAGGAGAACCGAGATCAACTGTCAGCAATAGGGGCAGCTCCTAGAGACTCAGAGCTGGTAAGTCTCACTCTGAACTTTGTTTCAGAAGATTATCAGGACTTTTTCCAAAGCATTTTGGGCAGAGAAAGACTCCCAGGATGGGAGGCGATGTGGGTAGCCTTGCAGCAAGAAGAGCTGAGGAGAGACCTCCTCAAAATCCATATTGAGGATGGCAGCAGCAGTTCGAAGATCAAGAAGGAAGAGGAAGAAAACATAGCCCTTGCATCAAACGGGCAATAGAGGCAGAAGAAGAAAGATCTGTCTAAGATCAAGTGCTTCAGGTGTGGATAAATGGGGCATTATGCCACACAATGTCCTCTTAAGAAAAAGGATAAAGAGGAGAAGCAAGATCCTCAAGCTAGATCTGCCAAGATTGAGGTAGAAGGAGATTGTGCTATGTTAGCTCATATTACGAAAGGAGAGAAATGGGCTGACTTGGAGTTGTAGATTTTGAATCTACAAGATGGAAGGATCCTTGAGTATTTCCAGACTCTTGGATCACATGTGAGCTACGGCAAGTTGTAGCGAAAGATGAGAAGAAGGTGCAGTGGCTAGCAGTACTAGACCCTGATCAGCGCAAAAGATGAGCAACAGCAGTAGCGCAATGCACAGTGGTGCAACGTAGTGCAGTGAAGTGCTCAAGTAGTGCAGAGCAGCAACAACACATTATTTTCAGAGAGCCAGTGCAGAAGCTAGCAGCAGTCAGTCTTATTTTTTAGTTGCAGATTTACTTGTCCAGTTTCGGATGTTTTTCTGTTGCAATTAGAAACAGTGCAACAGCAGATGAGTAACAACAGCATATGAGTAGTAGCAGCGTAGTGCAAAAGTGGTGCAACGCAGTGCAGAGTAGTGCTCACACAGTGCAAAGCAGTGCTCACGCAGTGCAACAACAATGTTGCAGTATTTAGAGGGAGTTGCATTACAGTGGTAGTTGGCAGCAGTATGCAGAGTCAGCAGCAGTACAGATGCAGAATTTTTTGTGCAGTATTGGTGAGCAGCATCAATAGCGCGGTAGTAGATGTTCCAGAAGTCAGAACAACAGCACATTGAGTTGTCTTTCTAGAGCACTTTCCTCGCTAAGGGGGAGTGTTGATTTATGGTAGCATCAGATGTTCTCTAGCCTTGTAACTTTGTATATAAGCTAAGACACATGTATTCCATAAAACCCAGAAATGGTTTTGGAAAATTCTACGTAGAGATGGTTTAATTCAATTAATTAATCGTTTTTAATGTTTTCTTAAGTCTAAACTTAGGGAAACTGATTAATTAAAGGGTATTAATTAAACTAAGTGTGAATCTTCTAGATGAAGTCATGGATCACCTCCAAGTTAATCTTAGCCCTTGATTATGTTTTAATCTTGGCCATTGAAGAGTCAACGGAAGAATATAAGAAGGAGGGTGAGGGGCCTATGGAAAACATTGTTCAGCACATTGAGCATTTGGTATTTTCAAGTTTGTGTGAGGAGACACATATTTTGGTCAAAATCGAATCAGTAGGGCAGGGTTTGCTAAGTGATTTTGATTCAGTGATCAGATCTAGAGAGGGGAAGATGCAGTAACTGGTCAGGAGGACCAGGAGTACATTTCAGAGAGAGGTAGAGGTGACGCGGAGAAGAGGCAGCACAGTTTTCTGAAGGGGTGATGCAGTCCCTACAGGAAAATCACGCAGAAGTGATGCAGTGCCTCCCAGATTCAATCCAGAATAGCTAGAGGTTGGGGTTTCTAAGCCAGGAGGGCCAAAATCCAATCTCAAGTCAGCTTGATCAGTTGTAGAGAGATGTGACGCAGTTTCTCAAGCTTGCCCACGCAGGCTTACGTAGTTCTAGCGTAGGAAATCACGCAATGGTAGAGAGGGGCTTCACCAGTGCTGTTTAGATCAGCCGGAGACTTGCAAAGTGAGGTATATCTCACAATTTCATCAGTTGTCTAGATTTCTCTGAAGGGTGAGCCAGATATTGGCACCCTAGTTGTACTCAAGATTCTGCTGCTTAATAATATAAAACCCTCAGATCTGCTACACCGATTTTCCCAAGTTGGATTTTTCCGGCGACTTAGTCCAAAAATAACTGTGTCAAATGTGGTTGTTTTTTATTGCATTTTGTTTAGTTTGTTTCAGCACTTAGATTTATTCCGCAACATTATTTGTGTAGACTGCTTCAGAAATTACTCTGATATTTCATTGTAATGAAATAATTATCAAAATAATAGGAGAAGTAATTCAGATTTGTTGCAATAGAAATCCAGATTTAGGATTTTTCACATAGTGCAGAGAAAATTCTAAGAATTTGGGAAGGTGATCCTTGCACAAAACCCAGAAAAACCCAGAAAGGTTTCCCCCAACTTCCAATATTCAAAATGTGACTCTTATGTGCTTAGCCCTTCTTCAATTTCAAATTCTGCTGTAGTAGCTTATCCTGTAGATTTCTGCCCTCCAAAATACCAGTGAACCTCCTGAAATATATCTCCAATCAAGTCCCCAACTCCTCAGCTCCTAACTCCTCTGACAAATGCTGCTCCAAACTGCTACCCTCCTATGATTGCGTAGTCACTGGGTGGATGACGCAGTCCCTAGAGAATAACTGAAGGGAACTGCGTGTGGCTATTCATTTAGGGACTGAAGCTGCTCCAATACTCTTGAAAATCCTCAATGATTCCTCCTGTAGCTTCTCCAGACCATTTTATCCACAATCCAGCTCCACCAACACTAACTTACTCCCTCTACTGCGCAACACCAACTCTCACTATGTCCCAACCTCTCCAGAAATGTGTGGGAAATGCAAAATCTGTCTCCCCTGGTCACAAAGTACTGAAAGAGCCCTTCTTGAGTGGCACTCGAAGTCCACCAGAGAAGGGATGAGAATCTCTCCATGGGAAGCTCCTGTGCTAAACAACACATCGTTGGCTCAACTAAACAACTAAGGCAATTCGATTTTCTGAATGTGCAAATGATACCAATGCCTCCTCCAAACCTTCCTTTTATAAGTGTTGGCCATGCAAAACTTGTGGGTCCCTCCACCAATTCGATTTTCCCAAGGGAATTCAAATTGCTTTCTTCTCTAATAGGCTTTCCTTATGGGCCCCATCCTCCACTAGTAATTTAATTTATTATTTTTCTCCTATGTTGGCCACAAAAAGGTACTTTAAGTTATTTAATTCAAAATTGATAAAAATGTATTTTCCCAAACATTAGGAAAACTTAGGAAGGGACATGACATTTTAATATTAATATAGTAAGGCTTGGTTACCCTCATATAAATAAAGAGGGGGCTTATCCACTTTTCATCATCATTCATTGTTGCACTTCTCCCTTTTGGAAGTGTACATTAAATTTTTCCTCTTTTCTACTTGCACGAAACGTAGTTCTATGGTCAAATTTCTCTTGGAGGTGATTTTTTGCTTAAAGCTGGATTCTTGAGATTGATTGAGGAGATTCTTATGGAAAATTTGTAATTTTATTGCTCATCTTTTGTATTTTTCATCCTATATTGTGTAAATTAGGGTTTTTGTATGAGCCATGGTTAAAACTTAAACTACTATATTTATCTAAAGATTGTGATCCTTTATGCCATGTGAAATTATTTTCCTTGAATCCTTTTAGAGAAATCCCAATTGTGCATCTCTCAAATCTAGAATCTCCCTATTAAGGAAGCCATTGTGGTTTGTAAGAAGAGGTTTTAGACCTCTCATCGTCTTCAACAAGTTTGTCCTCATTGAATTTTTCCTAGGTAACTCAATTAACCATTTCAATCAAGGCACTAGTCTAGGTGGTTGTGATAAAGCCTTCTACTTTTACAGATTTCTCTTTCTTCTCTCTTAAATTCAAGATATTTAGGGTTAGTGTAATATTCCCTTTTTTGGTATCATCTATGACAGGGCTAGGATTGTCTTCCAGAGTTAGGAGCAGACCGGTCACAGGTACAGGTTGGTGGCATCAGCGGGCCCGGGGGCTTCTTGGAGGAGTTTTGAGGAGTTTCTATGTGTTCGGAGGGCATTCGCTTGATATATTCCATCATCCAAGCAGTTTGGATTTTGTTCCGGTGCGTTCTGACAACTTTCGGAAATTTGAGTTATTTATGGGCTTAACTCAGCTAATTATGCTCACGGTGGCATTCTGGGAGGAATACATGACAGAACACCTTAGTATAATATCTCATTGGAACCGGGACGAGGATACCTCCATGATGGGATAGTTGGACATGAGTTTCAGTGACCAGGGGAGACATGGTAGCCAATTTACTCTTTTCTGCATTAAAAAGGAATATTTTAATAAGAGGGAAAAGTGCACCATGAATAAAATAATAATAAAATGATGCTCTAGAAGGCTCCAAGAGTTGTATAAAAGAAAGGGAGGAGGCCATTGAGGGATATCTTTGGAGTAGATCATTTTCTTGTGTATGAGAGGTTTGAGGACGCGGTTCTCTACTTCATGCCGTAGCCCCAGAATGGAAACCCTTGGGTGATTTGTGAGAGTTGGATGGAAACCCAACTCTCTTTTAGGAGACTTCATTCAGAATTTTCACAGAGCTTCAGTGATATTGGAGTGAGGATCATTCAGATCTTCAACGAGAGCTTTCGTGGATTCAGTGGTAGCTGTTGCCAGAGGGAGAGTGCAACAGTTCAGTTTTGGAGGCCAGTGCAGTGTAGCAGTTGCAGCAGATTTTCTTGAGGCCAGTTGTATTTCATTTATCTCAACTATCTTTCATTTCAGCTTGTAACCCCAGTGATAATATAATAAAGCTGAGCTATATTTCTGCATTATGGTGTTATGGATTTGCATGTACTTGTGTGTTTAATTTTTCATGGCAATCTTCTGTTAAATAATTGTTGAATTCATGCCATATTTTGAGATATAAGTAAATTTAGGCAAATTCAGTGAAATATCCTATTTTGGGGATATTACAGTGGTATCAGAGCCTTGGTTTTGGCTCATCCTGTGGGTTCATTGTAGATCAACTTCAGTAAAATAGAGGGTTTGTGAGAAAATCCATCGGAAAAGATAGCGCAAAGCCAAAATTTGAAATCAGTTTTTAAGGGTTACAAGGAATTTCTATTGAAGATCGACTTTAAGGGAAAATCGAAGGTTTACTGATTTTGCAGGCATAATAACAATTCAACAAATTTGAGTCGAATTTTGAAAATGCGGCATCAAATACTAAGCATCACATTACTGTGAAAGGAGGGCCAAACATTCTTCTATCAAGCCGCAGAGGAAAGGGAAAAAATTTTGAGCCGTCTAAAGAAATTTGAGGGCCGTAATCGTATGGCAAGATTCGACATCCATTCACGGGAGAACAATCGTCGAATTCAGAGTGAATATATAAAACCGATAATTGGTAGCGTAAGTGACTTGGCTTGATTGTAATTTTCAGGATTAAGTAGAGGTTCCACGACGCCTTAAACAGAGCCGAAATTGAGAGTCCAGAATGTCGTCCACCATTGCATCTCAGATTTTTATTGTGGACCAAAGGCTGAAATTATTTTTGGAATTATTTTAAAAAATCTCATCCTTCTTTCTGGTGAGGCCGCAGATTAAAAATCTCCGTCAATTATTTTCAAAGGGTCGAGGGTTCTATTGGTGGCAGCATGAGAAGACCGATATTCATTGGCTAATAGGGGCTGCATGATCACATTCGATGGGGGATCATTGATTCAATAGAGCCGTCAAATTATAGGAAGCCGGCTTTTATTGAATCCAAGTCGCCTTGACCCGCCATTTTCAGCCGAGCGGATTTATGAAGCAGGGTCGAGCCGATTATTGTCAAAAGGCCAAAATAAGCCACAGATTTTTTTTAGGGCCAGAGCCTCAGTTCTTTCAATTGCTACGCCCAAATTGGTAAGCCGCAATTCATCTGTGATAGCCGCATATTGAAGCTGAGGATTGGCAGAATTCATTAAAGCCACATTACATGCACGAGAAATACGTAGTTTTGACACCTGAGACAGATTTTTTTTTTGCTGCGTAAAGGGACGCTGCATTGGTGATTGACAAAGAGCTACGTGGTCTGAGTGCGTCAATTGGCTGGGGGGTCATGAATTGAAATTACAGGAGTTGATTCTTTACTGACACGGGAGCCAATTTAAATTCTCAGCAAAATTCTTGAGGAAGCAGTATTCACGCAACCCCACGAAGTCAACCCAAGAGCAAGGTCGAGTTGATTGATCGTGGCCACCCTCACCAGAACCGGGATACGACCGCAAATTCTCATACCTGAAACGTTCAGATCAGGGTGTTCGGCCACACGGTGAAGGCCAATCTGGTTAATTGTGTTGGACAGGAACCATTTGCTACCGATTGAGATCGCAGAAGACCGATCATACACCATCCAGTGCGATGACTATAGCTGCAGCATAATCACAGAAGTGTTGAGCATTGTCAGAATCAGCGATGCCAAGATAAGTCAAGCAACGTCAAAATTAGCGGAATTTCCAGCGTCTAGGCCGCAATTTGAAGCTGGGCTCCACCTACATGTGAATTGATTTCTAAAGAATGAATTTCCAAAGGTAGAGTACAATGTGATTACCATTGCTGGAGGTGGAGATAGGACTGTAGTGTCCATGTTCTCTTGTTGATTGAGGCTGAGCGCCTTACTCTACTTGCTGGGGCATACATATATTGTTGGTTGAGTGTGCATTGTGGAGTATATGTGGCTGTAACAGTATTAGAGGATGGAGAGATAAGGTACGTTGAGGTGCTAAGGCTGAAGATTGCATGTGGGCTGAGAATCATATTGAAGACTCAACATTGTGCACTAACCCAGGTTTCACCACTTTAAATGTTCATTGCTTATTCATTTTTCGAATGTAGAGAAGGGTAGTCTATGTTGTCTCAATATTATCAGCTGAATATTATTTTCTGAGTAGTATGAAATTATTTTGAAGTCTGCTGGGTATGTTTCGAATGCTGTAAATGATTTTGGGAATAAATAATGTCAGTCACCTACAGCAAGTTTGCTACCTAATAGCTTGAAAATACTTCACAAATAAATTACACCCAAAACACACTCAGAAAAACAGTGACCACATCATTGGTTGAACCATGGAGGGATTCCTAAACAGATTGATGAAAATAAAAATAGAAGTTGGTTCCTTAAACCACCATGCATCAGAAGACTAGAAAACAAAGCCAAACAGTAGACCCTTTTCAAGAGGCATTTATGCCATCCTTCAAAAAAGACAGCCAAAAGATTTGCAGGAAGAATTGGGGATTGGTCACAAAATCCTTGCACTTGGAACAGATTTGAAACACATGAAGATGACATGGAGAGTTCTGTCCAAACTTGATGAACTTAATGAACTTCTGTCCAAAATAAGCCAAAAAGAAGGGAAGAAACTGATTTGGGCTCTAAAACCAGCTATGCTTGCTCTTATACAGCCCAAATTCTTGGAGGAACCTTGTGAAGGGGTCACACTCCCAGTTGCAGCTTGCCTCAGTAACATCATGAAGTTGACCGCACCTATAGCCCCATACAATGATGATGTTATGAGGAGGATTATGAGATTAATTGTAGAGGCTTTTTAGGATTTGGACAATAGCACAGGCTCTACCTTCGGGAAGAGGCTTGAGATTTTATGGAGTATGGCCACATTCGAGACTTATGTCATCATGTTTGACCTTGAGTGTGATGACTTGATTCTGCAGATGTTTCAATGCTTCTTCAGCATTAGGAGACACCATCTTGATACTGTCATAACACACATGCAGTCCATCTTGTTGTCATGTATGAGAGACCATGAGACCATTGGCTGAGAGCTACAGACCCGGTTGTTGAGCATTTGGAGGAGAAAGCAGTTGGTCTCACCTGTTGCTTATGAGCTAGCCCAAGGGCTGGTTGAGCAAAATATTGGGATATTCAAGAGACAGTTGAACAGGGAGGAGCTGCTCCAGTTTGGTGGATCTGGCAGCAGAAATGAGCTGAGGAGGAAGGGACTTTGCTTCATCTGCAAAGAGCCTTGGGGACCTGATCACTCATGCTTGAGTGATGTAGATGATGTGGCGGAGGTAGAACAGGAGGGCATTCTTTCTGTATGCTAGAGTGAGGACTCTTCTTCAGGTGAGTCCATGGGATCAGATGATGATGCTTCTGGGGAGCGAGAGTAGTCATGCAGAGATGATGATAGTAGACCGGAGTTGTGTTCTAGTGTGTAGGGTGAGCAGTCACAGGACTCTGCGGGAGATACTATGGGTGAAGAGTCACTTGTGACGATTCAGCCAGAGCAGCATACGATGGAGCCTGAGTCGGCAAGAGAGGATACTATGCACATCAGGCATGATATTCCTTTGGGGGAGAGCTAGATGGGCGCCCACATTGAGCCTATGAGGGATATACGACTAACATTGGGGTCAAAAATTGAGGTGAAGCAGTCAGATGCACTGACATCGAGTACGGTAATAGCAGTTGCAGATCCATATCCTCTGGAGGTGTTGGAGGTTGATGGGATTGTTCTGTAGGGGGTTGGTAGACGGCAGGAGCATGACATTCCTGATCAGGAGTGGGAGGAGCTATTGGATATGGTGGAGCATCCATCTGTGGGTCGACACATGGATGAGGTGCAGATAGATGTACATGCAGTCAGCAGAGCTGCAGCGTTTTTAGTGGGTAGCACTCTCCAGGAGTACATCGATGGGGTTTGCAGCATATCTTGCCCACTTTGGCCCATTATAGAGCGAGGGGCTTCCTTCTACAGGCAGCTTCCATTGGCAGACAGAGCAGAGCAATGGCAGTTGATTACGGGCTGGCGGCAACACTCTAGGCATGTTCCATGTGCAGTTGTTACTACATTGGATTCTTCTTCCAGGATGGACTAGCGGGAGATCATGAGTTTGTACCCTCTTGATGGTACGGTATTCTTCGTAGGGAGCACAGTGGAGCAGGGGCCCTTAGACATAGTAGATGTTACAGATTCCAGTTGGCAGGAGGGCACAGGTCGTCGTTTCTTCAGCACTCCATCCTGATTTCAGGAGAGCAGGATCAATGTGGGATTGAGTCAGGACTTGGATTGGAGAGAGGTGATGAGTTGGTACACAGTTGATGGGACAGCTTACACAGTCACAGATACCGTGCAGTAGGAGTCATGGTCTTCACCTCTTAGTGCATCAGTCATAGCCAGAGGCAGTGCACAGTCCGAGCCGTGGGACTTCGGCGATGATTGGCCATGGTGGCGATGGGATCCGGGAGGATTGCTTGTTGGCTGGTACAATGAGAGATCAATTTGGGATCCCAGCATTGGGGGGTCTATTCCGAGTGGTTTGACATAGGTGCATAGTAGCACCCAGAGGTTTGTATGGGATCTGGGCATTGGGTCTCAGTTGCGGCGGGCCAACAGAGTGGCCCACATATTTCGATTGCTTGAGGGCAAGCAATCTTGGGGCGAAAGGTCTGTAATATTCCCTTTTTTGGTATCATCTATGATAGGGCTAGGATTGACTTCCAGAGTTAGGAGCAGACCGGTCACAGGTACAGGTTGGTGGCATCAGCAGGCCCAGGGGCTTTTTGGAGGAGTTTTGAGGAGTTTCTATGTGTTCGGATGGCATTCGCTTGATATATTCCATCATCCGAGCAGTTTGGCTTTCGTTCCAGTGCATTCCGACAACTTTCGGAAATTTGAGTTATTTATGGGCTTAACTTAGCTAATTATGCTCACGGTGGCATTCTGGGAGGAATACATGACAAAACACCTTAGTATAATAGCTCATTGGAACCGGGACGAGGATACCTCCATGATGGGACAGTTGGACATGAGTTCAAGTGACCATGGGAGACATGGTAGTCAATTTACTCTTTTCTACATTAAAAAGGAATATTTTAATAAGAGGGAAAAGTGCACCATGAATAAAATAATAATAAAATGATGCTCTAGAAGGCTCCAAGAGTTTTATAAAAGAAAGGGAGGAGGCCATTGAGGGATATCTTTGGAGTAGATCATTTTCTTGTGTATGAGAGGTTTGAGGACGTGGTTCTCTACTTCATGCCGTAGCCCCAGGATGGAAACCCTCGGGTGATTTGTGAGTGTTGGACGGAAACCCAACTCTCTTTGAGGAGACTTCATTCAGAAATTTCACAGAGCTTCAGTGATATTGAAGTGAGGATCATTCAGATCTTCAACGGGAACTTCAGTGTATTCAGTGGTAGCTGTTGCTGGAGGGAGAGTGCAACAGTTCAGTTTTGGAGGTCAACGTAGTGCAGCAGTTGCAGCAGATTTTCTTGAGGCCAGTTGTATTTCATTTATCTCAGCTATCTTTCATTTCAGCTTGTAACCCCAGTGATAATATAATAAAGCTGAGCTATATTTCTGCATTATGGTGTTATGGATTTGCATGTACTTGTGTGTTTAATTTTTCATGGCAATCTTCTGTTAAATAATTGTTGAATTCATGCCATATTTTGAGATATAAGTAAATTTAGGCAAATTCAGTGAAATATCCCATTTGGGGGATATTACAATCAGGGTCTTTTTGAAATATTACTAAAAGTAATTTTATTTGATGTGTTAATTCCCTCTAAGTAGAAATTTCATTAAATATTTATTAAAAAACAAAATCTAGCAACTTTTGAATGTTAAGACCCTATTTCTAGGGCTAATTTCATCACTATATTGTTGTTTTCTACATGTTTCAACCATAAAATCCCAATAAAAAACACTCAAACTTGCATATCTAATGGACAGTCTTGATCCTTTGCTGACTAATCATTGTAGGAATTTTTCTCATGGTTGTTATATGACATCACATGTCCTATCATTGAATATTTTTCAAAGCCTAACTTATAGCAACCCTATTCTTTGCATAAGTGGTCTAGGGATGGAGTACTTGTGCTTTGCAAAAGACTAACTTAACCCTCCTGACTCAACAGTGCCCTATCATAATTATTAGACCTTTACATAAGCTTAAACCCTCTTTGTTGAATATCCGAAGTCTAACTTAGGGAAAATGATTAATTAACACCAATTAATTGAGGAAGGTGACATTTCTCTAGAAACCCACACATATCAACTAGGAAATGATCTTAGCCATTGATTAAGTTTTAATCTTGGCCGTTGGAGTCCTAGCTAGAGATTATAAGAAGAATTCAATGGGTAGATGGAGATAGACACTTAAGGTCGAGTTTACTTGGGCTGTTCGATTTTCTAGAGAGAAGTAACATTCTACTGGAAGAGTTCAAGCTAGAGAGGGGATGCAGAGACAGAGAGGGGAAGAGACAATGAGTTCAAAGGAATTCGTCCAGTTCCAGAGAGTCATCTATAGGAGGGTCGATTTTCCTCAGTGAGGTTGCATAGTGCTGGCGCAAAAGCTTCAAACGAAGAGTTCGATTTGGCTAGTCGGAGGGTCAATTCAGTTGCTGGAGATCGAGAGAATTTCCGAAGAGGGTCAGCGAGTCATTCTCAAAGGTCGAGTTGGGAAGACGGATTAATCAGTTGCAGTTTCTAGGCATAGCGTACCAGTGCTTATGTGGGAGTGATAAAGAGGCTGATGCAGGGGTTTCGTGGAGCCCAACATTTTTCAGTTTTGGAGTTGGATCAGTGTCAAGAGAGACAAAATTTTGCTCACTAATTTTTGTGGCCAATTTATTCTATAGAGGATTGCTAGTTTGGGCATTTAGTTGTACTCAGAATTTTCTCACTACTGCTTAATAACAAAAACCCTTATTTGTTGCACTGGTTTTCCCACATTGAGTTTTTTAGGGGACTTTTGTCCAAAAACAACAGTGTTATATTTTTGTGTGTGCGTTCTAGTATTTTCTCAGTTTCGAGTTTATCTTCCGCAGTATTTATTTTGGTAAAAATTGCAGTTTTGAATTATTTAGTGTTTCTCATCACAAATAAATTGTTAATTAATTTAAAAATTAGAAGAATAATTTCCATTTGTTGTAATAGTTGAAAATTTCACACTGTGGCCAACTATTATCTAGAAACTCGGACACGACCTTGGTTACCTCATCAACTGACGACACCTCATCCAAGGGTGGAACATCACCAATCGATATTCCTCTAAGAGTATGCTCTACTTTATTCACTAAGGTGTCAACCGGAGCTAACAAAGGGATCTCCAACGAAGGTGACTCTTGCATCACACTGTGTATATCGACATGCTCCTCACACTCCTATGTGCCCTCAGCCTCCTGCTCAACCTCCTCCTTAGGCTCAATGTCAGTGTACCTGCACCCTAGGACCCATGATCTGAAGTAAGATCTCCTCCTTTTCCCATCATCTAAATGCTCTCGTCCTGGCCACTTCCTCTAAGGAAGTTTGGTGCCCTGATTATGTTGACTCTCCCCATATGGTGTAAATGGCTTCATATCCATGGATTATGTACCCCTAGTGTCTCCGTCATAAGGATGAATATGGTTTTGGTACATAATCTTCCTCAATTGGGCTAAATTCTCATAATTCCTGTGAATCCCATCCCAAAGTTCCTGCATATTCACTCTTCCCTAAACCATTGGTTTGTTGGTAATTCCACGCATTACTATGCATGCATGCCGAACACCTCCAAAATCTTGCTAGCTTGCCCACATCAGGCCAAGATCATGCTTTGATACCACTATAATGTTTCAAATCGAAATTTTTTTGCAAATAACATAAACGTGTACAAGGAACAACAACCATAAATGAATACTGCACCTGCATATCAAAAAACCAGGAAAATAAAGCAGAACAACTGAGCCATTTTATTAATCTTGAGAATCATGAGTACAATGAGTAAGGACAATGGAACCTGGGATTGCTATTGAAAATTATGAAAAGTAGAAGTGAGAGTGTAATGGCCCAAGTGTAGTAATAATTCTCCCAAGAGATCTACCCTCTACCTAGAATTCCTGCTAGCTGCTGAAGGAATGGAACGGGAGTAATTGCTTTAAAAATTTCCTGGAATGAGATGAAATTGGGTGAGTGACCTCCTCGCTCGAAACTAAGGAAAACCCAAAAATATCTCTCGAACCAAAGTGGTGGAAATGGTCCCAGAGTGAACAGTGCCCTCCTCTAGAAATCTGTTGTTGCTGACTGTTGGATGAAACTAGGAATTATGCCCTTAGAAGTGCTAAGAAAGTTATACCAGATTAACTAGAGCTTCCTCTCAATAAATGAACAAAAAAAAAGAAAGGGTTTAGGCTAAATCCAAACTGTCGTGGTGACCCAAAGAAGTGTGTATATCTCTAACTCATTGGATGAATAAACTGGAAGAAGAATTGACGAAATATGCCATCAAAAACACTGCTGGACATGAAAATTTGAAGATGTTTTATGCTAGATGAAAATTTCCTTTAATCTTCTAGGGCCAAAATAACAATCACATGACAGTAAGATGCTGATAGAACATACCGATAGATCAATGGAAGACAAGCCAATAAAGATAGAGATGAAGAATGGTGGCGTTAAGGCGATGAGAAGGATGCTTCAACCAGCAAAGAATTCATAAGGTCAGCCTCCAACATGTGTCACAAAACCCCAAGACGTCTCATCAAGAATGCTCCACCAAGACGCTGCACCAAGAAGCCCTAAACACAGAATTGAGAATGTTGCTCCATCAGCATCCAAGAAAGAAGAAAAATGTGTGTATCAAATGAACTCCAAGTCTCTCCAATATATAGGAATCTATGGGGGTGTGTGACACGTCTCTTATGCATGTGGGATAAGTCAGGCCGACCTTGCACATGTCAATAAATTCAAAATACATGTTCTGCTCATCCAATCAAGATGATCTTTAGATCGATCTTGCACCTCTCTGAAAGAGGAATCACGTAAAAGTATTGGCATCATCATTTGAGCATCACAACATGGAGTTTGGACCAAGTTGCCGAAAATTAATACTCCCTCTCAACTAGGGAGAACTCCATCCACCAGTGCCATCCAAACATCGTGTGTCATCCTGCCGTAACTTGCTTCGCTGGCTTCTTTATTTCAAAACAAAAGGTGAGTCACAAATACATCACTCCCGACTAACCTGAAGTCAGCTCAGAAGTCTGAAACCTCTATAGGACTCAAAGGAGTCACATACCAACCCGAAGTTGGTTTAACTGACCCGAAGTCAGTTGGAGGTCCGAAACATCACTAGACTTGATCCCAGATCAAGTGGTTGGACACATGCCATCCAAGACATAGAGAGTACGGCAATCTCCGATGCGTCCATTGGTCTTGCTATGGTCTCTATTCACATTTCCCACCTCGTTGGCCAAATGAAAGGTACTTCCCATGAGTTTGAAACTGCATGGGTAGGATGCATACGGGGCACAGATCAGAGAGAGGTAAACCAACTCAATATCATCACGGTGGGGTGGAAGCATACCAAAAATTTCGGCAAGCCTAGCCCTGTGGTTGCTTATAGCACCAAGAAGCTATCCCCAAAGCCCCCTTGGAGCTCTCAGAGCTCATCATCCAACAAGACCCTCCAAAAAGGGTCGTTCCACGATTCCAAGATTCTCACGGAAGGTTAGGAACATGACCTTCCCCAAGGGCTCTGTTAGATTATCCGCGACCTGCTCATCAGTTTCTATATGATCGAGCCTTACAGCGCCTCGCTGTACCATATCCCAGATAAAATGGTACCAGACATCAACATGCTTGGATTGATTGTGGAACACTTTTACAGATTTATTTTTATTCTCTCTTAAATTCAAGATATCTAAGGTAACAATCTCTTGGAAATATTTCTAAAAGTAATTTTATTTGATGTGTGAATTCCCTCTAAGTATCAATTTCTTTGAATATTTATTGAAAACAAAATCTAGCAATTTTTGCCTGGTAATACCCTATTTCTAGAGCTAACGTTATCACTAAATTGTTGTTTTCTACATTTTTCAGCCATAAAATCTCAATTGAAAACCCTCAACCTTGCATATATAATTGATAGTCTTGATCCTTTGTTGACTAATCATTGTAAGACTATTTCTTATGTTTGTTATATCACATCAAATTCCCTATCATTGAATATTTGTCAAACCCTAGCTTATAGCAACCCTTTTCTTTGCTTATGTGGTCAAGGGCTGGAGTACTTGTGTTTTGGAAAAGACTATCTTAACCCCCCTGACTCCACCAGTACCCTATCAAATTATTAGACATTTCTATCACCATAAATCCTCCTTGTTGAATATCCTCTAGGTCATCGATATGTAGAGAATCCTCCCTTCTAGTTCAATATACTACTAAATAGTTGTAGTCAAGATGCTAAGGTGACAATGGTGGCCAAACCCTTGTTACCACGACGTCTGTAGGTGTTAACAATAGCAAATATCAATGAAGGTTGAGAAGCGAGTGAAGGCAAGAAGAAGATAAGGAGAAGGATCAAAGGTAGGGATGAACTAGTGGAGGAAATAAAAGTGAGAGGTAGTAAATATAGGACTGAAAAAGTAAATCAAAGAGGAAAAATGTGACAACAATACAGATTAACAACTAAAGCCAAGAAGAGGTGGCGACGGTAGTTCAGATAGCAAATGAAAGAGATCAGAATCAACAACTCTGGAGCTTAAATAATGAAGGAAAGAATGAAATGGTAACGATGCTACTATTGAACTAGGGAAGGCAAGAGCCGAGTGGAAGGAGGCATTGAGGAATGGTTGAGGAAGTGAACCCATAGCTGCAGTCTATGGGATGTGACAACCAAGAACAAACTCCTTAGAAGGCAAAGGGATGACCATAAAAAAACAAAGGGAGAGGATATAGAAGGAGTTTTTCCCCAACTGGATTAGGAAGGAAAAGAGCAGAAAGGAGAAAGGGTTGATGAGCGAAATTACGAATAGGAGTGAAATTAATTTCTTGAGAAATACTATAGATAAGAGGTTTAGGGGTATGTGGCAATGGTCCCATCCCAAACTGAGGCTTCACTCAACTTGGTAAAGAATATTCATTATGGAAACCTTATGAGCCTAGTATAATATGCAAGCCACTAGAGAAAGGTTAGGATTATAAGTCAAGGTTTCCTTCAACATTCAATGGGTAAGGGAAGGTGAAGAAGAGTAAGACGAATAACACATCATATGGCATGAAAAGAAAAGAGAGGAGAAAGAATGGGGTGGCTCAAGATGGTTAGGGTAGGTGCAAGTAGGAAGATAAATCACATGGCAAGAAAGAGAGAGAACTGACATAGGGAGACTAAAAGAAAACAAGAAAGATGAACAAGGGAATAGGATATAGAAGTATATTCTAACTATCTTTGACAATAGCTCCAACCCAATGAGAAGTTTTGGGGCAATCAATGTTGATGTGAATAAAATTTGGGTGTTAGGTAAGTTTAGTTTGGGAAACCCAATACAATACACCGAGAGAATAGTGTCTAGATCAATCTCTTTCAATGAGATAACTAACCTAAGTACTATAAATGAGAGAGAGGAGAACCAAAACAAACTGACCTTGTGGCCACAATGTTTCCCCCTAGAGATGAGAGTTTTGCCCTGAGAAAATTCCACATGATATAGAACCTCTTAAAAATACTCCAGTTGTTGAAATATTGAGCTTGAAATACTAGGCATTGGACTTTTTGATGATTTAACTATATGGACCCAAGATGCCCTAAAGCTTGCCTTGACCTTGTTTGATGGATGACATCTTATTTCAAAGCCTAGGTGGGGAGGGCTATCACTCAGATGACTTGGGAGGGATAGCACATCTATCTTTATTTCTTTTATAGGTGCCATGTAACTCCCATATGCTTGTTAAGAGTGGCGTATAGATTCTATTGGACGATTTCATGGTGGTGGAGGCACCATTTGGAGATGAATGCAAGAAATAAGATATTTCTTGGAGTAAGGAGTACTCTTGGACCCTTGTCTCAGTTCTTTGGTGTCTTATTGCATATTTTGTAGCTTGACGTCATGGTGGAGACTCCTATTTTGCGACAAGTGTCAGATATTTTTGGAATTTTGTTATGTTCTTGAGTTATTTCAAGGTCAACTTGTGAACTTTGACCTAGTTGAATTCTTCCGTAAACACTTTTATTGGTTTTTATTTTAATATTAATATAATAGGGAAGCCTATTGTTCAATATTCCTGGAGCAAGAGGAGGATTGATTGAAGGTAGATTGGTCAGCTGAAGATGCAAGCAATTCTGGAGCAACATAAGTACTTGTGAGTAGAAGTAGAGGTAGCGAAGGACCTGCAAGGTTGTAATATCCCCAACGGGAAATAGACAGTAATACACAGAAATACAAACATGCAACTATATAGGAAAAATGCCGGAACTAGAATATAGAGCAAGTACACATAAAAATGCCAGAACGCTAAGCCATTTTATTAATCTGAGAATATATATATGGGTACAATAGATAATCAGAATAAGTGCACCTATCCTTGCACAAGGCAAGTGAAGAACCCTCTCAGAATAGGAAATGGCTGCTATAGAGACTGCGTCCCAGCTGCTGGAGAAATCTGCCGTAGAATGCTGCTGCTGCAATGAACTGGAACTAGGGGCTGAGCCCCTCACCGGAATGAGCTGAAAATCGGTAGACTACCTGTACTCACTGCTCCGGACCAAACCCAGAAACCATGAAGCAAACGGACCATCTCCGAAAAACACCCCAGAATGTCCTCCTCAAGGAAAACGCTGTCTCTCCCAAGCACAGCGCAGATGCCAAAGGAAGAAGGCTGGAAAAGGGCCACAAATCCCTCTGCAAACCCTCCAACTGAAAAGACTAACCCTCCAAGCTGAAACACACTGAAAACTCCCCGAAAATCCCCACAACCGAGCTGCTCCAACTCCAACTGCGTCCTCCCTCCAGGACTGCGCAGTCACTCAATGAGGCCCAGCTCCTCTGCAAAACGTCCACCCAAATCACCTGCAAATCAACTGCTGAAACTGAAGGAATACCTTGCCCGAGCAGGCACTCGAAGTCCCCCGGGGCCAAGGGCGAGATCTCCGACCGAAGACACTCAGTCGCACTAAACAGTGCTGCAGACCGACTAAACAACCGGCGTGCTCAAGTAGACAGAAGTCTAGCTCACAATATCATCAACATATCAATAATGCCAAATGGAGTGAAACTCCCACCTTTTATAGTGCTGGCTCCCCTCAAAACCCTAACTGCGTCCCCTCTCTCCATGAGCTCCTCCTATGCCTGCGCAGTTGCCTCTAGAGCCTACGTGAGGCCTCTCTCATGTTAAGTGTGGAACCCCAAGGCTTTCCTTTAAGTTACAACGTTACTCTACTAGGAAGCACTTTATTTTATTAAAGTGAGTTGACCCCCTCTTTCTCACTTTATTTATTAATTTAACTATAGGCGGCAAAACTATACAAAAATGAAATATTCCAATTAGCGGTGCTAATTAGGAATATTACAAAGGTGTTCAAGGTACGTGAACTGAAAGGGTTGGTGTGAGATATCGTTTAGCAAGTAAGTCAAGTGTGTCTTGTTCAAGGGTAGATTGATTGCCACATGTTGTTGACATCAAGCCCTAATTTCCTTGTATAAGGGCTAATTGTAAGGGCCATGATCCCTGGTACAAGATCCCTATGTTTGTTGTATTAAAGTTGTAATATAACAAGTTTTGGGTTTACAAAAATCTACTGTGTGCTACATGTATTCACTGTTGTACATTTTCCACTGTGTAAAGTGATTTTGTTGTGGAATTTTAGTGTGTTCGTGATTGTGTCTTAGACATAGACCTGATTTTAAAGTGCCACGGAAAAATCCACATGGTATTAGAGCTACTTTGAAGGTATAGTTGAATCAGAGTGTGCACAATTATTGTACGTTTAATCCTGTTAAAAAATTACATGCAAACGAATTCCTAAAAAATAGAAAAATAAACAATGGCGAGAACATAAAACAAATATACATGGAGATTTTCCCCTGGATCCCAAAAAAGACACTACTAGATTGATTTTTCATTATATTCTTTTCAATGTCACAATATATATATATATATATGTCGAAGCATTCATAAACCCTAATCCATTAACCCTAGATTTCACAATAGTTTCCTTGACCGGATCTACAAAATACCATGGGCAGAAAACCACCATGCCCAAAACCATGTGCAAAACCCATGCACAAAAACATGGATAGGTCCGCCCACCATCTTTAGGTCTTCCCCCATCCTTGGATCCGACCAACTATTATTGGGTCTGCATAAGAAAAAAAAAAAATCACGGGGCAGTGCAAGGGAGCAGTCCCCCGAGAGGGGTCGATGCGGCCCCCCCTATGACCCCCCCATTGTGTCTGACACAACGTACAACGCGTGGGACTAGTTGTGGAAAGAATATAACACACACCCAACAATATCACACTTGTTTTCTTTCCACATAGGGGGTCACGAGATAGCTTTGTCATTGGTCCAGCCCTGCAATGCCCATCGTTTCTCTACACCAAGAAAACTTCTCAGTGCTCACAGACTTCGTCAATGCATCTGCAACATTCTTCAAAGTGTCCATCTTCACCAACAACACCTTTTTGTCCCCAACCATATCCCTCACAAAGCGATACTAAACATCAATATGCTTTGTCTTTAACTGACATGCAGGGTTCTTTGCCAAGAAAATTGCACTTTAGCTGTCACAATCTGTCCTTATAGCTCGTTGTACCAACCCCATATTTGACCACAAACTTTGCAACCAAACTGCTTCCTTCCTTGCATGAGTGACTTCCATGTATTCATCCTCTGTAGTTGAGAGGTCCTGTACTGACCTTAGAAGAAGTTGAGCAAACTCCTCCTTATTCCTTCCATCTTTTGCGTCCCCCATCTTCTCCTCTATGACCTCTAGAACACTATCTATCGGATCTGGAGTGATTTCAAGCTTCCTTTCTCTGCTCTTGTATCTTTGCCTCTGAGAAGATATGTTCTTTTTGTTCTCCAGTGTCATAGACTGCACTGCTCCACAAGCTGAGCCAAGTCTATGAGATATGAAACCACTGTAATATTCCTAATTGGAAATTAACAGTAACAACAATGCATCAATCAACATTAACAACAACCAAAACAGTTATGCCATTAAAACACAAATTGGAGTCATATGTAATATTCCCTTTCTTGGTGTCACCTACGACAGGGTTAGGTTGGAATTCCAGAGTTAGGAGCAGACAGGTCACAGGTACAAATTGGTGCTATCAGCGGGCTCAGGGAATTTTTGGAGGAGTTTCCATGGTGTCCGTTGGCATTCGTTTGATATATTCCATCATCCGAGCAGTTTGGCTTTCGTTCTGGTGCATTCCAACAACTTTTGGAAATTTGAGTTATTTATGGGCTTAACTCAGCTGATTACACTCAAGGTGGCATTCCAGGAGGAATGCATGATGGAACGCCTTAATGTAATAGCTCTTTGGAACCAAGACGAGGATACCTACATGATGGGACGGTTGGGCACGAGTTTCAGTGACCAGAGGAGACATGGTAGCCGATTTACTCTTTTCTGCATTAAAAAAGAATATTTTAATAAGAGGGAAAAGTGCACCATGAATATAATAATAATAAAATAATGCTCTAGAAGGCTCCAAGAGATCTGTAAAAGAAAGGGAGGAGGCCATTGAGGGATATCTTTGGATCATATCATTTTATTGTATGAGAGGTGTGAGACGTGGTTCTCTACTTCAGCCGTAGCCCCAGGACGGAAACCCTCGGGTGATTTGTGAGTGTTGGACGAAAACCCAACTCTCTTGAGGAGACTTCACTCAGAAGTTTCGCAGAGCTTCAGGGATTGGTGTGAGGATCACTTAGATCTTCAACTTGTGCTTCATCATCTTGTAATATCCCGTTTCAGAGATATCTCTCAAACACAAGAAAACTCCAACCAGAGATGGACTGGGAGGGCGTTTACCAGATATTTCACCTTTGAAAAGAGGGCGAGATATGGAGACTACTTGGCCCTTTCCAGACTCTGTCTAAGAGTATGGGGAAAACACACCAAGTGGTATAGTAACTGTAATGCTCAGAGAGAGAAAAATAACAATAGTGCAAGCATACAATAGCATATATAGAACATGTAATAAATACTCCAGAAATGTAGAGAGAATGCTAAGCCATTTTATTATACTGAGAAATATAAGTGAGTACAATGGGTGATCAGAGTGATGGCACCTAGAATTGCTCAAGGCAAGTGAAGAAAAACTCTCAGAATGGCAAGGAAATGGCAGCGCTCTGATCTGCGTCCAAGCTGTTGGAAAACTGCTGTGTAACTGCTACTACTGGAACAAAATGAGGATTTGGGGCTGCTCCCCTCCTCGGAATGAGCTGAAACTCTAGAATCCACCTCTACTCACCAAACCCAGAAAAGCCCAGAAAGCATTTCTGAAATGACCGACCCCCGAAAATCACCCCCTTGAGAATCTACGCTATCCCCCAAGGTTCTGCGCTGAGGCTGAATAGAAACCACCAAAATACTACCCCAAACTCTGCCAAAATCCTCCAAATAGCAAGGGCTGGCCCCTTGCTCAACCTCACAGCTCGAAACCTCCAAAAAGAACCCAATCCAGAGCTCCCCAGAAATGGACTGCGTCCTCCCTCTCAAGACTGCGCAGTCTATGAATGCACTGCTCCTCCGCAAAAGCTAAACACCAATCCTCCTGCAAAATACTGATGGAACTGCCTCACCCGAGCAGGCACTCGTAATCCCCCGGTGCTGAGGGTGAGATCTCCGAACGGTGACAGTCGGTGCACTAAACAGTGTTGCAGACTAGCTAAACAACCAGCGTGCTCAAGAAGTCGAAATGACCAGCTCAATAACATAAACATCGAATGACCAAAATGAGGAGGCTTCTCCTCTCTATATAGCGTTGGCCTCTCTCAAACCCTAAGGCCCACCTCCTCCAATGTAGCCTCCTTTTGCCACGTGCTCAACTTGGCCTGCGCAGTCCCTCCATGTGTCTACGTGGGCCCCCTCTCTACATGGTCACTTGGCCCCTCTTGGCTCACTTAATTTACAACGTTGTGTCTACTAGGGAGTGCACTTTATTTTTAGAGTGAGTTATGTCCCCCGCGCAACTCACTTTTATTTATAATTTAACTATAGAAGGAAAAATTAATCAAAATTAATATTTCCAATTAGCTATCGCTAATTGGGAATATTACACATCTTCAGTGGGTTCAGTGACAGCTGTTGCCGGAGGGAGAGTGTAGCAGTTCAGTTTTGAGGCCAGCGCGGTGCAACAGCTCATCTTAGTGGCCAGTTCCCCGTGTCAGCTCTTTCTTTGGGTCAGATGTATTTGTAACCCCAGTTATTATCTATAATAAAATGCTGAGATTCTTCCTATTTGATGTGTTGATAGATTGCAGTGCTTATGTGTTTATTTTACATCGCAATCTTCTGTTGAGTAAATAGTGATTTTACGGCATATTGTGGAGTTTAGTTATTTTTCTGCATTTTTAATTAAAATATCCCATCCAAGATATTACATCATAACAATCAGGTCTGAGCCATTTTATTAATGTGTTGTGATGTGTACAATATGGGTGCTGGAATGATGACACCTAGGATTGCTCTAGGAAAGATGAAGAAAGCCTCAGAAGCAAGTTGATATCCACCCTGAAAGTGTACACTACATTGTCCTGGCTCTACACAATTATGCCAAAAAACGTTTATATAGATGGCTTGGTGCCCATGGCTCCTGGAAAGTGAAACAAAGCTTCTTTCTCTAAAGATCCCTCCTGGTATCATCATCTAGTTGCCCCCGGCCCTAATTATCTCTTGGGGGTGGAGCTCTCATGTCTCTCCCCTTTTGCTAGAACCTCGGTCTGTTGGGCAGTGGCACTCTAGCCCTGGGTAGGGCATCTTAGAGATCTCTAGCCCTTCCCACGACGTCCTGCTGCATAGCAAGTATTTTTGACTTCACTAAGCCTCATAATGGCTATGCCAGCCCCTCCACAAACATATAAATCCTACTAGAATCTGACGGATCCGGAACCAACACTGACAATCTTAACAACTCCGAAATATATACCTCAGGACTCCCAGTTTGCTTGAGCTTAGTCAAAGTACTCTTCCGGGTCCTTCCTATCAAACCTCTCCAACACCCTCTGAGTAAACTCATCATACTTCGTCACTCCTGCGTGACCTAGCGTAATCAACCCATGGAACCACCAATAGTGGGCTTCTCCCTGTAGATGCAGTGTGGCAACCTTGATGGCCTTTGTCTTGCTCATTTGGTTCAACTGGAAATAGACATCCAGCTTCTCCACCTATGCTTTCGCTGAAGTCTTAGAAGAGCCATCAAAATTTGGGAGGAACAACCTTCCCACAGTACGCTATAAATCATTGCCCTGCTTCTCGCCTCCTCCAGATTGGATTTTGGGTTTGTTTCCGGTCTTCAACTTTCAAAAAGCTTTGAATGTGATGGCCCTCCTGAAATCCTGGCCATAAGACTAATATTCTATGAAATACTCTCCGTAGTGAGCCTCTTCGGGCTCCTACTGCCCTCCTGTCCCTGAAGCTAGGAATGTTGCGATAGTGGACCATGGAAGTGTGTATGGTACGACTAGCATGGTTGTGTGTGGTGCTACCTGGTGCTGCGAAGTGCCTAGCCCTTCTCCAATCTGGAAATCCCCTTGCTGCTATTGCTAATCCGCTGGCCCATCTCCTCAATCCTCTTGGAGAGATCATGTACTGACTTTAGCAGAAGTTGAGCAAATTTATCCTCCTTGCTCCTTCCATCTTTTGTGTCCTCCATCTTCTCCTCTATGACCTCTTGAACACTATCTACCAGATTTGGAGTGATTTCAAGCTTCCTTTCCCTGCTCATATATCTTTGCCTCCGATAAGTTACATTCTATTTGTTCTCCATTGCCATAGACTGCGCTGCTCCACAAGCTAAGCCAAGTCTATGAGATATGATACCACTGTAATATTCCTAATAGGAAATTAACAGTAACAACAATGCATCAATAAACATTAACAACAACAAAAATAGTTATGCCATTAAAACACAAATTGTAGTCATAACAATCAAGTCTGAGCCATTTTATTATTGTGTTGTGATGTGTGCAATATGGGTGGTGGAATGATGGCACCTGGGCTTTCTCAAGGCAAGATGAAGATAGCCTTGGAAGCTAGTTGATATCCACGCTGAAAGAGTACATTGTCCTAGCTCTACACAGTTATGCCAAAAAAAATTGTTGTTGCTCCTCTAGATTTGATGGTCGGACCTCGAATAATCCTCAGAAATTTTGGGCTTTTAACCCAGGTCTCTAGTCATAAAACCCACAATAACACGCAAAGGATTTTTGGAATAGCTGGCCCCATAAATTGTCCCTCTTGGGCTTGGCCCTCTGTGCTGCTAGATAAATTTGTGCTACTGGAAATTCTGCTACAGAGTTCTCCCGAAATTTTTGCAATATCCCTGTTAGGAAGCTCTCAGCCTCCCCACCAATTCCAAACTGAAAATTCCCCACGCTTCTCAGCTCTTGGATGAACTCTCTCTCAGCATTGCATAGTCATTGCATTGTTGGTGTTGCTCTACGTTGTCTCAGAAGATAATCTGTTAAAATCTGAAGATGTTCTATGCTAGATGCAAATTTACTTTAATCTTCTAGGGCCCAAATAACAATCACATGAAAGTAAGATGCTCATAGAACATATCGATAGATCAACAGAATACAAGACAATAAAAACAGAGATGAAAAATGGTGGCGTTACAGTGATCAACAGGATGCTTCAACCAACAAAGACTTCATAAGGTCAGCCTCCCACATGTGTCACACAACCCTAAGACGTCCCATCAAGAATGCTCCACCAAGACGTTGCACCAAGAAGCCCTGAACGCAGAATCGACAATGCTGCTCCATCACCATCCAAGAAAGAAGAAAATGCCTCCACAAAAATGTGTGTATCAAATGAACTCCAAGTCTCTCCAATATATAGGCATCTGTGGGGGTGTGTGACACATCTCTTATGCATGTGGGATAAATCAGGCCGACCTTGCACATGTGGAATAAATTCAAATTACGTGTTTTGCTCATCCGATCAAGATGATCTTTAGATTGATCTTGCACCTCTCTGAAAGAGGAATCCAATAAAAATATTGGCATCTTCATCTGAGCATCACAATATGGAGTTTGGACCTAGTTGCCCAAAATTAACACTCCCTCTCAACTAGGGAGAACTCCATCCACCAATGCCATCGAAACATCATGGGTCATCCTGTCATAACTTGCTTCGCTGGCTTCTTTATTTCAAAACAAAAGGTGAGTCACAAAGACATCACTCCCGACTAACCCAAAGTCAGCTCAAAGGTCCGAAACCTCTATAGGACTCAAAGGAGTCACATACCAACCCGAAGTTGGTTTAACTGATCCAAAGTCAGTTGGAGGTCCGAAACCTCACTAGACTTGATCCCAAATCAAGTGCTTGGACACATGCCATCCTATACATAGAGAGTACGGCAATCTCCGACGTGTCCATCAGTCTTGCGATGGTCTCTATTCACATTTCCCACCTCATTGGACAAATGAGAGGTACTTCCCATGACTCTTAAACTCCATCGGTAGGATGCATATGGGGCACAAATCAGAGAGAGGTAAACCAACTCAATATCATCATAGTGGGGCGGAAGCATACCAACAAGATTCGGCAAGCCTAGCCCTGTGGTTGCTTATAGCACCAAGAAGCTATCCCCAAAGCCCCCCTGGAGCTCTCAGAGCTCATCGTCCAACAGGACCCTCCAAATAAGGTCGTTCCATGATTCCAAGATTCTCACGGAAGGTTAGGAACATGACCTTCCCCAAAGGCTCTATGAGAATATCCGCGACCTGCTCATCAGTTCCTATATGATCCAGCCTTACGGCACCTCGCTATACCATATCACAGATAAAATGGTACCAGACATCAACGTGTTCGGATTGATCATGGAACACTTTACAGATTTATTTTTATTCTCTCTTAAATTCAAGATATCTAGAGTAACGATCTCTTTGAAATATTTCTAAAAGTAATTTTATTTGATGTGGTAATTCCCTCTAAGTATCAATTACTTTGAATATTTATTGAAAACAAACTCTAGCAATATTTGCATGGTAAAACCCTATTTCTAGGGCTAACGTTATCACTAAATTGTTGTTTTCTGCATTTTTCAGCCATAAAATCTCAATCAAAAACCCTCAACAGTAATATTCCCAATTAGCGATAGCTAATTGGAAATATTAATTTTGACCAATTTTGCCTTATTATAGTCGGAGCATGAATAAAGTGGGCAAAATATTAATAAAATCACTTAGGATAAAGTATTTCCCTAAGTCCACATCGTATTTGAGGAAGTGGGGCCTAGTGGCCAAGTGGACAACGCAGGCAAAGGAGGACGCAGACCACGTGGGCAGCGTGGGGCTTACCTCACATAGTTGAGAGGGATAGCGTGGGCCAAGGAGCACGTGGGAGATGGTGGGGCCTAGGGAGAGAGAGGCCCATTGTTATAAAAGGGAGGAGAGCCTCCTCATTTGGTCATTCATGTTTATGCATATTGAGCTTGTCATTTCGACTTGGAGCACGCTGGCTGTTTAGCTTGTCCGCAATACTGTTCAATACATCGGGTGTCTCCGTTCGGAGATCCCACCCTCAGCACCGGGAGACTTCGAGTGCTCGCTCGAGTGAGGTATTTCCATCAGTGTTTTGCAGGAGGATCGGTGGTTGCATTCTTGGAGGAGTAGAGCATCTAGGGACTGCGCAGTCTTGAGAGGGAGGACGCAGTTCATCTTGGGGAGCTCTGGATTGGTACCATTTTGGAGGATTCAGGCCAGAGGATTGAGCAAGGGGCCAGCCCTTGCCTATTGGAGACATTTGTCAGAGTGAGAGGACATATTTTGGAGAGTAGCATTTAGCATCAGCGTGGCCCTTGGGAGATACCACCAAGACAGCCACCGGATTAGGGATTTGAGCATACGATTGAGCTAGAGCAGGGCATTCAGGCCGTCATTACCACACCCTATAGGCACTCCAAGGCCTATCGGGACGAGATCGAGTGGGCTATCCACAAGCTGTTAGCTCTTGGACACATTCGTCCTAGCACCAGTCCTTTCGCTTCTTCAGTAGTGTTGGTGAAGAAGAAGAACGACACATTGAGGATGTGCATTGATTACAGGGCCCCAAACAAAAAGACCATGAAGAACAGGTACCCTATTCCACGGCTTGATGAGCTGATGGATGAGTTGAGAGGGGCACAGTTCTTCTCAAAGATTGATTTGAGATCCGAGTACCATCAGATCCGCGTGAGGGAACAGGACATTCCCAAGACCGCTTTCAGGTGCCACTATGGCCATTTTGAGTTCTTGGTGATGCCCTTCGGGCTAACCAACGCACCGGCCACCTTCCAGTCATGTATGAACCACATTTTCCGCAGTCACTTGAGGAAGTTTGTGTTGGTCTTCTTTGATGACATACTGATATATAGCAGGACATGGGAGGAGCATCTCCAGCACATAGAGGCAGTGTTGCGTATTTTGGAGGAGCAACAGTTTTATGCTAAGCTCTCCAAGTGAACGGAGATGCTATACTTGGGACACATCATAGGGGTGGACGGAGTGAGGGTCCATAAGGAGAAGATCAGGGCCATCAGGGATTGGCCAGAGCCGAGAAACGTGACGGAACATCGGGGTTTTGTGGGTATCTGCACCTACTACAGGAAGTTCATCAAGAGTTTCTCTCAGCTTGTTGCACCCCTTACAGATCTGACGAAGAAGGGGGCTTTTAGTTGGACAGACACAACGTAGCGAGCCTTTGACAGGCTCAAGGAGGTGATGAGCAACTGTCCAGTGCTAGCATTTACAAACTTCACGCAGCCATTCATTCTGGAGTGTGATGCATCAGGAGAGGGGATCGGCGCAGTGTTGATGTAGGGAGGCCACCCTATAGCTTTTGAGAGCCGGAAGCTCCTTCCACATGAGCAGTTGTATGCCATATACGACAAGGAGATGCTGGCCATCATGCATGCATTGGCCAAATTCTGGCAGTACCTGCTAGGTAACAGGTTCAGGGTGAGGACTGACCACAACAGCCTCAGGTTTTTCTTAGAGCAGAAACAACTACAGGAGACGCAGCAGAAGTGGGTCAGCAAGATCCAAGCCTACGACTTTGACATCGAGTATGTCTAAGGGAAGAACAACGTGGTGGCCGATGTGCTTTCACGCAGACCAGCCACGTTGTCTCTGATGAGTTTGGACGCAGATTGGAGGGCTCGACTATTGGTGGAGTACTCCAACGACAGGTTTGCTTGTGAGGTTTTGGATGGACAGGTGACAGATGACAGATATAAGGTGATGGATGAGATCATCTACTACAGGGATAGGATCTTCTTGACTGAGGGCTCTCAGCCCAAGAAGAAGATATTGCAGGCTTCCCATGATTCACCATTGTCTGGCCATCAGGGGTTTACCAAAACCTATAGGGCCATCAGAGAAAGGTTCTCATGGAAGGGCCTCAAGGAGGACGTACTCCAACATGTCAGGGAGTGCGAGGTTTTTCAGTGCAACAAGGGGGAGATGAACCATCCGGCAGGTTTGTTGTAGCCTCTTCCCATTCTAGAGGGGAAATGGGAGAGTATCTCGATGGATTTCATCACAGGGTTGCCCATGGTGTAGGGCAAGGAATGTATATTTGTCATCGTTGATTGACTGACGAAATATGCACATTTTTTTGCCATATCCGCACATTATACAGCAGCACAGGTGGCGGAGCTGTTCTTCAAGGACATCTTCAGGTTACATGATCTTCCCAAGACCATTGTCAGTGACAGGGACAACCACTTCATGGGCGGGTTTTGGCAAGAGCTTTTCTGGTTGGTGGGGACAGAGTTGACACCGAGCACTAGCTACCACCCACAGACAGATGGGCAGAAAGAGATAGTTAACAAGTGGTTGGAGGGCTACTTGCGTAACTATGTCAGTGGGTAGCAGAGAGCATGGCTGAAGTGGCTGCACCTAGGAGAGTACTACTACAACAACACACATCACATGTCCATTGGTATGTCTTTGTTTTATGCATTATATGGTTATCATTCTTTATCTTTTGTTGATGTGATGTTCGGTACCAGCAAGGCTCCGAGAGCCAAGGATTGGATCCAAGAGAGTCAGGACATCCTCCAAGCTCTCAAGGATAACATGGCTACAACGCAGAACCAGCAGAAGTTGTATGCCGACAGGGGTCGGGTGGAGAGACAGTTTGAGGTAGGGGACTTGGTCTACCTACATTTGCAGCCATACCGATAGTCGACTTTGAAGCAGAAGGGAGCTAAGAAGCTCAAGCCCCGTTTTTATGGGCCTTACAGAGTGATATGCAGAGTTGGGCAGGTTGCTTATGAGTTGGAGCTGCCCCAGGGCAGCAAGATTCATAACATCTTTCACGTATCGTGCCTGAAGAAGGCACTGGGATAGCAGGTGATAGTGACAGGGGATCTTTCGCTTACAGATGATGGGGGGCACTTGGTGCTACAGCCGGAGGCTATTATTGATACCAAGGAGAGACAGTTGCGAAGCAGGATAGTCCGAGAATTCTTAGTGAGTTGGAAGAATTTGCCAGATGAGGATGCCACTTGTTAGAGTGAGAAGATCTTGCAACATCCATCACTACAGTTGCTTGGGGTCAAGCAACATTTTGCCGAGGGAGACTGTAATAAATATTAATTTTGACCAATTTTGCCTTATTATAGTCGGAGCATGAATAAAGTGGGTAAAATATTAATAAACTCACTTAGGATAAAGTATTTTCCTAAGTCCACATCGTATTTGAGGAAGTGGGGCCTAGTGGCCAAGTGGACAGCGCAGGAAAAGGAGGACGCAGACCACATGGGCAGTGTGGGGCCTACCTCACGCAGTTGAGAGGGATAGCATGGGCCAAGTAGCACATGGGAGATGGTGGGGCCTAGGGAGAGAGAGGCCCATCATTATAAAAGGGAGGAGAGCCTCCTCATTTGGTCATTCATGTTTATGCATATTGAGCTTGTCATTTCGACTTGGAGCACGCTGGCTGTTTAGCTTGTCTGCAGTACTATTCAGTACATCGGGTGTCTCCGTTCGGAGATCCCACCCTCAACCCCGAGAGACTTCGAGTGCTCGCTCGGGTGAGGTATTTCCATCAGCGTTTTTCAGGAGGATCAGTGGTTGCATTCGTGGAGGAGCAGAGCATATAGGGACTACGCAGTCTTGAGAGGGAGGATTCAGGCCAGAGGATTGAGCAAGGGGCCAGCCCTTGCCTATTGGAAACATTTGTCAGAGTGGGAGGCCATATTTTGGAGAGTAGCATTCAGCATCAGCGTGGCCCTTGGGAGGATAGCGTAGATCCTCAATGGAGGTATTTTCGGGGGTCGACCATTTCTGAAACGCTCTCTGGGCTTTTCTGGGTATTGTGAGTAGAGGCCGATTCCAGAGTATCAGATTTTTCCGAGTAGGGGAGTAGCCGAAAATACTCATTTTGTTCCAGAAGTAGCAGCAGCACGGCAGTACTTCAACAGCTTGGAGTTACAGCAGAGAGCAGCCATTTCCATTGATATTCTGAGAGTATTCCTACACTTGCCTGGTGCAAGTCGAGGTGCCTTCACTCTGATCACCTCTTGTACTTATTTCTATTTCTCAGTATAATAAAATGGCTTAGCATTCTCTCTATTTCATGTGTATTTGCTTCATGATCTGTTTCTAGCATTATATATCTTGTTGCATGCTTTGTATTACTGTCTATTTCCCCTTCGGGATATTACATCAACCTTGCATATATAATTAATAGTCCCGATCCTTTGTTGACTAATCATTATAAGACTATTTCTTATGTTTGTTATATCACATCAAATTCCCTATCATTTAATATTTGTCAAACCCTAGCTTATAGCAACCCTACTCTTGTGTTTTGGACATTTCCATCACCTTAAATCCTCCTTGTTGAATATACTACTAAATAGTTGTAGTCAAGATGCTAAGGTGACAAAGGTGGCCAATCCCTTATTACCACGACACCTGGAGGTGTTAACAATAGCAAATATCAATGAAGGCTAAGAAGCGAGTGAAGGCGAGAAGAAGAGAAGGAGAAGGATCAAAGGTAGGGATGAACTAGTGGAGGAAATAGAAGTGAGAGGTAGTAAATCTAGGACTGAAAAATTAAATCAAAGAGGAAAAATGTGACAACATTACAGATTAACAACTAAAGCGAAGAAGAGGTGGCGACGATAATTCAGATAGCAAAGATCAACCAAGACCAAACTCCCTAGAAGGCAAAGGAGAGGTATGGTGATTGGTCCCATTAAAGAAGAAGTCATCTCAAGTCGGGCCCTACCCGAGAGAACAACCTAGAGAGACCCATTAGTAGTGATCTAAGCTAGGAAAGTGGCGACCATAAAAAAACAAAGGGAGAGGATATAGAAGGAGGTTTTCCCCAAGTGGATTAGGAAGGAAAAGAGCAGAAAGGAGAAAGGGTTGATGAGCGAAAGTATGAATAGTAATGCCATTAATTTATTGAGAAATACTATAGATAAGAGGTTTAGGGGTATGTGGCACTGGTCCCATCCCAAACTGAGGCTTCACTCAACTTGGTAAAGCATATTAATTATGGAAACCTTATGAGCCTAGTATAATACGCAAGCCACTAGAGAAAGGTTAGGATTAGAAGTCAAGGCTTTCCTTAAACATTCAATGGGTAAGGGAAGTTGTAGAAGAGTAAGGCGAATAACACATCATAGGGCATGAAAAGAAAAGCGAGAAGAAAGAATGGGGTGGCTCAAAATGGTTAGGGTAGGTGCAAGTAGGAAGATAAATCACATGGTAAGAAAGAGAGAGAACTGGCATAGGGAGACTAAAAGAAAACAAGAAAGATGAACAAGGGAATAGGATATAGAAGTATATCCTAACTATCTTTGACAATAGCTCCAACCCAATGAGAAGTTTAGGGGCAATCAATGTTGATGTGAATAAAATTTGGGTCTTAGGTAAGTTTAGTTTGGGAAACCCTATACAATACACCAAGAGAGTTGTGTCTAGATCAATCTCTTTCAATGAGATAACTAACCTAAGTACTATAAATGAGAGAGAGGAGAACCAAAACAAACTGACCTTGTGGCCACAACATTTCCCCCCTAGAGATGAGAGTTTGGCCTTGAGCAACTTCCACATGATATAGAACCTCTGAACAATACTCTAGTTGTTGAAACGTTGATCTTGAAATACTAGGCATTGGACTTTTTGATGATGTAACTATATGGACCCAAGATGCCCTAAAGCTTGCCTTGACCTTGTTTGATGGATGACACCTTGTTTCAAGGCCTAGGTGGGGAGGGCTATCACTCAGATGAGTTGGGAGGGATAGCACATCCATCTTTATTTCTTTTAGAGGTGCCATGTAACTCCCATATGCTTGTTAAGAGTGGGTTATAGATTCTATTGGATGATTTCATGGTGGTGGAGGCACCATTTGGAGAAGTATGCAAGAAATAAGGACTTTCTTGGAGTAAGGAGTACTCTTGGACCCTTGTCTCAGTTATTTGGTGTCTTATTGCATATTCTGTAGGATGACATCATGGTGGAGACTCCTATTCTGCGACAATTGTGGGATATTTTTGGCATTTTGTTATGTTCTTGAGTTATTTCAAGGTCAACTTGTGTACTTTGACCTAGTTGAATTCTCATGTAAACACTTTTATTGGTTTTTATTTTAATATTAATATAATAAGGCTTGGTTACCCTTATATAAATAGAGAGGGTCCTTATTCACTTTTCATCATCATTCATTGTCTCACTTCTCTCTCTTTTGGAAGTGTGCATTAGCTTTTGCCTATTTTCTACTTGCACGAAATGTAGATCTATGGTGAAATTTCTCTTGGAGGTGGATTTTTGCTTGAAGTTGGATTCTTGAGATTAATTAAGGAGATTCTTGTGGAAATTTTATAATTTTATTGCTCATCTTCAATATTTTGCATGTTATATTGTGCAAATTATGGTTTCCACATGTGCCATGGTTAAAATTGCTATGATTATGTAGAAATTGTAATCCTTTATGCCATGTGAAGTTGTTTTCTTTGAATCCTTTAAGAGAAATCCCAATTTTGCATCTCTCATATCTAAAATACCTCTTTTAGGGAAGCCATTATGGTTTGTAAGAAGAGGATTTACACCACTCACCCTCTTCAACAAGGTTGTCCTCATTGAATTTTTCCTTGGTAAATTCCATTGTCCATTTCCATCAAGGAACTAGTCTAAGTTGTTGTAATAAAACCTTCTACTTTTACAAATTTCTTTTTCTTCTCTCTTAAATTCAAGATATCTAGGGTCAGGGCCTGTTTGAAATAATGCTAAAATTAATTTTATTTGATGTGTTAATTCCCTCTAAGAAAGAATTGCATTAAATATTTATTAAAAAGAAAAATCTAGCAATTTGTGCATGTTAAAACCTTATTCCTAGGGCTGACATCATCACTATATTGTTGTTTTCTACATATTCTAGCCATAACATTTCAATCTAAAACCCTTAGGCTTGCATATATAATCGATAGTCTTGATTCTTTGTTGACTAATCACTATAACACTGTTTCTTGTGGCTATTATATGACATCACATGCCCTGTCATTGAATATTTGTCAAACCCTAACTCATAGCATCCCTATTCTTTTCTTAAGTGGTCTAGGGATGGAATGTTGAAATGTGTATCTTGTTAGGTACTCCCATGACCCCTGGGGTATTGGGTTTGCGAGGAGTTGACCCACGAAAATTAAGCTTCATGGGAAATGTACCTAAGTGGTGGCATTTGTACCCAAAGTCATGGGCAAAAGACCCAAGGATAAAATGTTTTTTTATTCATTGAAAAAGCACGAGGGGAAACCTTGAAGGGCTAAGGAGCACCTAGGGCTTCAATGAAGTGAATATCTTTTATTCCTTATGAAAATTGTGTTTAAGCATGTTGGCTTAGGTCGGCTTGGTTTTGGAGACATGACCCTTGGTGAAAATTCATTCCACCATGAACACTATAAGGAGTAAAGATGACCTCGTTGAGGTTCAATCCAAGGATCCCTCCCATGTGATTTTTTCCAAATAAAGAGATCAAATACCTTAGGGAACCACATGACTTAAGGAAGATGAAAATTGGAGCAAGTGTGGTTTATCACAACTCTGTTGGATGGCTGAGTTTTCCCAAGTTGGAGAAGAAATGTCTCTATGGTTTTTCAACCCTGAAGAAAGTTTGTTTTGTGTGTAGGTTTGAGGTCTATTATCTATATTGGTTCAAACCCTAGTTAGGGCTTCTTCTATGCATGTACAACAGTCCTAAGTTCAGCCCTAAATCTGGTTCCATTTTCCCCAGTTTTTTTACAAAGAAGAGGGTCGAGACCCGAAAAGAGTGGACGTCTAGTTCTGTGACATGGACTGTAACATTCCCAATTAGCAACAACTAATTGGAAATATTAATTTTGATCAATTTGTCTACTGTAGTTAAATTATAAATAAAAGTGAGTAGAGGGGGACATAACTCACTCTAAACATAAAGTTCACTCCCTAGTAGACACAACGTTGTAACTTAAGTGGGCCAAGGGGGGTAAAGAGACCACGTAGAGAGGGGACCCACTAGAGCACGTGGAGGGACTGCACAGGCTGAGTTGGCAGCGTGGAGCCAAGAAAGGCTACGTTGGAGATGATGGGCCTAGGGTTTGAGAGAGAGGCCAACGTTATAAAAGGAGGAGAAGCCTCCTCATTTTGGTCATTCGATGTTGATGATATTGAGCTGGTCATTTCGACTTCTTGAGCACGCTGGTTGTTTAGCTAGTGTGCAACACTGTTTAGTGCACCGAGTGTCTCCGTTCGGAGATCTCACCCTCAGCCCCGGGGGACTTCGAGTGCCTGCTCGGGTGAGGTAGTTCCATCAGTATTTTGCAGGAGGATTGGTGTTTAGCTTTTGTGGAGGAGCAGTGCATTCATAGACTGCGCAGTCACTGAGAGGGAAGACGTAGTCCATTTCTGGGGAGGTCTGGTTTGGGTTCTTTTTGGTGGTTTTGAGCTGTGAGATTGAGCAAGGGGCCAGCCTTTGCTATTTGGAGGATTTTGGCAGATTTTGGGGCAGATTTTGGTGGTTTCTATTCAGCATCAATGCAGAGCCTTGGAGGATAGCGTAGATCCTCAAGGGGGTGATTTTCGGGGGTTGGTCATTTTAGAAATGCCTTCTGGGTTTTTCTGGGTTTGGTGAGCAGAGGCAGATTCCAGAGTTTCAGCTCATTCCAAGGAGGGGTGCAACCCCAAATCCTCATCTTGTTTCAGCAGTAGCAGCTACACGGCAGTTTCCAGCAGCTTGGTCGTAGATCATAGAGCAGCCATTTTCTTGTCATTCTGAGAGTATTTCATCACTTGCCTTTCCGAGACCCCCCTATGACCCCCCCGAGGGGTGGATGCAGCCCCCCCTATGACCCCCCCGTTGTGCCCGACGCAATGTACAACGCGTGGGACTAGTTGTGGAAATACTATAACACACACACAACAATCTCACACTTGTTGTTTTCTTTCCACATAGGGGGTCACGAGAGAGCTTAGTTATTTGTCCAGCCCTGCAATGCCCATTGTTTCTCTACACCAAGAAAACTTCTCAGTGCTCATAGACTTCGACAATGCATCTGCAACATTCTTCAAAGTGTCCACCTTCACCAACAACACCTTTTTGTCCTCAACATTCATTATCCTTAATCTTCTTTTTCATCCTTTTACTTAAATTTTTAACATTACCATGAAATGACTCAGGATGTTTGAGAGTGGTTTCGACCTCATTGGATTTCATATGGAGAAAGTAGAATTTTAGATCTCATTCAAAATCCAGCAGACTTATCAGTTTTTTCAGGATTTCAGGATTGGGTGATTGCAATGTTTCCATCGTATTTTATCATGTAGTAGGGTATGGAACTGTATTTAATCAAGAGCACCATTCCGATATTCCGATATTGCTATTTTCATTGTGTCTGTTATCATTCATGAGTAAATGTGTTGTAACTTGTAATAGTTTATGCTTTGAATTTATCATGTATCATGTATGTTTTAAACTTATATGATTTCACATAACATTTCTTAAATGTCCTAAATTCTAATATAAATTTAAATTATTATTATAATATATATATATATATATACTGCATTTCCCCGTTTCCAAGATTTGGGGAGGTCGCGTTTCGCTTGGCCTCTCGTTTCGGAAACTCGTTTTAGTTTCCTCGTTTTGTGCAACTTAGGACCTCACTAAGCCTTATAATGGCTGTGCCAGCCCCTCCACAAACATATAAATCCTACTAGAATCTGACGGATCCGGAACCAAGAAAGACAATCTTAACAACTCCGAAATATATACCTCAAGACTCCCAGTTTGCTTGAGCTTAGTCAAAGTACTCTTCTGGTCCTTCCTGTCAAACCTCTCCAACACCCTCTGAGTAAACTCATCATACTTCGTCACTCCTGCATGACCCAACGTAATCAACCGATGGAACCACCAATAGTGGGCATCTCCCTCCAGATGCAGTGTGGCAACCTTGATGGCATTTGTCTTGGTCATTTGGATCAACTAGAAATAGATATCCAGCTTCTCCACCCATGCTTTCGCTGAACTCTTAGAAGAGCCATCAAAGTTTGGGAGGAACAACCTTCCCACAGTACGCTATAAATCACTGCCCTGCGTCTAGCCTCCTCTGGATTGGCTTTTGGGTTTGTTTCCAGTTTTCAACTGGCAGAAATCTTTGAATGTGATGGCCCTCCCGAAACCCTGGCCATAAGACTAATATTCTATGAAATACTCTCCGTAGTGAGCCTCTTCGGGCTCCTACTGCCCGTCTGTCCCTGAAGTTACGAATGTTAGGATAGTGGACTGTTGAAGTGTGTATGGTATGACTAGCATGGTTGTGTGTGATGCTACCTGGTGCTGCGAAGTGCATCGCCCTTCTCCAATCTGGAAATCCCCTTGGACTCCCTTCCCCTTGCTGCTATTGCTAATCCACTGGCCCATCTCCTCAATCCTCTTGGAGAGGTCCTGTACTGACTTTAGCAGAAGTTGAGCAAATTTCTCCTCCTTGCTCCTTCCATCTTTTGCGTCCTCCATCTTCTCCTCTATGACCTATGGAACACTATCTACCAGATCTAGAGTGATTTCAAGCTTCCTTTCCATGCTCCTGTATCTTTGCCTCTGGTAAGTTACGTTCTGTTTGTTCTCCGTTGTTATAGATTGCGTTGTTGCACAAGCTGAGCCAAGTCTATGAGATATGATACCACTGTAATATTCGTAATAGGAAATTAACAGTAACAAAAATGCATCAATCTACATTAACAACAACAAAAACAGTTATGCCATTAAAACACAAATTGGAGTCATAACAATCAAATCTGAGCCATTTTATTATTGTGTTGTGATGTGTACAATATGGGTGGTGGAATGATGGCACCTGGGTTTGCTCAAGGCAAGATGAAGATAGCCTTGGAAGCTAGTTGATATCCACCCTAAAAGAGTACACTGCGCTGTCCTGACTCTACATAGTTATGCCAAAAAAATTTGTTGTTGCTCCTATAGATCTGATGTTTGGGCCTCGAATAATGCTTAGAAATTATGGGCCTTTAACCCAGGTCTCTACTCATAAAACGTATAATAACCGGCAAAGGATTTTTGGAATGGTTGGCCCCGTAAATTGGTCCTCTGCGCTGCTAGATAAATTTTTGCTACTAGAAATTCTACTGCAGAATTCTCCCGAAATGTTTGCAATATCCCTGTTAGGAAGCTCTCAGCCTCCCCACCAATTCCCAACTGAAAATTCCTCATGCTTCTCAGCTCTTCGATGGACTCTCTCTCAGCATTGTGCAGTCACTACGTTGTTGGTGCTTCTCTACGCTATCTCTGAAGGTAATATGTTAAAATTTGAAGATGTTCCATGCTAGATGCAAATTTACTTTAATCTTCTAGGGCCAAAATAACAATCACATGAAAGTAAGATGCTGATAGAACATACCGATAGATCAATGGAAGACAAGAAAATAAAGACAGAGATGAATAATGGTGGTGTTAAGGCGATGAGCAGGATGCTTCAACCAGCAAAGACTTCATAAGGTTAGCCTCCCACATGTGTCACAAAACTCCAAGACGTCTCATCAAGAATGCTCCACCAAGACGCTGCACCAGGAAGCCCTAAATGCAAAATTGAGAATGTTGCTCCATCAGCATCCAAGAAAGAAGAAAAATGTGTGTATCAAATGAACTCCCAGTCTCTCTAATATATAGGCATCTGTGGGGGTGTGTGACACATCTCTTATGCATGTGGGATAAATCAGGCCGACCTTGCACATGTGGAATAAATTCAAAATACATGTTTTTCTCATCCAATCAAGATGATATTTAGATCGATCTTGCACCTCTCCGAAAGAGGAATCCAACAAAAGTATTGGCATCTTCATCTGAGCATCACAACATGGAGTTTGGACCTAGTTGCCCGAAATTAATACTCCCTCTCAACTAGGGAGAACTCCATCCATCAGTGCCATCCAAACATCGTGTGTCATCCTGCCGTAACTTGCTTCGCTGGCTTCTTTATTTCAAAACAAAAGGTGAGTCACAAATACATCACTCCCGACTAACCCAAAGTCAGCTCAGAGGTTTGAAACCTCTATAGGACTCAAAGGAGTCACATACCAACCCAAAGTTGGTTTAACTGAACCAAAGTCAGTTGGAGGTCTGAAACATCACTAGACTTGATCCCAGATCAAGTGGTTGGACACATGCCATCCAAGACATAGAGAGTACAGCGATCTCCGATGCGTCCATCAGTCTCCATTAGTCTTGCTATGGTGTCTATTCACATTTCCCACCTCATTGGCCAAATGAGAGGTACTTCCCATGAGTCTGAAACTCCATGGGTAGGATGCATACGGGGCACATATCAGAGAGAGGTAAACCAACTCAATATCATCACGGTGGGGCAGAAGCATACCAAAAAGTTCGACAAGCCTAGCCTTGTGGTTGCTTATAGCACCAAGAAGCTATCCCCAAAGCCCCCTTGGAGCTCTCAGAGCTCATCGTCCAATAGGACCCTCCAAATAGGGTTGTTCCATGATTCCAAGATTCTCACGGAAGGTTAGGAACATGACCTTCCCCAAGGGCTCTGTCAGATTATCCGCGACCTGCTCATCAGTTCCTATATGAGAGAGCCTTACGGCGCCTCGTTGTACCATATCCCAGATAAAATGGTACCAAACATCAACATGCTTGGATTGATTGTGGAACACTTTTACAGATTTATTTTTATTCTCTCTTAAATTCAAGATATCTAGGGTAACGATCTCTTGGAAATATTTCTAAAAGTAATTTTATTTGATGTGCGAATTCCCTCTAAGTATCAATTTCTTCGAATATTTATTCAAAACAAAATCTAGCAATTTTGGCATGGTAACACCCTATTTCTAGGGCTAACGTTATCACTAAATTGTTGTTTTCTACATTTTTCAGCCATAAAATCTCAATCGAAAACTCTCAACCTTGCATATATAATTAATAGTCTTTATCCTTTGTTAACTAATCATTGTAAGACTGTTTCTTATGTTTGTTATATCACATCAAATTCCCTATCATTGAATATTTGTCAAACCCTAGCTTATAGCAACCCTTTTCTTTGCTTATGTGGTCAAGGGATGGAGTACTTGTGTTTTGGAAAAGACTATCTTAACCCCCCTGACTCCACTAGTACCTTATCAAATTATTAGACATTTATATCACCTTAAATCCTCCTTGTTGAATATCCTCTAGGTCATCGATACGTAGAGAATCCTCCCTTCTGGTTCAATATACTACTAAATAGTTGTAGTCAAGATGCTAAGGTGACAATGGTGGCCAAACCCTTGTTACCATGACGTCTGGAGGTGTTAACATTAGCAAATATCAATGAATGCTAAGAAGCGAGTGAAGGCAAGAAGACGAGAAGGAGAAGGATCAAAGGTACGAATGAACTAGTGGAGGAAATAGAAGTGAGAGGTAGTAAATATAGGACTGAAAAAGTAAATCAAAGAGGAAAAATGTGACAACAATACAAATTAACAACTAAAGCCAAGAAGAGGTGGCGATGGTAGCTCAGATAGCAAATGAAAGAGGACAAAATCGACAACTCTGGAGCTTAAATAATGAAGGAAAGAATGAAATGGTAACGATGCTAGTGTTGAAATAGGGAAGGTAAGAGCCGAGTGGAAGTAGGCATTGAGGAATGGTTGAGGAAGTGAACCCATAGCTGTAGTCTATGGGATGTGACAACCAAGACCAAACTCCCTAGAAGGAAAAGGAGAGGCATGGTGATTGGTCCCATTAAAGGAGAAGTCATCTCGAGTCGGGCCCTACCCGAGAGAACAACCTAGAGAGACCCATTAGTAGTGATCTAACCTAGGAAAGGGGTGACCATAAAAAAACAAAGGGAGAGGATATAGAAGGAGGTTTTCCCGAAGTGGATTAGGAAGGAAAAGAGCAGAAAGGAGAAAGGGTTGATGAGCGAAATTACGAATAGGAGTGCAATTAATTTCTTGAGAAATACTATAGACAAGAGGTTTAGGGGTATGTGGCAATGGTCCCATCCCAAACTAAGGCTTCACTCAACCTGGTAAAGAATATTAATTATGGAAACCTTATGAGCCTAGTATAATACGCAAGCCATTAGAGAAAGTTTAGGATTATAAGTCAAGGTTTCCTTCAACATTCAATGGGTAAGGGAGGGTGAAGAAGAGTAAGGCGAATAACACATCATATGGCATGAAAAGAAAAGAGAGGAGAAAGAATGGGCTGGCTCAAGATGGTTAGGGTAGGTGCAAGTAGGAAGATAAATCACATGGCAAGCAAGAGAGAGAACTAACATAGGGAGACTAAAAGAAAACAAGCAAGATGAACAAGGGAATAGGATATAGCAGTGTATTCTAACTATCTTTGACAATAGCTCCAACCCAATGAGAAGTTTAGGGGCAATCAATGTTGATGTGAATAAAATTTGGGTTTTAGGTAAGTTTAGTTTGGGAAACCCAATACAATACACCGAGAGAATAGTGTCTATATCAATCTCTTTCAATGAGATAACTAACCTAAGTACTATAAATGAGAGAGAGGAGAACCAAAACAAACTGACCTTGTGGCCACAACGTTTCCCCCCTAGAGATGAGAGTTTTGCCCTGAGCAACTTCCACATGATATAGAACCTCTTAACAATACTCCAGTTGTTGAAACGTTGAGCTTGAAATACTAGGCATTGGACTTTTTGATGATTTAACTATATGGACCCAAGATGCCCTAAAGCTTGCCTTGACCTTGTTTGATGGATGACACCTTATTTCAATGCCTAGGTGGGGAGGGCTATCACTCAGATGACTTGGGAGGGATAGCACATCCATCTTTATTTCTTATAGAGGTGCCATGTAACTCCCATATGCTTGTTAAGAGTGGGGTATAGATTCTATTGGACTATTTCATGGTGGTGGAGGCACCATTTGGAGATGTATGCAAGAAATGAGATCTTTCTTGGAGTAAGGAGTACTCTTGGACCCTTGTCTCAGTTCTTTGGTGTCTTGTTGCATATTTTGTAGCTTGACGTCATGGTGGAGACTCCTATTTTGCGACAAGTGTGGGATATTTTTGGCATTTTGTTATGTTCTTGAGTTATTTCAAGGTCAACTTGTGAACTTTGACCTAGTTGAATTCATAGGTAAACACTTTTATTGGTTTTTATTTTAATATTAATATAATAGGGAAGCCTATTGTTCAATATTCTTGGAGCAAGAGGAGGATTGATTGAAGGTAGATTGGTTAGCTAAAGATGCAAGCAATTCTGGAGCAAGTACTTGTGAGTAGAAGTAGAGGTAGCGAAGGACTTGCAAGGTGTTCAAGGTACGTGGACTGAAAGGGTTGGTGTGAGATATCCTTTAGCAAGTAAGTCAAGTGTGTCTTGTTCAAGGGTAGATTGATTGCCACATGTTGTTGACATCAAGCCCTAATTTCCTTGTATAAGGGATAATTGTAAGGGCCATGATCCCTAGTACAAGAACCCTATGTTTTTTGTATTAAAGTTGTAATATAACAAGTTTTGGGTTTACAAAATTCTACTGTGTGCTACATTGATTCACTGTTGTACATTTTCCACTGTGTAAAGTGATTTTGTTGTGGCATTTTAGTGTGTTTGTGATTGTGTCTTAGACATAGACCTGATTTTAAAGTGCCAAGGAAAAATCCACATGGTATTAGAGCTACTTTGAAGGGATAGTTGAATCAGAGTGTGCACAATTATTGTACGTTTAACCCTGTTAAAAAATTACATGCAAACGAATTCCTAAAAAATAGAAAAATAAACAATGGCGAGAACATAAAACAAATATACATGTAGATTTTCCCCTGGATCCCAAAACCGACACTATCAAATTGATTTTTCATTATATTCTTTTCAATGTTACAATACATATATATATATATATATATATATAGATGTCGAAGCATTCATAAACCCCAATCCATTAGCCCTGGATTTCACAGTAGTTTCCTTGACCAGATCTACAAAATACCATGGGCAGAAAACTATCATGCCCAAAACCGTGTGCAAAACCCATGCACAAAACCATGGATAGGTCCGCCCACCATCTTTAGGTCTGCCCCCATCCTTGGATCCGACCAACTATTATTGGGTCTGCATAAGAAAAAAAAAAATCACGAGGCAGTGCAAGAGAGAAGTCCCCCGAGAGGGGTGGATGCAGTCCCCCCCTATGACCCCCCCATTGTGCCCGACACAACGTACAACACATGGGACTAGTTGTGGAAAGAATATAACACACACCCAACAATCTCACACTTGTTGTTTTCTTTCCACATAGGGGGTCACGAGAGAGCTTAGTCATTGGTCCAGCCTTACAATGCCCATTGTTTCTCTAAACCAAGAAAACTTCTCAGTGCTCATAGTCTTCGTCAATGCATCTGCAACATTCTTCAAAATGTCCCCAACCATATCCCTCACAAAGTGATACTAAACATCAATATGCTTTGTCTTTAACTGACATGCAGGGTTCTTTGCCAAGAAAATTGCACTTTGGCTGTCACAGTCTGTCCTTATAGCTCGTTGTACCAACCCCATATTTGAACACAAAATTTGCAACCAAACTGCTTCCTCCCTTGCATGAGTAACTTCCATGTATTCATCCTCTGTAGTTGAGAGGTCCTGTACTGACTTTAGAAGAAGTTGAGAAAATTCCTCCTCCTTATTCCTTCCATCTTTTGCGTCCTCCATCTTCTCCTCTATGACCTCTAGAACACTATCTATTGGATCTGGAGTGATTTCAAGCTTCCTTTCCCTGCTCCCATATCTTTGCCTCTGATAAGATACGTTCTGTTTGTTCTCCGTTGTCATAGACTGCACTGCTCCACAAGCTGAGCCATGCCTATGAGATATGAAACCACTGTAATATTCCTAATAGGAAATTAACATTAACAACAATGCATCAATCAACATTAACAACAACAAAAACAGTTATGCCATTAAAACACAAATTGGAGTCATACGTAACATTCTCTGTTTTGGTGTCACCTATGACAGGGTTAGGTTGGAATTCTAGAGTTTGGAGTAGACAGGTCACAGGTATAGATTGGTGCTATCAGCGGGCTCAGGGGCTTTTTGGAGGAGTTTTGAGGAGTTTCCATGGTGTCTGGTGGCATTCGTTTGATATATTCCATCATTCGAGCAGTTTGGCTTTCGTTCCGGTGCATTCCGACAACTTTCGGAAATTTGAGTTATTTGTGGGCTTAACTTAGTTGATTACGCTCAAGGTGGCATTCTAGGAGGAATACATGCTGGAACACATTAGTGCAATAGCTCATTGGAACCAGGATGAGGATACCTACATGATGGGACGGTTGGGCATGAGTTTCAATGACCAGAGGAGACATTGTAGCCGATTTACTCTTTTCTGCATTAAAAAAGAATATTTTAATAAGAGGAAAAAATGCACCATGAATATAATAATAATAAAATAATGATCTAGAAGGCTCCAAGAAATCTATAAAAGAAAGGGAGGAGGCCATTGAGGGATATCTTTGGATCATATCATTTTATTGTATGAGAGGTGTGAGACGTGGTTCTATACTTTAGCCGTAGCCCCAGGATGGAAACCCTCGGGTGATTTGTGAGTGTTGGACGAAAACCCAACTCTCTTGAGGAGACTTCACTCAGAAGTTTCACAGAGCTTCAGGGACTGGTGTGAGGATCATTAAGATATTCAATTTGTCCTTCATCATCTTCAGTGGGTTCAGTGACAGCTGTTGCCGGAGGGAGAGTGCAGCAGTTCAGTTTTGAGGCCAGCACGGTGCAGCAACTCATCTTAGTGGCCAGTTCTCCGTCTCAGCTCTTTCTTTGGGTCATATGTATTTGTAACCCCAATTATTATCTATAATAAAATGTTGAGATTCTTCCTATTTGATGTGTTGATAGATTGCAGTGCTTATGTGTTTATTTTACATCGCAATCTTCTGTTGAGTAAACAATGATTTTACGGCATATTGTGGAGTTTAGTTATTTTTCTGCATTTTTAATTAAAATATCCCATCCGAGATATTACATCATAACAATCAAGTCTGAGCCATTTTATTAATGTGTTGTGATGTATACAATATGGGTGCTGGAATGATGGCACCTGGGCTTGCTCTAGGAAAGATGAAGAAAGCCTCAGAAGCAAGTTGATATCCACCCTGAAAGTGTACACTACGTTGTCCTGGCTCTACACAGTTATGCCAAAAAATGTTTATATAGATGGCTTGGTGCCCATGGCTCCTGGAAATTGAAACAAAGCTTCTTTCTCTGAATATTCCTCTTGGTATCATCATCTAGTTGCCCCCGGCCCTAATTATCTCTTGGGGGTGGAGCTCTCATGTCTCTCCCCTTTTGCTGGAACCTCGATCTATTGGGCAGTGGTCCTCTAGCCCTGGGTAGGGAATCCTAGAGATATCTACCCCTTCCCACGACGTCCTGTTGCGTAGCAAGTTTTTTTGACCTCACTAATCCTCATAATGGCTATGCCAGCCCCTCCACAAACATATAAATCCTACTAGAATCTGACGGATCCGGAACCAACACCGACAATATTAACAACTCCGAAATATATACCTTAGGACCCACTTTGCTTGAGCTTAGTCAAAGTACTCTTCTGGGTCCTTCCTGTCAAACCTCTCAACACCCTCTGAGTAAACTCATCATACTTCGTCACTCCTGCGTGACCCAGCGTAATCAACCCATGGAACCACCAATAGTTGGCTTCTCCCTCCATATGCAGTGTGGCAACCTTGATGGCCTTTGTCTTGCTCATTGGGTTCAACTGGAAATAGATATCCAGCTTCTCCACCTATGCTTTCGCTGAAGTCTTAGAAGAGCCATCAAAATTTGGGAGGAACAACCTCCCACAGTACGCTATAAATCACTGCCTTGCGTCTCGCCTCCTCCTGATTGGATTTTGGGTTTTTTTCCAGTATTCAACTGGCAAAAAGCCTTGAATGTGATGGCCCTCTCCAAATCCTGGCCATAATACTGATATTCTATGAAATACTCTCCGTAGTGAGCCTCTTTGGGCTCCTACTGCCCTCTTGTCCTTGAAGCTAGGAATGTTGGGATAGTGGACTGTGGAAGTGTGTATGGTACGACTGACATGGTTGTATGTGGTGCTACCTGGTGCTGGGAAGTGCCTAGCCCTTCTCCAATCTAGAAATCCCCTTGCTGCTATTGCTAATCCGCTGGCCCATCTCCTCAATCCTCTTGGAGAGGTCATGTACTGACTTTAGCAGAAGTTGAGAAAATTTATCCTCCTTGCTCCTTCCATATTTTGCGTCCTCCATCTTCTCCTTTATGACCTATGGAACACTCTACCAGATCTAGAGTGATTTCAAGCTTCCTTTCCCTGCTCATATATCTTTGCCTCCGGTAAGTTACGTTCTGTTTGTTCTCCGTTGTCATAGACTGCACTGCTCCGCAAGCTGAGCCAAGTCTATGAGATATGATACCACTGTAATATTCCTAATACGAAATTAACAGTAACAACAATGCATCAATAAACATTAACAACAACAAAAATAGTTATGCCATTAAAACACAAATTGGAGTCATAACAATCAAGTCTTAGCCATTTTATTATTGTGTTTTGATGTGTACAATATGGGTGGTGGAATGATGGCACCTGGGCTTGCTCAAGGCAAGCTGAAGATAGCTTGGAAGCTAGTTGATATCCACCCTGAAAGAGTACATTGTGTTGTCCTGGCTCTACACAGTTATGCCAAAAACATTGCTTGCTGCTCCTCTAGATCTGATGGTTGGGCCTCGAATAATGCTCAGAAATTATGGGCTTTTAACCCAGGTCTCTACTCATAAAATCCATAATAACCCGCAAAGGATTGTTGGAATAGTTGGCCCCGTAAATTGGCCCTCTTGGGCTTGGCCCTTTGTGCTGTTAGATAAATTTGTGCTACTGGAAATTCTGCTGCAGAGTTCTCCCGAAATTTTTGCAATATCTCTGTTAGGAAGCTCTCAACCTCCCCACCAATTCCCAACTGAAAATTCCCAATGCTTCTTAGCTCTTGGATGAACTCTCTCTCAGCATTGCGTAGTCACTGCGTTGTTGGTGTTGCTCTACGCTGTCTCTGAAGATAATTTGTTAAAATCTAAAGATGTTCTATGCTAGATGCAAATTTACTTTAATCTTCTAGGGCCCAAATAACAATCACATGAAAGTAAGATGCTCATAGAACATATTGGTAGATCAATGGAAGACAAGACAATAAAAACAAAGATGAAGAATGGTGGCATTACAGTGATCAACAAGGTGCTTCAACCAACAAAGACTTCATAAGGTCAGCCTCCCACATGTGTCACACAACCCCAAGACGTCCCATCAAGAATGCTCCACCAAGACGTTGCACCAAGAAGCCCTAAACGCAGAATCGAGAATGCTGCTCCATCACCATCCAAGAAAGAAGAAAATGCCTCCACAAAAATGTGTGCATCAAATGAACTCCAAGTGTCTCCAATATATAGGCATCTGTGGGGGTGTATGACACATCTCTTATGCATGTGGGATAAATCAGGCCGACCTTGCACATGTGGAATAAATTCAAAATACATGTTCTGCTCATCCAATCAAGATGATCTTTAGATTGATCTTGCACGTCTCTGAAAGAAAAGTCGAATAAAAATATTGGCATCGTCATCTGAACGTCACAATATGGAGTTTGGACCTAGTTGCCCGAAATTAACACTCCCTCTCAACTAGGGAGAACTCCATCCACCAGTGCCATCCAAACATCATGGGTCATCCCACCGTAACTTGCTTCGCTAGCTTCTTTATTTCAAAACAAAAGGTGAATCACAAATACATCACTCCCGACTAACCTGAAGTCAGCTCAGAGGTCCAAAACCTCTATAGGACTCAAAGGAGTCACATACCAAACCGAAGTTGGTTTAACTGACTCGAAGTCATTTGGAGGGCCAAAACCTCACTAGAGTTGATCCCAGATCAAGTGGTTGGACACATGCCATCCTAGACATAGAGAGTACGACAATCTTTGATGTGTCCATCGGTCTTGCTATGGTCTCTATTCACATTTCCCACCTCATTGGCCAAATGAGAGGTACTTCCCATGAGTCTGAAATGTTGAAGTTTGCAACAAGAAATAGTGAAAGTGGCATCCGTAAACATCGTTCTTGATCCTAGTGAAAAATAAGCACCTAAACTAGGTGGGGCCCACACAGGCTATATTTAGGTGTATGTTTATTTTTAGAATGGTGAGCATATTCTAAAGTTGGCAAGATGCTGATTCTAGGTGGTTGTGAAAATTCTATCTTTGGATGAATTTCTATTTTTAGAAGATGGGCGAAGTCTATTTATAGATCGCAAATCTAAAAATAGAATGCATGTCGATTATTATTAGCCCTTAATAATAATTAGACAATAAATAATAAATTATTCTCTTGGAGCACTTGATTTCAGTGAACAGATGTGGCACATCAATGGGCTGAAGGAATTACGCAATTCCTAGGGTGGTTGGTGACTCGTGCATGGAGGACTTCGTTATAACTAATTGTGGCAAGTTGTAACAGAGTTGGAAGAGTAGTTATGGGAGTTGTTATTTAGTTTAACTCAATTTAGTGAGTTAAACTCAGTGTGCTAGTTGTAACTGAACATACACTAGTGAAAGATGAGTGAATTAATTAGTTAATTAATTCACAAGTAGTGTCTTACTTGCAATTGAAGAAATACAGCAGATAACTACATGCATGTCATATCCAGTCTAGACCCAGTGGAGAGATAGGTGAAAGGGTCTGTTTGACTATCGGTTGTGACTATAGTGATGCATTCAATTCATCTACACACACATTGGAGATGCTTATGAGGACTGCATAGTCAAGGCAAGAGGTAATCATTCATTCAGAGATTCTTCTTTAGCAGGGATTGCGCAATGAAGGCAGGCTATCACAAGGCAAGAAATTGGTGCATAGATATGCAAATTTCTGCATGACAGTGTGTGACGATTGTTTATTGTACTAAGTGCTCTATGAGCTGAGCTTTGTATGAGCTTGTTACATGTTCCATTGATATACATAATATATGATAGTTGGGGTTTTTAGCTTTAAGCTTTCCCAGTAAAACATCTTGTTATGTGCGATTGATTTTTGTTCACGTGTTTGCAATTGTCGATTTAATTTTTGCAAAGAATTGAATGGAAGGACTATGTATTTAACAGTGGATTTAATTGTTAAATCAGGGGAATCCGGATATACATGCATATTGTATTAAATTTCTACATGGTATCGGAGCAATGTTAATCACTGAAGATTGCAATATTGAAGCAGTGCTAAGTTTTTGTTGGTGGAAACAATTCGAATTTGCTGCAAGAATTTCTTGGTGCGACAGTTGAGTAAACATTGAAATGGCTTTCAATGGGTTGCAGTTGGAGTATGCACTTGAGGTCAGCTCTAACTACATAGCCTGGAACGACAGGATGGAGGCGATGCTTGAAGATAATGGTTTGAAGGAGTTCATCGATAGCGATGTTCAGCCCACTTCGACGAATGCTGCAATACTTGATGAATGGCAAAAGAAAGTAGCAAGGGCGAGGAAGATTCTGTTGGAAGGTGTGAAAGACCATATTGTGTCAAGTCTTCACGGGAAAGCCAGTCCATTTGCAATGTGGAAGGCTTTGAAAGATCTTTTCCAAAGCAGCAGCAACCATAGGAAGTTGGCGTTGAAAGATAAACTCAGAAAAATCAAGATGGAGAAGAACAACACTATTCCAGTATACTTGACAAAGTTTGTCCAACGCAGGGATGAGCTTGGGAGTGTAGGAGTTAGTGTTGTTGATGATGATTTGGTGAGCTTGGCTCTCCTTGGGCTTCCAAAGAGTTGGCACAGTTATGAAGACTCTGTCAATGGACAGGAGAAACTGTCGGATTGGGAGCGATTTTGGTCGGATCTAGTGCAGGAGGAGATAAGGCGGAACACCAGAGATGGCTCTTCATAAAAGCATGATGATGAAGAGGATTGTGCTTTGGCTTCCAAGGTGAAGAAGAATAAGGGGATGAAATTCCATTATAGATCTGAGGTCGGAGAAGATGGCAAGGAGCACAACATGTCCAAAGTGAAGTGTTTTCACTGTCTCGAGTTTGGACATATTGCCACAAATTGTCCACATAAGAAGAACAACAAGATGGTTGCTGGAGCTGCAGCTGGTGAGGCTCTTGCCTCGCAATTTCAGCTTGTGTAATATTCCCAATTAGCGATAGCTAATTGGAAATATTAATTTTGACCAATTTTGCCTTATTATAGTCAGAGCATGAATAAAGTGGGTAAAATATTAATAAACTCACTTAGGATAAAGTATTTCCCTAAGTCCACATCGTATTTGAGGAAGTGGGGCCTAGTGGCCAAGTGGACAGCACAGGGAAAGGAGGACGCAGACCACGTGGGCAGCGTTGGCCCAACCTCACGCAGTTGAGAGGGACAGCGTGGGCCAAGGAGAACGTGGGAGATGGTGGGGCCTAGGGTGAGAGAGGCCCATCCTTATAAAAGGGAGGAGAGCCTCCTCATTTGGTCATTCATGTTTATGCATATTGAGCTTCTCATTTCGACTTGGAGCACGCTGGCTGTTTAGCTTGTCTACGGTACTGTTCAGTACATCGGGTGTCTCCGTTCGGAGATCCCACCCTTAGCCCCGGGAGACTTCGAGTGCTTGCTCGGGTGAGGTATTTCCATCAGCATTTTGCAAGAGGATTGGTGGTTGCATTCGTGGAGGAGCAGAGCATCTAGGGACTGCACAGTCGTGAGAGGGAGGACGCAGTTCATCTTGGGGGAGCTCCGGATTGGTACCATTTTGGAGGATTCATGCCAGAGGATTGAGCAAGGGGCCAGCCCTTGCCTATTGGATACTTTTGACAGAGAGGGAGGCCATATTTTGGAGGATAGCATTCAGCACCAACGTGGCCTTTGGGAGGATAGTGTAGATCCTCAAGGGAGGCATTTTCGAGGGTCGACCATTTCAGAAACGCTCTCTGGGCTTTTCTGGGTATTGTGAGTAGAGGCCGATTCCAGAGTATCAGATTTTTCCAAGTAGGGGAGCAGCCCCAAATACTCATTTTGTTCCAACAGTAGCAGCAGCACGGCAGTATTTCAACAGCTTGGAGTTAGAGCAGAGAGCAGCCATTTCCATTGATATTCTGAGAGTATTCCTACACTTGCCTGGTGCAAGTCGAGGTGCCATCATTCTGATCACCTCTTGTACTTATTTCTATTGCTCAGTATAATAAAATGGCTTAGAATTCTCTCTATTTCATGTGTATCTGCTTCATGATTGGTTTCTAGCATTATATATCTTGTTGTATGCTTTGTATTATTGTCTATTTCCCCTTCGGGATATTACAACTTGACTTCTCATTGATCGCATGCATGGTGTCTAGTGCATTGGGATCGGGGTGGTACTTTGATAGTGGTACTTCCTTTCACATGACGAGAGATGAGAAACTTTTCAGTAACTTGGTGGAGAAAGATCTCCAGATGCATGTTGAGTTGGGCAACGATGGACGATACAGGGTGACCGGAATTAGTACCACTACCTTTCGTAGGGCGTCAGGTAAAATCTTTCATTTAAAAGATGTTGTGCATGTTCCAGGTTTGAAGAAAAATCTAATCTCATTCGTAATGTTAGATAGAGGCTATGATGTTGTCTTTAGTGAAGGAAAAGTGTTCCTGCGACACAAAGCAACAGGGCAAGCCAAGAAGGTTGGGGTTCGAGTTAATAATCTCTACAGACTTGAAGTATATGGGATTTCTATGGAGCTTCCTACTGTTGGGAAGTGCAAGAAATCCATGCAATTGACCCTTGAGAGGGAGCTAGATTTGCATGCAGGTAAGAGTGAACCTCAAGATGTGGAGCAGCCACAAGATGAGGATCATGGAGTGGGAGAAACCACTCATGTAGAAACATTTCGTGCCAGATGGGCAGAGAGAGTGCATACGGCTATACCACTAGGTGAGAGGTGGGGCAAATGCATGAGTAATCCTAAGAAGAGATTTATGGGCAAGATTCATTGATATGGTGTGGATCTCATGAATTGAACCTGGCTACGAGGCGCCCACAGAGAAGCAGTAGCATGATCAGTTGGATTGATGCAGGCAGATCAAAGTGACAGTGTCGGATATTGGAGTGCGGATCAGAGTTGACAGCAAGTGCAGAGTGCATGGGTGTTGAGTTCAACAATGCAGTGGTTCTTGAAGACATTTGCAGTAGCTAACCAAAATTCGAAGACTTTGATGACATATGCATTATACTAATTCAGTTTTTTGGAGGCTATTCAGTTTCAAAAAAATTTCATCCAAGAGTTGCAGAGCGGATGCATGGAATTGCAAGGCGCTTGCAAAGGTTGCAGGGCGAATGCATGGAGTTGCATGTCGCATGCAAAGACAGTCTTTTCTTGTTGAGATGGAATGTTGAAGTTTGCAGCAAGAAACAGAGAAAGTGGCATCCGGAAACATCATCCTTGATCCTAGTGAAAAATAAGCACCTAAACTAGGTGGGGCCCAAACAGGATATTTTTAGGTGTATGTCTATTTTTAGAATGGTGAGCATATTATAAAGTTGGCAGGATGTTGATTCTATATGGTTGAGAAAATTCTATCTTTGGATGAATTTCTATTTTTAGAAGATGGGTGAAGTCTATTTATAGATCGCAAATCTAAAAATAGAATGCATGTCGATTATTATTAGCCCTTAATAATAATCAGACAATAAATAATAACTTATTATCTTGGAGAACTTGATTTCAGTGAACAGATGTGGCACATCAGTGGGCTGAAGGAATTACGCAATTCTGAGGGTGGTTAGTGACTCATGCATGGAGGACTTCGTTACAATTGATTGTGGCAAGTTGTAACAGAGTTGGAAGAGTAGTTATGGGAGTTGTTATTTAGTTTAACTCAGTTCAGTCAATTAAACTCAGTTATGATAGTTGTAACTGAACATACACTAGTGAAAGATGAGTGAATTAATTAGTTAGTTAATTCACAAGTAGTTTCTTACTTGCAACTGAAGAAATACAGTAGTTAACTACATGCATTTCAGATCCAGTGGAGAGCGAGTGGAGGGATAGGTGAAAGGGTCTGTTTGACTATCAGTTGTGACTATAGTGATGCATTCAATGCATCTACACACACATTGGAGATGCTTATGAGGATTGCGTAGTCAAGGCAGGAGGTAATCATTCATTTAGAGGTTTTTCTTCAGTAGGGATTGCGCAGTGGAGGCAGGATGTCAGGAGGCAAGAAATTGGTGCATAGATATGCAAATTTCTGCATGATAGTGTGTGACGATTGTATATTGTACTGAGAGCTCTATGAGCTGAGCTTTGTATGAGATTGTCACATGTTCCATTGATATACATAATATATGATAGTTGGGGTTTTTAGCTTTAAGCTTTCCCGGTAAAACATCTTGTTATGTGCGGTTGATTTTTCTTCATGTGTTTGCAATTGGCGATTTAATTTACGTAAAGAATTAAGTGGAAGGATTCTGTATTTAACAGTGGATTTAATTGTTAGATCAGGGGAGTCCTGATATGCATGCATATTGTATTAAATTTCTACATGAAACTCCATGGGTAGGATGCATATGGGGCACAGATCAGAGAGAGGTAAACCAACTCAATATCATCACGGTGAGGCGTGTTATTGCTTGCCGCCTACACTTACCTACAGTTAGTGGGAAAAGCCTTCAACCCCACAGGTGTGGTTGGTGGCAAGGAACTTAGAGAAGGGGCTGTCACCTATTCCCAACTCTCTCTGTTTAAGCTATCTCCTAGGTTAGCTAAGGGGGGTGGTCCCTAAAGGAAAACTAAGTTAAAGATGTGAGATTTCTAGGAGAATTGATTAGAAGGAATTACTTATCAAAGATGATTCGATTCCAATATGTAAACAAGCATATAAGTATATGAGCAATATTCAATGATGTGTTCAAAATATAGACCAGTGCTTTAAAGTAAATGACAAATGCTTGCTCAAAAATGAAATTCAAGATATAATGACAATAATCCCACAAAGGAAGTGTTAGAACAAGATCACAATATGCAATTAAATTTGCAACATCAAGTAAGGGTATTTGCCAATGAAACGAGATATATCAATCATCCATAAGCATAATGATCATTAAAATGACAACATGTAATGAAGTTGCATGTAGAAGCAAATTTCCAAGTACCATAGAATTAAACTTGTTGCAAAATTTAAGGAATTAAAATGTTTGCATCCAAAGTGCTTCTTGAGATAATATTTGCATGTGAATCTTTAAACCGTCACGATAGCAAAAAATTTGGGAACTTTGCAAGTAAATGTGATGAGATAGTGCTCTTGGTTTATTTTATTAATTAGTTCTAAAGCAAGGTTACAATTGAACTCTAATCCTTAGACCTCACCGTCGCCCAAATATTTGGATCTCACAGTGAGGAGTTCAGAGAGGTAGAGGGTCCCTAAAACGTCTATTCAACCAACTTAAGTTGGAGGTAAATTTTAGAGATGCAAGTCTAGTATGAAAAGTGAAATGCCTAAATGACATGAAAGTGAGTTTGCAAGTGCTATGTAAAAGATGGAGATGATTCAATTAAATATGCTTCATAGTTAGAACAATAACTCAAGTTGCCATAAATTGAAAGTGTTATGCTTCTTTACTTGTAGTATATTGTGAAACTTATCCAAATGAGAAATAAATCACAAAACATAAGTGATGGCAAATGAGATTGTAAATTAAGAAATTAAAGGACTATAAGATTCGTGTTACTTCCCAATTAGAGCATGCATATGTGATGTGAAAGAAAACGGAAATGTCAAAACCACTAAGTCAATCCATCTACAAATTCTCTCCCGGCGTTCAAAGTTCGAAATACTAGTTTTCTCTCTGCAGATGGCCACCGCGTCACTCATGCTTTAAGTGAGTACCTTCCTTCTATCTCAACGAGCGATTTCTGGGGCACGCATTCTTTGCCCTGTAAGAATAGCCACATGTCCTGGAAAATAGTCACATGCGACCCAGACAAGTCACATAGTCGCAAACTGGTTCAAGCAAATAAAAATAGTCGCAAGCGACTCAAACAAGTCGCATAGTCGCAAACTTGTTCAAGAAAAATAGTCGCATGCGACTCAGACAAGTCGCACAGTCGCAAACTAGTTCAAGTCGCAATCTGGTTGCTTGGGCGTGATTATGCGACTTAGCGGCTTGGAGATAGGTCACATAGCCCTATTTTTTTATCCCAAATTTCATTTATGGTCATCTTTTTGGGTAGTCGAATGCTAGTTGCTAGGGAGAGATTTCAGAACAAAATTTCAATGAGCACTGAATGTAGAAGCTGGTAAATTACAGGTATTTTATGTCTAGAGAAAGATATTGGCATTTCAAGGGAGAAAACCATTCACAGAATCCTGAACTCACACTGTTTCTAATGAAAAACAAAGAAATAAGAAGCAGAAAACATAGTTGAACTGAGCATTCAACATTCAATATTTATTTGATAGGGACAAGAAACTTCAAAACCCGTGGAAACAGATGATATAGGGCAAGTGAAAATTGCCTCATCAGCCAAAGTTGTGAAGTGGGTTTGGGTCAACGCCAAACAGTATTGATGCATTTTAAAACGAAGAATAGCTCGTCTAAAATGGGAGCAGACAAGGAAAAAAAGGTCTCAAAGGGAAATTACTCATGTCCTTCACAAGAAACAACATTCAAACAAGGCCTCTTTGCAGGCATATGGCAACAACAAGTCCAAAGGAAAAGGAAAAGTCATTGATGATTCTGCCGTATATAGTCCCACATCCACACCTCTCCTTTGGTCATCTGATCTTTATGTGAAAGAATTGTTAAATGTAAAACGAGGTTGGAGGTAGTAGAAGCTAAAGAGCAGGAAAGAGACTGTACAATCCATATAATAACAGCTGAAAACCAGGCTTTAGAAAAAAGAAAAAGAGTTATGGAGGAGCAAGTGGCATTGCTACAGGAAGCTCTCCTGATAGGGAAGACAGAATGGCAACGCATGAAGGCGGAGTTGCAAAACATGAAGAAATTTGCAGAGGAGAATATAGAGGCGATGAATGCGAAAACATCCCAGGATAAGGGGAAAGTAGTTGCCCACATAGACAACCATGAAGAGACATCAAGAGAAGAAAGGAAAGGAGATTCCGCAAAACTCCCAAAAAACTGGGCTCAAGTTATTAGTAATTTTGCAAAGAGGGAAGGAGAAACAAACATTCAGGTTGACAACATGCAAGATAGAGAAAGCAAGGAAAGACAAGATAGAGCAACAAACATAATTATTAAAGGGGTGAAAGACTATGGGAAAAATGAATGTATTCTTGACCTTGCAAGAGACTTCTTGAAAGACAAGTTGCAATGGCAAGGATAAATATGCCAAGCATGGAGAGTAGGCAAGCTTAGCGGTGAGAGGGCCAGGCCCATAAAAGTCATCATGCCTAGCGTGCGTGATAAAGATATCATTCTAAGAAAGAAGCATCTATTGAAGGGTTCTCAGTTTTTTCTAAAAGAAGATTTAACTGTAAGCCAACAAGAGGAAAGGAGGAACGAAATGACAAAAGTTAGGGCAGCAAGATATGAGGGAAAGAGAGCATGGATTTATAAAGGTAAAGCTGCGATAACGCAATTTGGACCTCTGTCCAAAACAAGGAAGCAAAACGATAACAAAGGAGAGGCAAGAAATGAGGAAGCAAGGACAGTTTGGGCAAGCAGGGACAAAGACTCAACTATGAGTATTGCATATCAAAACAAATATTGCGCCCATGTTTCTTTAATATTAGTTTGTTGGAACTGTAGGGTTTACCCATGGAGAAGAGGACCTGGGTTAGGGCCTATTACGGAAGGTAGAGACATAATTTGCCTCATAGAAACACATGAGCATGAAAGATGCAAAACACCGTTGTTTGAAGGGTACTGGAAGATAGCAATATGGAACAAGGCATTAGGGAACGACAAAGGGCATGGGGGTATCATGGTATTAGTGAGAGAAAAAGAAGGTCGCCTCATTCAACTAGAAAAAGAAGACCCAAATAAGCAATTTGTCTGGCTTAAAATATTAGAAAATGGAAATCACATCAGAATTGCAGCATGCTATTTTGCGTCGCAAGTTTCAAAAATCTACAAAAGTAGAGGGCTTGACCACAAAGATCCTTTTGCGGCCATAAACCAGATATTGCAATATATTCTCAACTAGGTGAAGTCCTTATAGTGGGGGATTTCAACGCCAGAACTGCGGGTGAACAAGCTAACATTCTTTGTTGTAAAGAAGACTGTGACCTTATCTGGCTTACAAAAGAGAGTAATCATCAGTGGGAAAGAATTTCAGAGGATAAAGGCTGCAATCTCTTTGGAGAAAAATTGCTTATGCTATGTGGGGCTTTTGATTTAGTCATTTTTAATGGTTTGACTAGGTGGGAAAATTCTGGTAATTTCACTTGCAATACTTACAATGGAGCAGGTGTAGTAGATTATGTAATTTGCTGGCATAGTTTGTGTGAGAAAATGGAGACAGTGTTGATTGGAGATCAATTTTGGGACTTAAAATCAGACCACAAGCCAATTTATTTAAGTCTCCCTTGGACCGAAAAGAAACATCTAGGGTCAAAAACTCAGTGTGTTCAACAAAAATCCCCCAAAGGGCAGAATTCTTTTGACTCCAGAGAATTGTAATACCTTCAAAATAGCGGTAGAGAGGCTCTTCGAGAAGAAGGAAATCCCATTTCATGGCCTTTGTAGCCACGAAGTAACACATTTAATTCAAAGCGCACTTGCTGAGTGGAAAAGATCAAAAATTAAGAAGTCTAAAACAAATTGCTTTCCGGTCAATGCTTGGTTTGACAAAGAATGCAAAAAGGCAAGGAGATTGTGGAAGGAATCAAGCAAGGATAACATAAATCTCAAAGTGTACAAGCAGATATTAAGAAAGAAAAAGGCTGATTTCATGGTTTCGAGGAGAGAAGAACTAATCTTCCTTGGGAAAAATAACCCCAAATTATTCTGGAAGGAGCTCCAACCGAAAAAGGTGCAAACTGAAAACAACATTACAGCTTCTGAATGGTTAGACTATGCAAGACAACTTTATGAGCAGGATACCAAGGTTGACCCTCCTCCCTTGGTCAACACAGAAACATAACTCTTCATGGTGCACGAGATAGAGATAGGTATCAAGAACTTGGGGGCTGGAAAAGAAAAAGACTTAGCTGAACTCCAAGTAGAGTATCTAAAGTGGGGCTTAAAAATTCTTTCACCTCACATTACAAAAATTTTCAACAACATCATACAGCAGGGGCTCCCCTCAGATTGGACAACTAGTATGGCAATACCTCTTTACAAGAGTGGTGACGTCAATAATCCCTCCAATTATAGAGCCATAATGATAAAACCCTTGTTTGCAAAGTTATTTGGAAGCATGTTAGAAAAGAAAATCAGCAAGTGGGCAGAAGAAAGAGATAAACGTGCTAAAGGGAAAGTGGGTTTTAGACCTAAACATTCCACAGTTGATCATTGTATAACTTTAAGGCACATCATTGAAAAAGTTTGGGAAAAAAAGGAAGAGGTTTTTTGTTGCTTTGTTGATTTCAGAAAAGCCTTTGACACGGTGCCTAGGGATAAGCTTTGGCGCAGAATGGAGGAACTCGGGGTTCCTAGGCATTTGAGAGAAGTTGTGCATAGACTGTATGAAGAGGTGAAAGTCAAAATTAGAACTTCAACAGGGATTTTTGAAAGTTTTAGAAGCGATATCAGGGTCAAGCAAGGTTGCCCTTTGTCTGCTACCCTCTTTGGTTTATATATTGACAAGCTTGAAGAGTGGCTAAATTCGCAAGGGGGTGACGGTTTCCATTTGAGCAAGTTCGTTATAAGGCTTCTTTTGTATGCAGATGACCTTATACAGATTGCTAAATCGGCTCTTGGTTTACAAAAGCACTTACGTTCCCTTGAGTATTTCTGTAGAAAGGTGGGGTTGCAAGTCAATATTAGCAAAACGAAAGTAGTGGTTTTCTCTAACAAAAGAAAGCATAACCAGCATAAGTTCTACTTCGAAGGCAACATTCTGGAAGAAGTTGCAGATTACAAATACCTCGGAATTGACTTCAACAAAAATTTAAATTGGGATGGTTGTAGAAAGAAAAGAACTTTGGGGGGGTGGAAAGCATTTTATGCTCTTCAAAACAGGTGTAGAGAGGCGGAACTGTGGGACTGGAAAACCACTCTAACTCTTTTTGGGCTTCTAGTGATTCTGGCGATTCTCTACGGTTGTGAGTTGTGGGCCAGCAGCACAACCAACATGCAATGGAAACAAATTGAGAAAATTCAGAAGCATTTGATTACAAACAAATTCAAAATTAAAAGTGTAGTTTCTTATGATATCTTGTTAAGTGAAACAGGGGCTGCTCCTATTGAAGCAATTTCTATGGTGCGAGTCATAAGATATTTGAAAAAAATTGAGCAAATGGAAGAGGGTAAATGGCCTAAGGCAGTGTTTAATGACAGATTGTGCAAAAGAAAGAAGACTTGGATGACGCAAAATATCAAATGGTTTAGTAAATGGGGTATTTTCTTGGGCAGGTGTCCTACAAACAGTAAAGAGATAAAAACTTTTGTTATGGATAAGTTCCACAAATGTACCTAGGAGAAAGAGTTAGGGAGAAAGAAGAAGTACTACATTGAAGAGTTTAACCCCACTCATGATCATCAACAAAAAGCGTACATAGGTGTCAACATTTCTTGCAGATCTAAAATTCTTATTGCTCAATTAAGGACTGATTCTCATCAACTCCATTGTGAAATAGGGCGCTGGAAAAGGCCAAAAGAAATGTGGGAGGAAAGAGTATGTATTTTTGTCTCTTCCGGAAAACTGGAAATAGAAAAACATTTCATTTTAGAATGCGAGGCCTTCAAAGACAGTAGGGAAAACTATGAAGGTATTTTGGCAGCTAGCTCTTGGGATAATCTATTCAGCGAAGAGTTTGTCGAGAAGCTGGGAGCATTTATTGTAAAACTCCATAGGAAAAGAGCTGATTACAAGAGCCAGATAGATAAGCAATCTGTCCCATAGGCTATTTGTAGCCTCGTGGACGTTAAAATCACTTTCTTTCTTTCTTTCAACAAGGTTGTCCTCATTGAATTTTTCCTTGGTAAACTCCATTGTCCATTTCCATCAAGGAACTAGTCTAGGTTGTGGTGATAAAACCTTCTACTTTTACAAATTTCTCTTTCTTCTCTCGTAAATTCAAGATATCTAGGGTCAGGGCCTCTTTGAAATAATGCTAAAAGTAATTTTATTTGATGTGTTAATTCCCTCTAAGCAAGAATTGCATTAAATATTTATTAAAAAGAAAAATATAGCAATTTGTGCATGTTAAAACCTTATTTCTAGGGCTGACATCATCACTATATTGTTGTTTTCTACATGTTCTAGCCATAACATTTCAATCTAAAACCCTTAGGCTTGCATATATAATCGGTAGTCTTGATCCTTTGTTGACTAATCACTATAACACTGTTTCTTGTGGCTATTATATGACATCACATGCCCTGTCATTGAATATTTGTCAAACCCTAACTCATAGCATCCCTATTATTTGATTAAGTGGTCTAGGGATGGAATGTTGAAATGTGCATCTTGGTAGGTACTCCCATGACCCCTAGGGTATTTGGTTTGTGAGGGGTTGACCCACAAAAATTAAGCTTCATGGGAAATGTACCTAAGTGGTGGCCTTTGTACCCAAAGTCGTGGGCGAAAGACCCAAGGATAAAATGTTTTTTTATTCATTGAAAGCATGAGGGGCAACCTTGAAGGGCTAAGGAGCACCTAGGTCTTCAATGAAGTGAATATCTTTAATTCCTTATGAAAATAGTGTTTAAGCATGTTGGCTTAGGTCGGCTTGGTTTTGGAGACATGACCCTTAGTGAAAAGTCATTCCACCATGAACACTATAAGGACTAAAGATGACCTTGTTGAGGTTCAATCCAAGGATCTCTCCCATGTGATTTTTTCCCAATAAAGAGATCAAATACCTTAGGGAACCACAGGACTTAAGGAAGATGAAAATTGGAGCAAGTGTGGTCTATCACAACTCTATTGGATGGTTGAGTTTTCCCAAGTTGGAGAAGAAATATCTCTATGATTTTTCAACCCTCAAGAAAGTTTGTTTTGTGTGCAGGTTTGAGGTCTATTATCTATATTGGTTCGTGCCCTAGTTAGGGCTTCTTCTATGCAGGTACAACCGTCCTAAGTTTAGCCCTAAATCTGGTTACATTTTCCTTGGTTTTTTTGCAAAGAAGAGGGTCGAGACCCGAAAAGATTGGACGTCTAGTTCTGTGATAGGGAGACATTCCTAAAAGTATTGCGCAGGAGTTTTTTGTGTGTAGACCGAACCTAAGGAGGGATATGAAACTAGTGTTCAGTGTGAAAAAAGTGCATGGCTTGGACAAAAGTCGATGATGTCTTGATGTGAAGAGTTAAGGAGCAGATTCGTTGGATGAGAGTGTTGGAAGAGGAGGGTCAAAGGTCTGTTTAGATAGTGGGTCTCATGCCTATGATTAGTCTCTTTAGTGGTGTAAAGGGACTATGTGCTAGCAGACCTTAAAGCCCTAAGAATAGTGAGGTTTGAAGGTGCAATCCCATTATTAGAGGGAAGATTTTATGTGCCCTAATTCTAGTGAGTTCAAGAGGTAATTCTTTGGTGCGATGGCAACATGTTAAAGATTGTAAGAGCAGAATCCTTTGGAGCAACAGAGGAATGTTAGAGGGAAGCCTATTGTTCAATATTCTTGGAGCAAGAGGAGCATTGATTGAAGGTAGATTGGTCAACTGAAGATGCGAGCAATTCTGGAGCAACATAAATACTTGTGAGTAGAAGTAGAGGTAGCAAAGGACCTGCAAGGTGTTCAAGGTACGTGGACTGAAAGGGTTGGTGTGAGATATCGTTTAGCAAGTAAGTCAAGCGTGTCTTGTTCAAGGGTAGATTGATTGCCACATGTTGTTGACATCAAGCCCTATTTCCTTGTATAAGGGCTAATTGTAAGGGCCATGATCCCTGGTACAAGATCCCTATTTTTGTTATATTAGAGTTGTAATATAACAAGTTTTGGGTTTACAAAAATCTACTATGTGCTACATTGATTCACTATTGTACATTTTCCACTGTGTAAAGTGATTTTGTTGTGGCATTTTAGTGTGTTTGTGATTGTGTCTTAGACATAGACCTGATTTTAAAGTGCCAAGGAAAAATCCACATGGTATTAGAGATACTTTGAAGGGATAGCTGAATCAAAGTGTGCACAATTATTGTACGTTTAACCATGTTAAAAAATTACATGCAAACGAATTCTTAAAAAAATAGAAAAATTAACAATGGCGAGAACATAAAACAAATATACATGGAGATTTTCCCCTGGATCCCAAAACCGACACTACCAAATTGATTTTTCATTATATTCTTTTAAATGTTACAATACATATATATATAGATATCGAAGCATTCATAAAATCCAATCCATTAACCCTGGATTTCACAGTAGTTCTCTTGACCGGATCTACAAAATACCATGGGCAGAAAAGCATCATGCCCAAAACCATGTGCAAAACCCATGCACAAAACCTTGGATAGGTCCACCCACCATCTTTAGGTCTGCCCCCATCCTTGGGTCCGACCAACTATTATTGGGTCTCCCTAAGAAAAAGAAAAAGAAATCATGGGGTCGTGCAAGGGAGCGGTCCTCCAAGAGGCGTGAAGGCAGCCCCCCCTATGACCCCCCCGTTGTGCCCAACGCAACATACAACGTGTGGGACTAGTTGTGGAAAGAATATAACACACACCCAAAAATCTCAGACTTGTTGTTTTCTTTCCACATAGGGGGTCACGAGAGAGCTTTGTCATTGGTCCAGCCCTGCAATGCCCATTGTTTCTCTACACCAAGAAAACTTCTCAGTGCTCACAGACTTCGTCAATGCATCTGCAACATTCTTCAAAGTGTCTGCCTTCACTAACAAAACCTTTTTTTCCTCAACCATATGTCTCACAAAGTGATACTAAACATCAATATGCTTTGTATTTGACTGACATGTAGGGTTCTTTGTCAAGAAAATTGCACTTTGGCTGTCACAGTCTGTCCTTATAGCTCGTCGTACCAACCCCATATTTGAACATAAACTTTGCAACCAAACTGCTTCCTTCCTTGCATGAGTGACTGCCATGTATTTAGCCTCTGTAGTTGAGAGGTCCTGTACTGACTTTAACAGAAGTTGAGAAATTTCCTCCTCCTTGCTCCTTGCATCTTCACCTCTATGACCTATGGAACACTATCTACCGGATCTGGAGTGATTTCAAGCTTCCTTTCCCTGCTCCTGTATCTTTGCCTCTAGTAAGTTACGTTCTGTTTGTTCTCCGGTGTCATAGACTGCGCTGCTCTAGAAGCTGAGCCAAGTCTATGAGATATGAAAACATTGTAATATTCCTGATAGGAAATTAACAGTAACAACAATGCATCAATCAACATTAACAACAACAAAAAGAGTTATGCCATTAAAACACAAATTGGAGCCATTTTATTAATGTGTTGTGATGTGTACAATATGGGTGCTGAAATGATGGCACCGGGGCTTGCTCAGGGAAAGATGAAGAAAGCCTCGGAAGCAAGTTGATATCCAACCTGAAAGTTTACACTGCATTGTCCTGGCTCTACACAGTCAAGCCAAAAAACGTTGATATCGATGGCTTGGTGCCCATCGCTCCTGGAAAGTGAAACAAAGCTTCTTCCTCTAAAGATCCCTCCTGGTATCATCATCTAGTTGCCCCCAGCCCTAATTGTCTCTTGGGGGTGGAACTCTCATGTCTCTCCCCTTTTGCTGGAACCTCGATCTGTTGGGCAATGGCGCTCTAGCCCTGGGTAGGGCATCCTGTAGATCTCTAGCCCTTCCCACGGCGTCCTATAGCGTAGCAAGTCTATTTTACCTCACTAAGCCACATAATGGATATTCCAGCCTTCCACAAACATATAAATACTACTAGAATCTGACGGATCGGGAACCAACACCGACAATCTTAAGAACTCCGAAATATATACCTCAGGACTCCCAGTTTGCTTGAGCTTAGTCAAAGTACTCTTTTGGGTCCTTCCTGTCAAACCTCTCCAACACCCTCTGAGTAAACTCATCATACTTTGTCATTCCTACGTGACCCAATGTAATCAACCTATGGAACCACCAATAGTGGGCTTCTCCCTCCAAATGCAGTGTGGCAACCTTGATGGCCTTTGTCTTGGTCATTTGGTTCAACTCGAAATAGACATCCATATTCTCCACCCATGCTTTCGTTGAACTCTTAGAAAAGCCATCAAAATTTCAGAGGAACAACCTTCCCACAGTATGCTATCAATCACTTCCTTGCGTCTAGCCTCCTCCAGATTGGCTTTTGGGTTTGTTTCTGGTGTTCAACTGGCAGAAATCTTTGAATGTGACAGCCCTCTCAAAATCTTGGCCATAAGACTAATATTCTATGAAATATTCTCCGCAGTGAGCCTCTTCGGGCTTCTACTGCCCTCCTGTCCCTGAAGCTAGGAATGTTGGTATAGTGGACTGTGGAAGTGTGTATGGTACGACTAGCATGGTTGTGTGTGGTGCTACCTAGTTCTGCGAAGTGGCTAGCCCTTCTCCAATCTGGAAATCCCCTTGGACTCCCTTCCCCTTCATGCTATTGCTAATCCGTTGGCCCATCTCCTCAATCCTCTTGGAGAGGTCCTGTACTAACTTTAGCAGAAGTTGAGCAAATTTCTCCCCCTTGCTCCTTCCATCTTTTGCGTCCTCCATCTTCTCCTCTATAACCTCTGGAACACTGTCTACCAGATCTGGAGTGATTTCAAGCTTCCTTTCCATGCTCCTATATCTTTGCCTCCGGTAAGTTACGTTCTATTTGCTCTCCATTGTCATAGACTACGCTGCTCCACAAGCTGAGCCAAGTCTATGAGATATGATACCGCTGTAATATTCCTAATAGGAAATTAACAGTAAAAACAATGCATCAATCAACACTAACAACAACAAAAGCAGTTACGCCATTAAAACACAAATTGGAGTCATAACAGTCAAGTCTGATCCATTTTATTATCGTGTTGTGATGTGTATAATATGGGTGGTGGAATGATGGCACCTGGGCTTGCTCAAGGCAAGATGAAGATAGCCTTGGAAGCTAGTTGATATCCACCCTGAAAGAGTACACTGCGTTGTCTTGGCTCTACACAATTATGCCAAAAAAATTTGTTGTTGCTCCTCTAGATCTAATGGTTGGGCTTCGAATAATGCTCAGAAATTTTGGGCTTTTAACCCAAGTCTCTACTCATAAAACCCACAATAACCCGCAAATGATTTTTAGAATGGCTGGCCCCGTAAATTGGCCCTCTTGGGCTTGGCCCTCTACACTGCTAGATAAATTTGTACTACTGGAAATTCTGCTGCAGAATTCTCCCGAAATATTTGCAATATCCCTATTAGGAAGCTCTCAGCCTCCCCACCAATTCCAAATTCCCCACACTTCTCAACTCTTGGATGTACTCTCTCTGAACATTCCGCAGTCACTGTGTTTTCGGTGCTGCTCTACGCTGTCTCTGAAGATAATCTATTAAAATCTGAAGATGTTCTATGCTAGATGTAAATTTACTTTAATCTTCTAGGGCCCAAATAACAATCACATGAAAGTAAGATGTTGATAGAACATATCAATAGATCAATGGAAGAGAAGCCAATAAAAAAATAGATGAAGAATAGTGGCGTTACGGCGATCAGCAGGATGCTTCAACCAGCAAAGACTTCATAAGGTCAGCCTCCCACATGTGTCACACAACCCCAAAATGTCTCATCAAGAATGCTCCACCAAGACACTGCACCAAGAAGCCATAAACACAGGATCGAGAATGCTGCTCCATCACCATCCAAGAAAGAAGAAAATGCCTCCACAAAAATGTGTGTATCAAATGAACTCCAAGTCTCTCCAATATATAGGCATCTGTGGGGGTGTGTGACACATCTCTTATGCATGTGGGATAAATCAGGTCGACCTTGCACATGTGGAATAAATTCAAAATACATGTTCTGCTCATCCGATCAAGAGATCTTTAGATCGGTCTTGCACCTCTCCGAAAGAGGAATCCAATAAAAATATTGGCATCGTCATCTGAGAATCACAACACGGAGTTTGGACCTAGTTTCCCAAAATTAACACTCCCTCTCAACTAGGGAGAACTCCATCTCCCCCGATTACGCCATCCAAACATGTGTCATCCACATGCGTAACTTGCTTGGCTGACCTTCTGTTTTAAAGTGTTCACAGAGCATCACTCTGGGCCTAGCAGAAATTGTTCCAGAGGTCTGAAACCTCTATAGGACTCAAAGGAGTCACATACCAACCTGAAGTTGGTTTAATTGACCCGAAGTCAGTTGGAGGTCCGAAACCTCACTAGACTTGATCCCAGATCAAGTGGTTGGACACATGCCATCCTAGACATAGAGAGTACGGCAATCTCCGGTGCATCCATCAGTCTTGCTATGGTCTCTATTCACATTTCCCACCTCATTGGACAAATGAGAGGCACTTCCCATGAGTCCGAAACTCCATGGGTAGGATGCATATGGGGCACAAATCAAAGAGATGGAATGTTGAAATGTGTATCTTGGTAGGTACTCCCACGACCCTTGGGGTATTGGGTTTGTGAGGAGTTGACCCACGAAAATTAAGCTTAATGGGAAATGTACCTAAGTGGTGGCCTTTGTACCCAAAGTCGTGGGCGAAAGATCCAAGGATAAAATGTTTTTTTATTCATTGAAAGCACGAGGGGCAACCTTGAAGGGCTAAGGAGCACCTAGGGCTTCAATGAAGTGAATATATTTTATTCCTTATGAAAATAGTGTTTAAGCATGTTGGCTTAGGTCGGCTTGGTTTTGGAGACATGACCCTTGGTGAAAAATCATTCCACCATGAACACTATAAGGAGTAAAGATGACCTCGTTGAGGTTCAATCCAAGGATCTCTCCCATGTGATTTTTTCCCAATAAAGAGATCAAATACCGTAGGGAACCACAAGACTTAAGGAAGATGAAAATTGGAGCAAGTGTGGTCTATCACAACTCTGTTGGATGGCTGAGTTTTCCCAAGTTGGAGAAGAAATATCTCTATGATTTTTCAATCCTCAAGAAAGTTTGTTTTGTGTGCAGGTTTGAGGTCTATTATCTATATTGGTTCTTGCCCTAGTTAGGGCTTCTTCTATGCAGGTACAACCGTCCTAAGTTTAGCCCTAAATCTAGTTACATTTTCCCCAGTTTTTTTACAAAGAAGAGGGTCGAGACCCGAAAAGAGTGGACGTCTAGTTCTGTGACAGGGACGCATTCCTCAAAGTATTGCGCAGGGGTTTGTTGTGGGTAGACCGAACCTAAGGAGGGTTGAAACCAGTGTTTAGTGTGAAAAAAAGTGCATGGCTTGGACAAAAGTCAATGATGTCTTGATGTAAAGAGTCAAGGAGCAGATTCGTTGGATGAGAGTGGTGGAAGAGGAGGGTCAAAGGTCTGTTTGGGTAGTGGGTCTCATGCCTATGATTAGTCTCTTTAGTGGTGTAAAAGGATTATGTGCTAGCAGACCTTAAAGCCCTAATAATAGTGAGGTTTGAAGGTGCAATCCCATTATTAGAGGGAAAATTTTATGTGCCCTAAGTTTAGTGAGTTCAAGAGGGAATTCTTTGGTGCGATGGCAGCATGTTAAAGATTGTAAGAGCAGAATCCTTTGGAGCAATAGAGGAATGTTAGAGGAAAGCCTATTGTTCAATATTCTTGGAGCAAGAGGAGGATTAATTGAATTTAGATTGGTTAGTTGAAGATGCAAGCAATTCTGGAGAAACATAAGTACTTGTGAGTAGAAGTAGAGGTAGCAAAGGACCTGCAAGGTGTTCAAGGTACGTGGACTGAAAGGGTCGGTGTGAGATATCATTTAGCAAGTAAGTCAAGTGTGTCTTGTTCAAGGGTATATTGATTGCCACATGTTGTTGACATCAAGCCCTAATTTCCTAGTATAACGACTAATTGTAAGGGCCATGATCTCTGGTACAAGATCCCTATGTTTGTTGTATTAAAATTGTAATATAACAAGTTTTGGGTTTACAAAAATCTACTATGTGCTACATTGATTCACTGTTGTACATTTTCCACTGTGTAAAGTGATTTTTTTGTGGTATTTTAGTGTGTTTGTGATTGTGTCTTAGACAAAGACCTTATTTTAAATTGCCAAGGAAAAATCCACATGGTATTAGAGCTACTTTGAAGGGATAGCTGAATCAGGGTGTGCACAATTATTGTACGTTTAACCCTGTTAAAAAATTACATGCAAAAGAATTCTTAAAAAATAGAAAAATAAACATTGGCGAGAACATAAAACAAATATACATGGAGATATTCCCCTGGATCCAAAAACTGACACTACTAGATTGATTTTTCATTATATCTTTTCAGTGTTACAATATATATATATATATATATATATATATATATATATATATATATATATATATATGTCGAAGCATTCATAAACCCCAATCCATTAACCCTAGATTTCACAGTAGTTCCCTTGATCAGATCTACAAAATACCATGGGCAGAAAACCATCATGCCCAAAACCATGTGCAAAACCCATACACAAAACCATGGATAGGTCTGCCCACCATCTTTAGGTTTGCCCCCATCCTTGGGTCCGACCAACTATTATTGGGTCTGCATAAGAAAAAACAAAGAAAAATCACAGGGCCGCGCAAGGGAGCGGTCCCCAGAGAGTGGTGGATGCAGCCCCCCTTATGACCCCGCCGTTGTGCCCGACGCAACCTACAACGCGTGGGACTAGTTGTGGAAAGAATATAACACACACCCAACAATATCACACTCATTATTTTCTTTCCACATAGGGGGTCACGAGAGAGCTTAGTCATTGGTCCAGCCCTGCAATGCCCATTGTTTCTCTACACCAAGAAAAATTCTCAGTGCTCACAGACTTCGTCAATGCATCTGCAAAATTCTTCAAAGTGTCCACCTTCACCAACAACACCTTTTTCTCCTCAACCATATCCCTCACAAAGTGATACGAAACATCAATATGCTTTGTCTTTCACTCACATGCAAGTCATAGTCTATCCTTATAGCTCGTTGTACCAACCCCATATTTGAACACAAACTTTGCAACCAAACTGCTTCCTTCCTTGCATGAGTGGCTACGATGTATTGAGCCTTTGTAGTTGAGAGGTCCTGTACTGACTTTAGTAGAAGTTGAGCAAATTCCTCCTCCTTGCTCCTTCCATCTTTTGCGTCCTCCATCTTCTCCTCTATGACCTCTGGAACACTATCTACCGGATCTGGAGTGATTTCAAGCTTCCTTTCCCTGCTCCTGTATCTTTACCTCCAGTAAATTACATTCTGTTTGTTCTCTGATGTCATAGACTGTGTTGCTCCACAAGCTGACGAAGCCTATGAGATATGAAACCACTGTAATATTCCTAATAGGAAATTAATAGTAACAACAATGCATCAATCAACATTAACAACAACAAAAACAGTTATGCCATTAAAACACAAATTGGAGTCATAACAATCAAGTCTGAGCCATTTTATTAATGTGTTGTGATGTGTACAATATGGGTGCTGGAATGATGGCACCTGGGCTCGATCAAGGAAAGATGAAGAAAGCCTCGGAAGCAAGTTGATATCCACCCTGAAATTGTAGACTGCGTTGTCCTGGCTCTATGCAATTATGCCAAAAAACGTTGATATCGATGGCTTGGTGCCCATGAATCCTGGAAAGTGAAACAAAGCTTCTTCCTCTGAAGATCCCTCCTGGTATCATCATCTAGTTTCCCCCAGCCCTAATTGTCTCTTGGGGGTGGAACTCTCATGTCTCTCCCCTTTTGCTGGAACCTCGGTGTGTTGGGCAGTGGTACTCTAGCCCTGGGTAGGGCATCCTGTAGATCTCTAGCCCTTCCCACGATGTCCTGTAGTGTAGCAAGTCTATTTGACCTCACTAAGCCTCATAATGGCTATGCCACCCCCTCCACAAACATATAAATCCTACTAGAATCTGACCGATATGGAACCAAAAACCGACAGTATTAACAACTCCAAAATATATACCTCAGGACTTCCAGTTTTCTTGAGCTTAGTGAAAGTACTCTTCTGGGTCCTTCCTGTCAAACCTCTCGAACACCCTCTGAGTAAACTCATCATACTTCGTCACTCCTGCATGACCTAGCGTAATCAACCCATGGAACCACCAATATTGGGCTTCTCCCTCCAGATGCAGTGTGGCAACCTTGATGGCCTTTGTCTTGGTCATTTGGTTCAACTGGAAATAGACATCCAGCTTCTTCACCCATTCTTTCACTGAACTCTTAAAAGAGCCATCAAAATTTGGGAGGAACAACCTTCCCACAATACGCTATAAATCACTGCCCTGCGTCCAGCCTCCTCCGGATTGGCTTTTGGGTTTGCTTCTGGTCTTCAACTGGCAGAAATCTTTGAATGTGATGGCCCTCCAGAAATCCTGGCCATAAGACTAATATTCTATGAAATACTCTCCGTAGTGAGCTTATTCAGGCTCCTACTGCCCTCTTGTCCCTGAAGCTAGGAATGTTGTGATAGTGGACTGTGGAAGTGTGTTTGGTACGACTAGCATGGTTGTGTGTGGTGCTACCTGGTGTTGCGAAGTGCCTGGCCCTTCTCCTATCTGGAAATCCCATTGGACTCCCTTCCCCTTGCTGCTATTTCTAATCCGCTGGCCCATCTCCTCAATCCTCTTGGAGAGGTCCTGTACTGACTTTAGTAGAAGTTGATCAAATTTCTCCTCCTTGCTCCTTCCATCTTTTGCGTCCTCCATCTTCTCCTCTATGACCTCTAGAACACTATCTACCAGATTTGGACTGATTTCAAGCTTCCTTTCCCTACTCCTATATATTTGCCTCCGGTAAGTTACGTTCTGTTTATTCTCCGTTGTCATAGGCTGCGCTGCTCCACAAGCTGAGCCAAGTCTATGAGATATGATACCACTGTAATATTCCTAATAGGAAATTAACAGTAACAACAATCCATCAATCAACATTAACAACAACTAACACAAATTGGAGTCATAACAATCAAGTCTGAACCATTTTATTATTGTGTTGTGATGTATACAATATGGGTGGTGGAATAATGGCACCTGGGCTTGCTCAAGGCAAGATCAAGATAGCCTTGGAAGCTAGTTGATATCCACCTTGAAAGAGTACACTATGTTGTCCTAGCTCTACACAGTTATGCCAAAAAAAATTGTTGCCACTCCTCTAGATCTGATGGTTGGGTTTCGAATAAAGCTAAAAAATTATGGGCTTTTAACCCAGGGCTCTACTCGTAAAACCCACAATAACTCGCAAAGGATTTTTGGAATGGCTGGCCCTGTAAATTGGCCCTCTTGGGCTTGGCCCTCTGCGCTACTAGATAAATTTGTGCTACTGGAAATTTTGCTGCAGAATTCTCTCGAAATGTTTTCAATATCCATGTTAGGAAGCTCTCAGCATCCCCACCAATTCCCAACTGAAAATTCCCCACGCTTCTCAGCTCTTGGATGAACTCTCTCTCAGCATTGCGTAGTCACTGTGATGTTGGTGCTGCTCTACGTTGTCTCTGAAGATAATCTGGTAAAATCTGAAGATGTTCTATGCTAGATGAAAATTTACTTTAATATTCTACGGCCCAAATAACAATCACATGAAAGTAAGATGCTGATAGAACATACTGATAGATCAACGGAAGACAAGCCAATAAAAACAGAGATGAAGAATGGTGGCGTTACGGCGATCAACAGGATGCTTCAACCAGCAAATACTTCATAAGGTCAGCCTCCCACATGTGTCACACAACCCCAAGACGTCTCATCAAGAATGCTCCACCAAGATGCTACACCAAGAAGCCCTAATGCAGAATCGAGAATGCTTCTCCATCACCATCCAAGAAAGAAGAAAATGCCGCCACAAAATGTGTGTATCAAATGAACTCCAAGTCTCTTCATGTTTTTGCAATTGGCGATTTAATTTCTGCAAATAATTAAGTGGAAGGATTCTGTATTTAACAGTGGATTGAATTGTTAGATCATGGGAGTCTAGATATACATGCATATTGTATTAAATTTCTACATGAAACTCCATGGGTAGGATGCATACGGGGCAGAGATCAGATAGAGGTAAACCAACTCAATATCATCACGGTGGGGCAGAAGCATACCAACAAGGTTCGGCAAGCCTAGCCCTGTGGTTTCTTATTGCACCAAGAAGCTATCCCCAAAGCCCCCCTAGAGCTCTCAGAGCTCATCGTCCAACAGGACCCTCCAAATAGGGTCGTTCCACGATTCCAAGATTCTCACGGAAGGTTAGGAACATGACTTTCCCCAAGGGCTCTGTGAGAATATCCATGACCTGCTTATCAGTTCCTATATGATCGAGCCTTACGATGCCTCGTTGTACCATATCCCAGATAAAATGATACCATACATCAAGAACCTTCTACTTTTACAAATTTCTCTTTCTTCTCTCTTGAATTCAAGATATCTAGGGTCAGGGCCTCTTTGAAATAATGCTAAAAGTAATTTAATTTGATGTGTTAATTCCCTCTAAGCTAGAATTGCATTAAATATTTATTAAAAAGAAAAATCTAGCAATTTGTGCATGTTAAAACCTTATTTCTAGGGCTGACATCATCACTATATTGTTGTTTTCTACATGTTCTAGCCATTACATTTCAATCTAGAACCCTTAGGCTTGCATATATAATCGATAGTCTTGATCCTTTGTTGACTAATCACTATAACACTGTTTCTTGTGGCTATTATATGACATCACATGCCATGTCATTGAATATTTGTCAAACCCTAACTCATAGCATCCCTATTCTTTCCTGTAATATTCCTAATTAGCAACAGCTAATTGGAATATTCGATTTTTGGATAGTTTTGCCGACTATAGTCTATTAATAAATAAAAAGTGAGAGGAGGGGTCTAACTCACTTAAATAAAATAAAGTGTTTCCCTAGTAGCACAACGTTATAACTTATAGGGGAGCCATGGGGGTCCAATACCACGCAGAGGAGGTGGCCCACATAGCCTCTAGGAGCTTCTGCGCAGTTTGATGACGAGCACGTGGAGAAGAGGGGGACCATGTTAGGGTTTTGGAGAGGGGCCAACGTTATAAAAGGTGGGAAAGCCTTCTCATTTGGCATTCTTGTTGTTGATGATATTTGAGCTAGAATTTTGTCTTCTTGAGCACGCTGGCTGTTTAGCTTGTTTGCAGCACTGTTTAGTGCGTTGAGTGTCTCCAGTCGGAGATCTCACCCTTAGCCCTGGGGGACTTCGAGTACCTGCTCGAGCAAGGTTCTTATTTCAGTCTTTAGCGGAGATTTGGTTGGTTGTTTGGCTAAGGAGCTGGGCTTCTCTTGTGACTGCGCAGTCTTTGGGTGAGAGGACGCAGTTTTAGTTGGAGGTGTTCCGTTGCGGGGATTTCTACAGGAGTTCAGTGGATACCCAGTGTGGAGGATCAGTATTTTTCAGGAGGAGGTTTCCTGAGGAGATTGCGGTACTATTACAGCTATTACCATTTGGCATCTGCGCTGAGCCTGGCAGGGGCAGCGTAATTCCTTAAGGAGGGTTTTTGTGGTGTTTTTCGGAGGCTGACCATTTTTGATATGGTTTTTGGGTTTTGCCTGGGGTGGTGAGTACAGGTGATCTGCAGATTTTCAGCTCATTCCGGCAAGGGGATTAGCCCCTAGTTTCATTTCATTCCAACAGCAACAGTTTACGGCAGTTTCCTAGTAGCTGGGACGCAGTTCCTTGTGGCAGCCATTTCTTATCTGTCTGAGAGAGTTCTTCACTTGCCTTGAGCAAGAATAGGTGCTATCATTCTGATTACCCATTGTATTTCACTATATGCTCAGATTAATAAAATGGATTAGCATTTCCGGCATTTTTATGTGTATTTGCTTTATGTTCTATTTCTAGCATTTTTCATATTGTTGTATGCTTGTATTGCTGTCTATTTCCCTTCCAGGATATTACAGTGGTATCAAAGCATAGATCTGGCTCAACCTGTGGAGCTAGCAGTCTATGAGGCCAAGGGATAGACCCCACATCTGTTACAGGGGTAAGAGATACAGAGACATTGAGCGTAGGTTGGAGAACACCTACGGAGAGGGGGACTGTGTCAAAGTGGTGGACACCGATCATGAGCAGCCCGAGATATACATAGATCAGGAGCAGCCTGTGACAGATACAGATCAGGAGCAGCCTGTGACAGATACAGAGCAGGAGCAGCCTGTGGTGGACACGGAGCAGCAGGGTCCTATGGCAAACGATGAGGATGCAAGGAGATATAGGGAAATGCTCCTCAAAACAGTACAGGATCTATCGAGACAGATGGAGACGATGGGGCAGAGGATCGCTACGATAGAGGTTAGGCAGCATGAAACCCCAAGGGGTTTTTAGACTGGTGAGGGATCGGGCACATCCCACCATATGCCGGAGCGTGAGGCTACCCCCCTTATGGCATCGCATGCACCCACGCGATCCACTATGCCTACCTTCCTAGGAGAGGACACAGGGGCAAGAGCACAACAGGAGCCCGAACCGGGCCACATGGGTGACTACCTTGCAGAGTACCGGGCATACGGGCCGGAGTTCAGAGATCTTATCTCATTCAGAGACTTTGTTCAGCTCCAGCGTGACAGTAGACCCCGTGATCATCACAGAGGGCACAGGCATCATCATGATGACCACCGCGCAGCTAGCAGATTCCATTTGCCAACGTTTGATGGCTCATCAAACAGTTCGGCAAAGTCTTGGGTAGAAAAGCTGGACATCTATTTCCAGCTTAATCAGATGTTGCAGTCAGAGGCCATTAAGGTGGCAACATTACATTTGGATGGTGAGGCCTAGGACTGGTGGTTTCATGGGATGACGACACTCGGGCATTCTGCCGTGACGACATATGCCGAGTTTACCAGGAGGGTGATAGAGCGTTTTGACCGGAGGGATCCGGAACAACACTTTGTTGAGCTGACGAGGCTCAAGCAGACTGGGAGCCTTGAGACTTACATTTCAAATTTCTTGAGGGTTTCAGTGATGGTGCCAGATCTATCTGCAGCCCGGATGATCTACATGTTTGTGGAGGGATTAGCAGAGCCACTTCGTGGCCTAGTCAGGTCGACTAAACCAGCTACACTCCAGGATGCTATCAGCAGGACCCGAGACTTATAGGATGCCTTACCCCGGACTTGGACACCTTATCCTTAGAGACAGGCTTTCCAGCCTAAGGGGAAGGACGCGAGGATTCCGCCTCCCAAGGGGAATCCCGGACGGGTGCAGGTTGATGATGAGGCCAGGAGGGAGATGAAGAAGAAGAGGTTGTGCTTCACTTGCCAGGAGCCATGGGCACCAGGACATAGATGTGCTGTTGGGAAAGCACATTTCATTGAGGTCTTCTCCGAGAGCAGCGGGGAAGAGGATGAGAAGGATGATGTGGAGGCAGGAGATTGTCGTGCAGTGCAGGACACCTTACCACCTCCACCACCACCAGCAGGTGGTGTGTCGTTTGCACCTACTGGAGGAGCTCTAGCCGCATTGCGGGGAGTTCCCAAGTACTTGACGCTGTGCGTACAGGGGACAGTGCGTGGTCAGCGAGTATCAGTTTTGGTTGATAGTGGGGCAACCCACAACTTCATCAATGCACAGATGGTTGAGCGGAGAGGTATACAAACTGAGGGCTTTGATGGATTTTTCAGTTTTGGTCCCAGGAGATCAGACCATGGTATGTGCTCGATATGTTCCCGAGTTATCAGTGACGATGGGCACCTACACATTGACAGATCACTTTTTTGTGGTCGATAATCCGGACACCAACATGATACTGGGTGTTCAGTGGCTTATCACTCTAGGGAAGGTCACGATGGATTGGAAGGCCCTAGAGATGAAGTGGGATGATCCCAAGACAGGGAGGCATGAGAAGATACGAGGACAGCACACATATCCGCCTCAGACTATTTCGGCTCATCGGATGGAGGCAACCTTCCATAAGGGAGATATAGAGTGGGCAGTAGAGCTGCGGGCATCAGAGGCAGCGACTACGGGACAGGCAGTGCACCCAGAGATATAGACCATCCTTGACAGGTACGCCATAGTATTCGGGGATATTCCGCCAGGACAGCCACCGGATCGGGGGTTTGAGCATACCATTGAGCTTGAGCAGGGTATACAGGCCGTGATCACCACACCTTATAGGCATCCCAAGGCCTATCGGGATGAGATTGAGTGAGCTATTCAGGAGTTGTTGGCCCTTGGGCACATTCAGCCGAGCATGAGTCCTTTTGCTTCTTCTGTGGTGTTGGTAAAGAAGAAGGACGACACATTGCGGATGTGCATTGATTACAGGGCTTTGAACAAGAAGACCCTGAAGAACAGGTACCCCATTCCCAGGATCGATGAGTTGATGGACGAGTTGAGAGGAGCACAGTTCTTCTCAAAGATTGATTTGAGATCTGGGTACCATCAAATTCGCGTGAGGGAACAGGACATTCCCAAGACCGCCTTCAAGTGTCATTATGGGCACTTCAAGTTTCTGGTTATGCCTTTTGGGCTGACCAATGCACCCGCCACCTTTCAGTCATGCATGAACCATATCTTCCGCAGTCATCTGAGGAAGTTTGTTCTGGTCTTCTTTGATGACATACTCATATATAGTAGGACTTGGGAGGAGCATCTCCAACATATTGAGACAGTATTACGCATCCTGGAGGAGCAGCAGTTCTATGCCAAGCTCTCCAAATGTGAGTTTGGGTTGACGGAGACGTTGTACTTGGGACATATCATAGGAGTGGACGGAGTGAGAGTCCACAAGGAGAAGATCCGGGCCATTAGAGATTGGCCAGAGCCGAGGAACGTGACCGAGCTTCGGGGATTCATTGGCATTTGCACATATTACAGGAAGTTCGTCAAGGGTTTCTCACAGCTCGCTGCACCCCTCACAGATTTGACAAAGAAGGGGGCATTCAGTTGGTCAGATACAGCACAGCGAGCCTTTGATAGGCTCAAGGAGGTGATGAGTAGCTGCCCCGTGCTTGCATTGCCGGATTTCACGCAGCCATTTGTCTTGGAGTGCGATGCGTCAGGAGAGGGGATTGGCGCAGTTTTGATGCAGGGTGGTCATCCTATAGCTTTTGAGAGCCGGAAGCTCCTTCCGCATGAGAGGTTGTATTCCATATACGACAAGGAGATGTTGGCCATTATGCATGCATTGGCCAAATACCGGCAGTATTTAGTGGGCAGTAGATTCAGGGTGAGATCTGATCACAACAGCCTCAGGTTCTTTCTGGAGCAGAAGCAGTTGCAGGAGAGGCAGCAGAAGTGGATCAGTAAGATCCAAGCCTATGACTTTGACATAGAGTACGTCAAAGGCAAGAATAACGTGGTAGCAGATGCCCTTTCACATAGACCGGCCACGTTATCTCTTATGATTTTGGACACAGATTGGAGGGCTCGACTGTTGGTAGAGTACTCCAAGGACAGGTTTGCATGTGAGGTGCTGGATGGGAAGGTAGCAGATGACAGGTACAGGGTGGTTGATGAGATTATCTACTATAGGGACAAGATCTTCTTGACTGAGGGATCTCAGCTTAAGAAGAAGATACTCCATGCATCTCATGATTCTCCATTGACTGGCCATCAGGGGTTTACCAAAACCTACAGGGCCATTAGAGAGAGGTTCTCATGGAAGGGCCTCAAGGAGGACGTACTCCAACATGTCAGGGAGTGCGATGTTTGTCAAAGGAACAAGGGAGAGATGAGCCATCCCGCAGGGTTGTTGCAGCCTCTTCCCATTCCAGAGGGGAAATGGGAGAGCATATCGATGGACTTCATCACAGGGTTGCCCATGGTGCAGGGCAAGGACTGCATCTTTGTCGTCGTTGATCGACTGACGAAGTATGCGCATTTTTTCGCCATATCCGTGCACTACACAACAGCACAGGTGGCTGAGCTGTTCTTCAGGGAGATTTTCAGGCTGCATGGTCTACCTAAGACCATTATCAGTGACAGGGACAGCCGCTTCATGGGCGGATTCTGGCAGGAGCTTTTCTGGCTAGTGGGGACAGAGTTGACACCGAGCACTAGTTATCACCCACAGACGGATGGGCAGACAAAGATAGTTAACAAGTGGCTGGAGGGCTACTTGCATAACTATGTCAGTGGGCAGCAGCGAGCATGGCTGAAGTGGTTGCATTTGGGAGAGTATTGCTACAACACGACGCATCACATGACCATTGGTATGTCACCGTTCTATGCTTTGTATGGGTATCATCATTTATCTTTTGCGGACGTGATGTTTGGTGTTAGCAGGGCTCCGAGAGCCAAGATTTGGATCCAAGAGAGTCAGGACATCCTCCGAGCTCTCAAGGATAACATGGCCACAGCACAGAATCAACAGAAGTTGTATGCTGATAGGGGTCGGGTGGAGAGACGGTTTGAGGTAGGATACTTGGTCTACCTACGATTACAGCCATACCGACAGTCGTCACTAAAGCAGAAGGGGGCTGAGAAGCTCAGGCCCCGTTTTTATGGGCCGTACAGGGTGATACGCAGGATTGATCAGGTTGCATATGAGTTAGAGCTACCCCAAGGCAGCAAGATTCATAACATTTTTCACGTATCATGCCTGAAAAAGGCAATGGGACAGCAGGTGACAGTCACGGATGAGCTACCACCCACGGATGATGTGGGGCATCTGGTGTTGCAACCAGAGGCTATTATTGATACCAGGGAGAGGCAGTTGCGGAGCAGGACGGTCCGGGAATTCTTGGTGAGGTGGAAGAATTTGCCGGATGAGGATGCCACTTGGGAGAATGAGAAGATTCTGCAGCATCCATCACTTCAGTTGCTTGAGGACAAGCAACATTTGGCCGGGGGAGACTGTAATATTCCTAATTAGCAACAGCTAATTGGAATATTCGATTTTTGTATAGTTTTGTCGACTATAGTCTATTAATAAATAAAAAGTGAGAGGAGGGGTCTAACTCACTTAAATAAATAAAATGTTTCCCTAGTAGCACAACGTTATAACTTATAGGGGAGCCATGGGGGTCCAATACCACGCAGAGGAGGTGGCCCACGTAGCCTCTAGGAGCTTCTGCGCAGTTTGATGACGAGCACGTGGAGAAGAGGGGGACCACGTTAGGGTTTTGGAGAGGGGTCAGCGTTATAAAAGGTGGGAAAGCCTTCTCATTTGGCATTCTTGTTGTTGATGATATTTGAGCTAGACTTTTGTCTTCTTGAGAACGCTGGCTGTTTAGCTTGTCTGCAGCACTGTTTAGTGCATTGAGTGTCTCTAGTCGGAGATCTCGCCCTTAGCCTCGGGGGACTTCGAGTGCCTGCTCGGGCAAGGTTCTTCCTTCAGTCTTAAGCGGAGATTTGGTTGGTTGTTTGGTTGAGGAGCTGGGCTTCTCTTGTGACTGCGCAGTCTTTGGGTGAGAGGACGCAGTTTTAGTTGGAGGTGTTCCGTTGCGGGGATTTCTGCAGGAGTTCAGTGGATACCCAGTGTGGAGTATCAGTCTTTGTCAGGAGGAGGTTTCCTGAGGAGATTGCGGTACTATTACAGCTATTACCATTTGGCATCTGCGCTGAGCCTGGCAGGGGCAGCGTAATTCCTTGAGGAGGGTTTTTGTGGTGTTTTTCGGAGGCTGACCATTTTTGATATGGTTTCTGGGTTTTGCCCGGGGTGGTGAGTACAGGTGATTTGCAGATTTTCAGCTCATTCTGGCAAGGGGATCAGCCCCTAGATTCAGTTCATTCCAGCAGCAGCAGTTTACGGCAGTTTCCTAGCAGCTGGGACGCAATTCCTTGTGGCAGCCATTTCCTATCTGTCTGAGAGAGTTCTTCACTTTCCTTGAGCAAGAATAGGTGCTATCATTCTGATTACCCATTGTATTTCACTATATGCTCAGATTAATAAAATGGCTTAGCATTTCCGGCATTTTTATGTGTATTTGCTTTATGTTCTATTTCTGGAATTTTCCATATTGTCGTATGCTTGTATTGCTGTCTATTTCCCTTCCGGGATATTACATTTCCATAAGCGGTCTAGGGATGGAATGTTGAAATGTGTATCTTGGTAGGTTCTCCCACGACCCTTGGGGTATTAGGTTTGTGAGGAGTTGACCCACGAAAATTAAGCTTCATGGGAAATGTACCTAAGTGGTGGCCTTTGTACCCAAAGTCGTGGGCGAAAGACCCAAGGATAGAATGTTTTTTTATTCATTGAAAGCACGAGGGGCAACCTTGAAGGGCTAAGGAGCACCTAGGGCTTCAATGAAGTGAATATATTTTATTCTTTATGAAAATAGTGTTTAAGCATGTTGGCTTATGTCGGCTTGGTTTTGGAGACATGAACCTTGGTGAAAAGTCATTCCACCATGAACACTATAAGGAGTAAAGATGACCTCGTTGAGGTTCAATCCAAGGATCTCTCCCATGTGATTTTTTCCCAATAAAGAGATCAAATACCTTAGGGAACCACAGGACTTAAGGAAGATGAAAATTGGAGCAAGTGTGGTCTATCACAACTCTGTTGGCTGGCTGAGTTTTCCCAAGTTGGAGAAGAAATATCTCTATGAATTTTCAATCCTCAAGAAAGTTTGTTTTGTGTGCAGGTTTGAGGTCTATTATCTATATTGGTTCGTGCCCTAGTTAGGGCTTCTTATATGCAGGTACAACCGTCCTAAATCCAGCCCTAAATCTGGTTACATTTTCCATGGTTTTTTTGCAAAGAAGAGGGCCGAGACCCGAAAAGAGTGGACGTCTAGTTTTGTGACAGGGAGGCATTCCTCAAAGTATTGCGCAAGGGTTTGTTGTGGGTAGACCGAACCTAAGGAGGGCTGAAACCAGTGTTCAGTGTGAAAAACAGTGTATGGCTTGGACAAAAGTCAATGATGTCTTGATGTGAAGAGTCAAGGAGCAGATTTGTTGGATGAGTGTTGGAAGAGGAGGGTCAAAGGTCTGTTTGGATAGTGGGTCTCATGCCTATGATTAGTCTCTTTAGTGGTGTAAAGGGACTGTGTGCTAGCAGACCTTAAAGCCCTAAGAATAGTGAGGTTAGTAGGTGCAATCCCATTATTGGAGCGAAGATTTTATGTGCCCTAAGTTTAGTGAGTTCAAGAGGGAATTCTTTGGTGCGATGGCAACATGTTAAAGATTGTAAGAGCAGAATCCTTTGGAGCAATAGAGGAATGTTAGAGGGAAGCCTATTTTTCAATATTCTTGGAGCAAGAGGAGGATTGATTGTAGGTAGATTGGTCAGCTGAAGATGCAAGAAATTCTGGAGCAACATAAGTACTTGTGAGTAGAAGTAGAGGTAGCAAAGGACCTGCAAGGTGTTCAAGGCAATGTTTTAAAAAACGGAATCGGTCAGCTACCAGGTCGAGGTAATGACTCGGTAATGACTCGGAATCGGTAATGACTCGGTCGACCAGGTTTCAATGACTCGGTCATGACTCGGTTTTTGTAAAAAATACATTAAATATTAATTTTTTTGTACAAAAACATAAATTGAAAGATTTTTATTCATGTTTCCAAACACAAAGCATTACAATATAGACAAAAGACAACATATGATAAAAGTAGGCTCTCGGTCGACCAGGTTTCAACTTTCAATGACTCGGTCATGACTCGGTTTTTGTAAAAAATACATTAAATATTAATTTTTTTGTACAAAAACATAAATTTAAAGAGTCTATCTCGATTTTCTCATGGCTGAGGGACAAGTCATGATGACAGCGTGCTTAAGCACTGCCTACCAGTGTTGATTGTGTTCATAAGAAGGATCTGATTTGTTGTTGTAAATGTACACAAATGCTTAGGGGGTCAAGGTCCGAAAAGGACAGTGGCATTGTATCAATTCACGAACTATTCATCTAATGCATGTGTAACAGAGAAAGTATAACCCATACAGCAGACTTGAATCCATATGATATCTGATCATATACAGTGTTATGCACTGATGCTAAGAAATATTCAGAACGTAATCCAAGTTATTGGTAAAGTTGAGTTATTTCAAACCATTGCACTTAAGTTTGCAAAGGGTTGTTTTAACTTTTAAGCAGATGTGGAACTAAGTTGACAGGATGGGGGCAGAGCTTAGTTTTGTGTAAGGATTTGATAACATCTTGTTTTGGTTTAGCTATCCTTGAAGACTGATGCCTTCCATTTAAGGTAGTTTCATCAATGATCTTATGATACCTTAAGTGATTTGCGAAGGACAGTGTTATATGTTCTTGGAACATTGATGCTAGGCTGTGAGTAGTAAGACAGTGTTCAATATAGCTACAGATTATTGTTCTTTACACATTTACTAGCATAAATTAGTTGATGAAGTCTGAAGCAGAAAGCAGTGGACACAGTGATGTTGGCATCAGCATATCATATCCTTAGTGACCAAGACAACAAGCATATTTGAGACATCACTAGAACAACATACCTAAGTAATGATAATATTTGTGGCAGTTGTGATAATATTTGTAGCAGCATGTGTTAGTTGGTGGGACAGTAGCCAGTAGCAGTAGTAGTACGAGCAGGCAGTAAGAGCAGTGAAGTGTAGCAGAGGCATTGGGAGTTGTAAAGAATTGGGAGGGCTTAGGGATGTAGAAAAAAACCTAACAGCAAATAAAAATCGCTTTTAAAGTCCGCAAATGAGAAAATTTTGGGCCCACCGGCAATGACCAGGCCTGGTTGACTCGGGCTCGGCCTGGTCAGCCGGTTTATTACCGAGCCGGCCTGGTTGACTCGAGCTCGGCCTGGTCAGCCGGTTTATTACCGAGCCGGCCTGGTCATTACAAAAACCGGCCGGCTCGGTAATAAACCGGCCAGCCTGGCTGGTCATGGACCTGGTCGGACCGGCCGCCCAACCGGCTCGGTCGACCAGGCCTGGTCGGTTTCGACCAGGCCGGTTTTTAAAACAGAGGTTCAAGGTACGTGGACTGAAAGGGTTGGTGTGAGATATCATTTAGCAAGTAAGTCAAGTGTGTCTTGTTCAAGGGTAGATTGATTGCCACATGTTGTTGACATCAAGCCCTAATTTCCTTGTATAAGGGCTAATTGTAAGGGCCATGATCCCTGGTACAAGATCCCTATGTTTGTTGTATTAAAGTTGTAATATAACAAGTTTTGGGTTTACAAAAATCTACTGTGTGCTACATTGATTCACTATTGTACATTTTCCACTGTGTAAAGTGATTTTGTTGTGGCATTTTAGTGTGTTTGTGATTGTGTCTTAGACATAGACTTGATTTTAAAGTGCCAACGAAAAATCCACATGGTATTAGAGCTACTTTGAAGAGATAGCTGAATCAGTGTGTGCACAATTATTGTACATTTAACCCTGTTAAAAAATTACATGCAAAAGAATTCTTAAAAAATAGAAAAATAAACAATGGCGAGAACATAAAACAAATTTACAGGGAGATTTTCCCTTGGATCCCTAAACCGACACTACCAGATTGATTTTTCATTATATTCTTTTCAATGTTACAATACATATATATACAGATATTGAAGCGTTCATAAGCCCCAATCCATTAACCCTGGATTTCACAGTAGTTCCCTTGACCGGATCTACAAAATACCATGGGCAGAAAACCATCATGCCCAAAACCATGTGCAAAACCCATGCACAAAACCATGTATAGGTCCGGCCACCATCTTTAGGTCTAACCCCATCCTTGGTCCGACCAACTATTATTGGGTCTGCATAAGAAAAAAAAATAAAAAATTACGAGGTCGTGCAAGGGAGCGGTCTCCCGAGAGGGGTGGATGCAGCCCCCCCCATGACCCCCCCATTATGTCGGACGCAACGTACAATGCATGGGACTAGTTGTGGAAAGAATATAACACACACCCAACAATCTCACACTTGGTGTTTTCTTTCCACATAGGGGGTCACAAGAGAGCTTAGCCATTGGTCCAACCCTGCAATGCCCATTGTTTCTCTACACCAAGAAAACTTTTCAGTGCTCACAGACTTCATCAATGCATCTGCAACATTCTTCAAAGTGTCCACCTTCACCAACAACACCTTTTTGTCCTCAACCATATCCCTCAAAAAGTGATACTAAACATCAATATGCTTTGTCTTTGACTGACATGCAGGGTTCTTTGCCAAGAAAATTGCACTTTGGCTGTCACAGTCTATCCTTATAGCTCGTTGTACCAACCCCATATTTGAACACAAACATTGCAACCAAACTACTTCATTCCTTGCATGAGTGACTGCCATGTATTCAGCCTCTGTAGTTGAGAGGTCCTGTATTGACTTTAGCAGAAGTTGAGCAAATTCCTCCTCCTTGCTCCTTCCATCTTTTGCGTCCTCCATCTTCTCCTTTATGACCTTTGGAACACTATCTACCAGATCTGGAGTGATTTCGAGCTTCCTTTCCCTTCTCCTGTATCTTTGCCTCTAGTAAGTTACGTTCTGTTTGTTCTCCGGTGTCATAGACTACACTGCTCCAAAAGCTGAGCCAAGTCTATGAGATATGAAACCACTGTAATATTCCTAATAGGAAATTAACAGTAACAAAAATGCATCAATCAACATTAACAACAACGAAAACAGTTATGCCATTAAAACACAAATTGGAGTCATAACAATCAAGTCTGAGCCATTTTATGAATGTGTTGTGATGTGTACAATATGGGTGTTGGAATGATGGCACCTGGGCTTGCTCAAGGAAAGATGAAGAAAAATTGCTATCCACCCTGAAAGTGTACACTGCGTTGTCCTGGCTCTACACAATTATGCCAAAAAACGTTGATATCGATGGCTTAGTGCCCATGGCTCCTGGAAAGTGAAACAAAGCTTCTTCCTCTAAAGATCCCTCCTGGTATCATCATCTAGTTGCCCCCGGCCCTAATTGTCTCTTGGGGGTGGAGTTCTCATGTCTCTCCCCTTTTGTTAGAACCTCGGTCTATTGGGCAGTGGCACTCTAGCCCTAGGTAGGGCGTTGATCCAGATTTATGTAGGAACGCAACAGAATAAACATATAACCATAAATACAGAGATGCAGCGGAAATAACACTTCATTTCATTAATATCAAAGAACTGAAATTTGCTTACAGACAGAATGGAAATAAAATTAGCTAGGGTGCTGGTAGCGAATCTCTGAGAAGAGATGTGGTGGCTACAGACCTCTGAACTGCTTTACAATGAGGCGCGAGGGCCTATTTATTATTGAGAAACAATGGAGAACCTTAAACATCCCAAAAACCTAACCCTAGGAGATGAAGCGCCAAAACTATGGGCCCCGTTTGGGTAAATTGGTGTTTCAACTTCCCAGGGACGGAACTTTGGCATACTATCTCCGTTTGACGCATATGATACATCATTAGAAAGCTCTATCCGAGGACTACAGCTGTCGGGACGAATTTTATCAGAAAATTCGCATACCCAAAAAACGTCGTTTAGGGCCTCAAAACGGCTCCGGAAGTTCAGGACCCGAAAAACTGCTAAAAATAGTAAGTTATGCCGAAACTGAAAAACCGAAAGAGACAATGGTGGGGGGCCAAGTGGAATAGGTGGGTGGCCACCAATATCCACCTGGATCATTCCTCCCCCCTTAGGAAGCAATGGTCCCCATTGCGTTAAGTTCTTCCATGAGATGAGGAAATTTCTGCTGAACTTGGTCCCTGGTGAACCACTTTCCTTGGTGCAGGAGTTGGCCAGCTTTGACAACCCGATACAGTTGGATCCTCTGTTGGCAAGTGTTCTTAATTTGCATGTCCATGATACAATCTGTGGTGGCCTGTTCCATGCAGTCTGGGTTTAACTCTGTTGGTGTGAGTTGTTCTGCAATGTCCGAAGTGTCCAGTAGAGGTGGGAAGTAAGGACGAAGGCGATCCACATTGAAGACTGGGTGTAGACCAAGGAATGGTGGAATACTAAGCTCAAAAGCATTGTTCCCTACAGCCTTGGTGATGGTGTAAGTGTGGCTGAATTCTAGGTCACTCTCATAGAGAAGCGGCCAATCAGAAGTCTCGTGCCCACAAGAGTTGAGCACGGTGGGTGAGCCGCCATCGATCGTGGCCTACTATGCGCCCCAACATTATTGGTGCTACCCTTCTGTACTTGATGTTCAAATTAAATTCTTGCAGATATGTGGACCACTTTTGATGGCGATACTTCTGCAACTTCCCTTGTGTCTGTATGAACTGTAGGGGTCCGTGTTCTGTGTGGATGATTTTTTCCTTCCCCAAAATGTAATGCTTCCATTGTTAATAAGCCTGCACAATGGAATACATTTCTTTATCATAAGTGGGATACTTGCGAACTGTGTCAGACAATGTCTCACTATGATATTCCACTAGATGCCCCTATTGAGTAAGAACTGCCCCAATAGCATAGTCAAAGGCATCTGTCTCGATCTCAAATGGCCGCGCAAGCCCGGCAAGGTGAGCATCAAGGTAATAGAGGCGATTTTTCAATTCTGTGAACGCCTTCTGTTGAGGTTCCGACCAAAATAATTTTTCTCTCGCTCCTCCCTTGGTGAATTGACTCAAGGGCCAAGTGATATGAGAGAACCCCAACACGAACCTCCGGTAGAAATTAGCAAGACCCAGAAAGTTGCGAAGCTCTGTTATAGTAGTTGGGGCTGGCCAATCCCAAATGACTTGGATCTTGGTTGGATCCACATGCACCCCCCTTTCATCAATAATGTATCCCAGATATGGAACCTGGGTCATGCGAAAAGTGCACTTCTCCAGATTGGCACACAACTTGTGTTACCGCAGTGTTTGGAGGACTTGTCGAATGTGGTGAAGGTGCTCTTCCCAAGTCTGGATGAAGATCAGAATGTCATCCAAGTACACCACTACAAATGAGTTGGTGAATGGCCGCAAGATGTCATCCATCATCCTCATGAAGGTTGCGGGAGCATTCATCAACCCGAAAGGCATGGCCAGCCATTCAAAAAGGCCTTCCTTGGCTTTAAAGGCATTCTCTCACACATCAAAGGGTTCAATTGGTACCTGGTGATACCCAGACTTCAAGTCGATCTTACTGAAATATTTTTCCCCTTTGATTTGGTCCAGAAGGTCATCAATCCGTGGGATCGGGTACCTATTCTGGACAAGACACCTTGTTCACGCCCGATAGCTGGACACAGAGTCTCCACGTCCCATCCTTTTCTGCAAAACCATGATCGACTCCCACAGGGTGATCGATGAACTTGGTCCGATATGACCCATGACCTTCGCAACAACTCCAGACCGCTCTGATTTCATCGTTCTCCATAACAGAGTGCCAATAGATCGGTTCATTGGGTAGCGGCGCACCTGGGGTCAAATCAATCGGGTGCTTGACCTGACAATGCAGAGGAACCCCTGTGGGTGAGGTGAAGATGTCGCTGTATTCCTCCACAACCTTATCCATTTGTTGTTGTCATGCAGAGGAGCCCTGTCTAGAGGTCGTGGCCACAGTTTTCTTCTTCCCCTGGGGGTGGATCATCAGGAAAACGAATTTCCTGGTTTGGGAAATGAGCTTACTGTATTGTTTTGTAGTAACCAAAGAGATAGTGGGAGAAGGTGGTACCTCTGGAATCCTGTACAACTTATTTCCCAAAGTAACAATAACAGCACAAGGTCGAGACTCATACATAGCATGATGCTTCCACAAGTATGGTTGTCCTAATAATACATCGGAAACATCAATAGGAGCAACGCCACATAATACCTCATCCATGAAGGGCTTGATGCTATAGGGAAGGCGACACTGCTGGCTGATGCGAAGATCTCATCCTTGGTGACGCCACCCGATGGTGTATCAATGTGGGTGATCCATGGTCGGCAAGCCCAACCGCTTCATAGCGTCTGCTGAAATGAGGTTCTTTTGGCTCCCATTGTCGACAATGAACTATACCGGGGAGCCCTTTACCCACATCTGGCAGTGGAAGAGACGTTCCTCCTCCTTTGGATCTTCCGGTTCCTCCTTTTGGATCTTTGCAGTGGCAACAGTGGCGTTGGGCTCTGCATCAATAATCTGTTTCCCTTTTTCATTCGCCTTTTCAGGTTTTGATTCAGAGTCAGAGCATGCATCTGACTCAGAAGCCCTCATCTCGGCCACTAGCGATTGCTTGGCCCGACACTCACTTATGTTGTGAGTGGAGCTCTTATGGAACTCACACCACTTTCCCGTGTCCTTCTTTGGCTTTGCGGTGCTATTCTTCTTTGTGGCTTGACAGTTGTCTTTAGCCGCCATGCCTTGGCTCTGTCCTTTGTTCCGCGGTTTGGAAGCACCTTTCCTTGCTTTACTCCGCAGATCCAAAGTCTCTCGCTTTCTCGTATTACCTCAATCTTGGCAAGATACCGGTATGTCACGCGTACTGCTGAGGAGATGTCGAGGAACTCCATTTCCTCCCGAATGTATCCGTGCAGACACTGCGATACTTTAGCACCAAATGCTCTCCGAATCTTGATACCCAACTTGCGCAGTGGCAAGGGAAATGTATCTGCCGCCTCATGCACATCTTGATCCCTTTGTTGTCGCAACAAGTGGGTCCATTGCATGTACTTTTCCTCATAGCTCCCCACGGGATAGTATTGTTCCTTGACGGCATCTTGGAAAGAATTCCAAGTTGGTATGGCCGAGAATAGAGAGGGTTCTGTCTGGTCCTTGTTCTCACAGTAGGTTTCCCATCAGTCATTAACATGGGGGGTAGCTTTGAGGAGTGCAAAAATAATCTTCTCGCGGTCCGAAAAGTCATGAACAGAGAAATATCCTTCTAATAGATTCAACCATCTATCTATGGCATTTGCGTCGATTTGACCCTCAAATATGGGAATGTCAAAATTTACTTGTACCTTAAAAGGAGTCGCGCCTCCAGAGTGGCTGCTGGATGCAGATGCACCGCCGGTGGGTCCGTTGAAGGATCCGAGCAAAGCATCCATCATCACGTTCCTTGTTTTTCGAGGGCATCTCGAGCAATATTTTGATAGGACTTCCGCCTCATTTTCTTTCGTCCCCATGGCCTCGGGTCGAGGCTACAGGCTGATCTTGCAAAGGTTCCACCAGATCAAGCCCTAGCTCCTTATACCCCGACCTCGTTGAAGACATGCAAAGAAGGATCGAGAAAAAGCAGACTGCTCTGATACCACTGATCCGGATTTATGCAGGAATGCAACATAATAAACATATAACCATAAATACAGAGATGCAATGGATATAACACTTCATTTCATTAATATTAAAGAACTGAAATTTGCCTACAGACAGAATGGAAATAAAACTAGCTAGGGCACTGGTAGCTATCTCTGAGAAGAGATGTGGCGGCTATAACAGCTCCCCGAACTGAAGCTACAATGTGAGGCTCGAGGGCCTATTTATTATTGAGAAACAATGGAGAACCCTAAACATCCAAAACCTAACCCTAGGAGATGAAGCGCCAAAACTATGGGCCCCGTTTGGGTAAATTGGTGCTTCAACTTCCCAGGGACGTAACTTTGGCATACTATCTCCATTTGACACACATGATACATCATTAGAAAGCTCTATCCGAGGACTACAATTTTCGGGACGAATTGGAAGATCCAATTCGCTCGTAAAATGATACCCAAAAAACGTCGTTTAGGGCCTCAAAACGGCTCCGAAAGTTCAGGACCCGAAAAACTGCTAAAAATAGTAAGTGATGCCGAAACTGAAAAACTGAAAGAGACAATGGTGGGGGCCCAAGTGGAATAGGCGGGTGGCCACCAATATCCACCTGGATCAGGCGTCCTGTAGATCTCTAGTCCTTCCCATGGCGTCCTGTAGCGTAGCAAGTTTGTTTGACTTCACCTAAGTTGCAAGAAACGCTGGCCCTAGGCCTGTTTCACCCAGGAAACGAAACTAAAATGAGGAAACGCGTACCATATGGCTGGGAAACGCATTTCCGACTGTACTGGTATGTTTCCTGTATGGGAAACGGTACCAGTACGGCCAGAAACGCATTTCTCGGCCATACAGTAGCATTTCCTTCCCTTTAAAGCGAATTTTACTTGGTTTTTTTTATTTTTTTCGGTTTTCGTGCCTTTTAATATTATTCTAATCGTTTATGGATGCTTCTAGATGGATTTTTAAAGCCTATGGCCCTAGTATTTATATGCGATTCATGGTAATGTTAAATTCTTAAATTAAAAGTGAAATTCTCCTTAATCTTCATTTTCATCCTTTTACTTAAATTTTTAACATTACAATGAAATGACTCAAGATGTTTGAGAGTTGTTCCGACCTCATTGGATTTCATATGCAGAAAGTAGAATTTTAGATCTCATTCAAAATCCAGCAGACTTATCAGTTTTCTCAGGATTTCAGGATTGGGTGATTGCAATGTTTCCATCGTATTTTGTCATGTAGTAGGGTATGGAACTCATATTTAATCAAAAGCACCAATCCGATATTCCGATATTTCTATTTTCATTGTGTCTGTTACCATTCATGAGTAAATGTGTTGTATCTTGTAATAGTTTATGCTTTCAATTCATCATGTATCATGTATGTTTTAAACTTATATGATTTCACATAACATTTCTTAAATGTCCTAAATTCTAATATAAATTTAAATTATTATTATAATATATATATATATATATATATATATATAAACTGCGTTTCCCCGTTTCCAAAATTTGGGGAGGTCGTGTTTCGCTTGGCTTCCCATTTTGGAAACTCATTTCCATTTCCCCATTTCGTGTAACTTAGGACCTCACTAAGCCTTATAATGGCTGTGCCAGCCCCTCCACAAACATATAAATCCTACTAGAATCTGACGGATCCGGAACCAACAAAGACAACCTTAACAACTCCGAAATATATACCTCAAGACTCCCAGTTTGCTTGAGCTTATTCAAAGTACTCTTCTGGGTCCTTCCTGTCAAACCTCTCCAACACCCTCTAAGTAAACTCATCATACTTTGTCACTCCTGCGTGACCCAACGTAATGAACCGATGGAACGACCAATAGTGGGCTTCTCCCTCCAGATGCAGTGTGGCAACCTTGATGGCATTTGTCTTGGTCATTTGGATCAACTGGAAATAGACATCCAGCTTCTCCACCCATGCTTTTGCTGAACTCTTAGAAGAGCCATCAAAATTTGGGAGGAACAACCTTCCCAAACTACGCTAAACTTACTGCCCTGCGTCTAGCCTCCTCCGGGTTGGCTTTTGGGTTTGTTTCTAGTCTTCAACTGGCAGAAATCTTTGAATGTGATGGCCCTCTGGAAATCCTGGCCATAAGACTAATATTCTATGAAATACTCTCCGTAGTGAGCCTCTTCGGGCACTTTTTGCCCTCCTGTCCCTGAAGTTACGAATGTTGGGATAGTGGACTGTGGAAGTGTGTATAGTACGACTAGCATGGTTGTGTGTGATGCTACCTGGTGTTGTGAAGTGCCTAGCCCTTCTCTAATCTGGAAATCCCCTTGGACTCCCTTTCCCTTGCTGCTATTGGTAATCCGCTGGCCCATCTCCTCAATCCTTTTGGAGAGGTCCTGTACTGAGTTTAGCAGAAGTTGAGCAAATTTCTCCTCCTTGCTCCTTCCATCTTTTGCATCCTCCATCTTCTCCTCTATGACCTATGGAACACTATCTACCAGATCTAGAATGATTTCAAGCTTCCTTTCCATGCTCCTGTATCTTTGCCTCTGGTAGTTACGTTCTGTTTGTTCTCCTTTGTTATAGACTGCATTGCTCCACAAGCTGAGCCAAGTCTATGAGATATGATACCACTGTAATATTCCTAATAGGAAATTAATAGTAACAAAAATGCATCAATCAACATTAACAACAACAAAAACAATTATGCCATTAAAACACAAATTGGAGTCATAACAATCAAATCTGAGCCATTTTATTATTGTGTTGTGATGTGTACAATATGGATGGTGGAATGATGGCCACTGGGCTTGCTCAAGGCAAGATGAAGAAAGCCTTGGAAGCTAGCTGATATCCACCCTGAAAGAGTACACTGCGTTGTCCTGACTCTACACAGTTATGCCAAAAAAAGTTGTTGCTCCTCTAGATCTGATGGTTGGGCCTCGAATAATGCTTAGAAATTATGGGCTTTTAACCCAGGTCTCTACTCATAAAACCCACAATAACCCGCAAAGGATTTTTGGAATGGTTGGCCCCGTAAATTGGCCCTCTGCGCTGCTAGATAAATTTTTGCTACTGGAAATTCTGCTGCAGAATTCTCCCGAAATGTTTGCAATATCCCTGTTAGGAAGCTCTCAACCTCCCCACCAATTCCCAAGTGAAAATTCCTCACGCTTCTCAGCTCTTCGATGAACTCTCTCTCAGCATTGTGCAGTCACTACGTTTTTGGTGCTGTTCTATGCTGTCTCTGAAGGTAATATGTTAAAATTTGAAGATGTTCTATGCTAGATGCAAATTTACTTTAATCTTCTAGGGCCAAAATAACAATCACATGAAAGTAAGATGCTGATAGAACATACCGATAGATCAATGGAAGACAAGCCAATAAAGGCAGAGATGAAAAATGGTGGCATTAAGGCGATGAGAAGGATGCTTCAACCAGCAAAGACTTCATAAGGTCAGCCTTCCACATGTGTCACAAAACCCCAAGACGTCTCATCAAGAATGCTCCACCAAGACGCTGCACCAAGAAGCCCTAAACGCAGAATCGAGAATGTTGCTCCATCAGCATCCAAGAAAGAAGAAAAATGTGTGTATCAAATGAACTCCAAGTCTCTCCAATATATAGGCATCTATGGGGGTGTGTGACATGTCTCTTATGCATGTGGGATAAGTCAGGTCAACCTTGCACATGTGGAATAAATTCAAAATACATGTTCTGCTCATCCGATCAAGATGATCTTTAGATCGATCTTGCACCTCTCCGAAAGAGGAATCAAGTAAAAGTATTGGCATCGTCATTTGAGCATCACAACATGGAGTTTGGACCTATTTTCCCAAAATTAATACTCCCTCTCAACTAGGGAGAACTCCATCCACCAGTGCCATCCAAACATCGTGCGTCGTCCCGCCGTAACTTGCTTCGCTGGCTTCTTTATTTCAAAACAAAAGGTGAGTCACAAAGACATCACTCCCGACTAAACCGAAGTCAGCTCAAAGGTTCGAAACCTCTATAGGACTCAAAGGAGTCACATACCAACCCGAAGTTGGTTTAACTGACCCGAAGTCAGTTGGAGGTCCGAAACATCACTAGACTTGATCCCAGATCAAGTGGTTGGACACATGCCATCCAAGACATAGAGAGTACGGCAATATCCAATGCATCCATCGGTCTTGCTATGGTCTCTATTCACATTTCCCACCTCATTGGCCAAATGAGAGGGACTTCCCATGAGTCTGAAACTCCATGGGTAGGATGCATATGGGGCACAGATCAAAGAGAGGTAAACCAACTCAATATCATCACGGTGGGGCGGAAGCATACCAAAAAGTTCGGCAAGCCTAGCCTTGTGGTTTCTTATAGCACCAAGAAGCTATCCCCAAAGCCCCCTTGGAGCTCTCAGAGCTCATTGTCCAACAGGACCCTCCAAATAGGGTCATTCCACGATTCCAAGATTCTCACAGAAGGTTAGGAACATGACCTTCCCCAAGGGCTCTGTCAAATTATCCGCGACCTGCTCATCAGTTCCTATATGATCGAGCCTTACAGCGCCTCGTTGTACCATATCCCAGATAAAATGGTACCAGACATCAACATGATTTCCATAAAATCATTGAGTGCAGAAAATAT
>JAXQQM020075412.1:0-13318 GCA_034641835.2 Pinus albicaulis | reverse complement strand
CAGAGAAATATCCTTCTAATAGATTCAACCATCTATCTACAACATCTGCGTCTATTTGACCCTCAAATATGGTAATGTCAAAATTTACTTGTACCTTAAAAGGAGTCGCGCCTCCAAAGTGGTTGCTGGATGCAGATGCGCCGCCGGTGGGCAGCCGTTGAAGGATCTGAGCAAAGTTGTCCATCATTGCGTTCCTTTGTTTTTCGAGGGCCTCCTCGAGCAATATTTTGATAGGATCTCCTGCTCCCTCATCTTTCTTTTCGTCCCCCATGGGCGTCCGTCGAGGTTTGCGAGGCTGATCTTGCAAAGGTTCCACCAGATCGAGCCCTAGCTCCTTATACCCCGACCTCGTTGGGGACATGCAAAGAAGGACCGAGAAAAAGCAGACCGCTCTGATACCACTGATCCGGATTTATGCAGGAACGCAACAGAATAAACATATAACCATAAATACAGAGATGCAGCGGAAATAACACTTCATTTCATTAATATCAAAGAACCGAAATTTGCTTACAGACAGAATGGAAATAAAACTAGCTAGGGCGCTGGTAGCTATCTCTGAGAAGAGATGTGGCGGCTACAGGCCTCTGAACTGCGTTACAATGAGGCTCGAGGGCCTATTTATTATTGAGAAACAATGGAGAACCCTAAACATTCCAAAAACCTAACCCTAGGAGATGAAGCGCCAAAACTATGGGCCCCGTTTGGGTAAATTGGTGTTTCAACTTCCCAGGGACGTAACTTTGGCATACTATCTCCATTTGACACACATGATACATCATTAGAAAGCTCTATCCGAGGACTACAACTTTTGTGACGATTTTGATGAACAAAATCGCAACAAATTTCATACCCAAAAAACGTCGTTTAGGGCCTCAAAACGGCTCCGGAAGTTCAGGACCCGAAAAACTGCTAAAAATAGTAAGTTATGCCAAAACTGAAAAACTGAAAGAGACAATGGTGGGGGCCCAAGTGGAATAGGCGGGTGGCCACCAATATCCACCGGGATTAGGTCTCGGCTCGATACCATGTCGACGGTGAGGTAACTCCGCAAAACTAAAGATGGATTAGATGGAGATTGTGTGTGTAATTATACATGGAGGTGAGACTATTGGGATTCACTTCCAAATGTCTCTTCGCCTTCCTTATTTACTAAATTAGAATAATATAAAATCTCACCCAATCCCTTATGATTATGTGTCAACATTGTTGATGACTGCACAAGATATACCTGGGTATATTTTCTCAAAAATAAAATTCATACTTTTGAATATTTTAAAGAATTCAGAAGCATGGTTGTAAAAATGACATATAAATTCATCAATATTATCTGCTTAGATCAAGGGGAGAATACAGGCTTGGGAACTTCATCAAATATTTCAAGGACCATGCAAGTGTTCAGTAGTTTGCAATACCACACACTCCACAACAGAATGGGGTTGCAGAGAGAAATAAAAGAAATTTGGTGGAGTGTGCAAACAACATGATGAAAGGTAAGAACCTATCAAATGGATTTTGGGCAAAAGCTATAAATACTATGGTTTATTTAAAGAATAGGATTCCAACTAAGTGTCTTGATCTTAAGACTCCATTCGAGGCTTTATATGATTTTAAGCCTGTAGTTAATCATTTAAGAGTATTCAGTTCGAAATATTTTGCTTGTGTTCCATAGGATGATAGGAAGAAATTGGATTCTAAGGCCATAAAATGCACATTTGTAGGGTATTGTTCTGATTTTAAATCATATAAATTGTTTAATCCATCTACTCACAAGGTGTTTGTGAGTGGAGATGAAATATTCCATGAGCAGGTTGATGAAGGAAATAGAAATAAAGGCTATGAGGAGTGGCACATGCCTTTGTTGATTGAAGACGGTGTTGAGAAAACAAGGGATAGTCATGTGCAATAGCAGCAACAGCAAAAAAATGTAGTCAAGTATCCAAGTCCACTGAGGAGTGACCAAGAGAGATTTGAGGTCAGTATGCTACCAAGGAGATCAGGTAGGCAGACTCAATTACCAAATAGGCATAAATACTATGCTCTTATGACCAATATTTTAAATGTTATTGAGCCTGTAAGTTATAACGAAGCAAGTCATTTTGATGAATGGAGGGCGGCCATGAAAGAATAATATGAGTCAATAATTAGAAACAAAACCTAGGATTTAGTTGAAATTACTAAAGGAAAACAACCCATAGGTTGTAAATCGTTATATAAGCCTAACTTTAAAGAAAATGGTAGTAAAGAAAAATATAATGCTAGGCTGGTGGCTAAGGGGTATTAGGAGAAAGAAGGTATTGACTACGAAGAAACCTCCACCCCTGTATCTAAGTTAAATACCATTAGAATGTTAATAGCCGTAGCTAATAAACATCATTGGAAGATACACCAGCTAGATGTGAAATGATCCAGGTGGATATTGGTGGCCACCTGCCTATTCCACTTGCACCCCCACCATTGTTTCTTTTATTTTTTCTATTTCCTTAATTATAGCACAGAGTACTATTTTTAGCAGTTTTTCGAATCCTAAACATCCAGAGCCGTTTTCAGGCCCTAAACGACGTTGTCTTAGGAAAAATAGGAACAACATGGGTCTCTGATAGATGTTTCCATCTCAAAAGTTGTAGTACTCAGATAGATCTTTCTAACGAGGTATTGTTCACGTCATACAGAGATTGTATGCCAAATCTATGTCCCTAGGAAGTTGATGTACATATTTACCCAAACGAGGCCCATAGTTTTGGTGATTCATCTCCTAGGGTTAGGTTGTTGTATGTTTAGGGTTTTACTTTTTTTATCAATAATAAATAGGCCTTATAGCCTCATTGTAACATAGCTCAGAGGCCTGTAGCCACCACATCTCTTCTCATAGATAAGATACCAGTGTCCTAGATAGTTTATTTCCATTCTATCTGTAAGCATATTTTAGTTATGTGATACTAATGAAATGAAGTATTATTTTTGTTGCATCTTTGCATTTATGTTTATTTCTTTATTTTATTGTGTTACTACATAAGTTTGAATTAGTGGTATCAGAGCTATATTCTCTTTCTCGATCCTTCTTTGCATGTCCCCAACAAGGTCGGAGTATAAGAAGTCAGTGCTCGATCTGGTTGAACCTTTGCAAGATCAGCCTCACAAACCCCGACGGCCGCCCATGGGGGAGGAAAAGAAAGATGAGGGAGTAGGTTATCCTATCAAAATATTGCTGAAGGAGGCCCTCGAGAAACAAAGTAACATGATGATGAATAAATTTTCCCAGATCCTTCAACGAATTACCACCAGCGGCGCATCTGCATCCAGAAGCCACTTTGGAGGCTCAACTTTGTTTAAGATACAACTAGACTTTGACATTCCCATATTTGCAATCCAAATAGATGTAGACATTGTAGATAGATGGTTGAATCTATTAGAAGGGTATTTCTTGGTTCATGACTTTTCCAACCGGGAAAATATTACTTTTGCATTCCTCAAAGGGGCCCCCCATGTCAAGGACTGGTAGGAAACCTACTCTGATCAAAAGGACGAGAGGGAACCTTATATTTTTTCAGCTACACCCACTTGGAATTCTTTTCAAGATGCGATTAAGGAAAAATATTATCCCGTGGGGAGATATGGGACTACGATGCAGTAGCAAAGGGATCAAGATGTGCATGAGCTGACGAATTTGTTCCATACCTTGCACATAAAATTGGGTATCAAAGATTTGGAGAAAAATTTGGTGCTAAAGTACCGCAGTTGTGTGCATAGATACATTCATTAGGAAATGGAGTTCCTCAACATCTCCTTACCTAGCACAACATATCGATATGCTGCCAATATTGATCAGAAGTTCAAACTGAAGAAGTGATACTTTGGATCTGCGAATTAGAAGCAAGGGAAAGGTGCCCACAAACTGCAGAACAAAGGACAAAGCCAAGGCATAGTGGCCTAAGATAAGCCACAAAAGCCGCAAGCAAAGAAAAACACTGTGAAGCCAAGGAAGGACATGGAAAACTGGTGTGGGTTCCATAAGAGTTGCACTCACAACACAAGTGAGTTTCAGGCCAAGCAGTCACTGGTGGTCGAGTTGAAGGTTTCTGAATCGGATGCATGCTCTGACTCTGAATCAGAACCCGACAAGGGGAATGATAAAGGGAAGCATATTATCGATGTGAAACCCAACACCACTGTTGCCACCACGAAGATCTAGAGGAGGGGGAGCGCCTATTTCATTTCCAGATGTGGGTAAAAGGTTCCTCGCTGTAGTTCATTGTCAACCATGGGAGCCAAAATAACCTCATTTTAGCAAAGGTCGTGAAGTGGTTGGGCTTGTCAACCATAGCACACCGACAGCTGTACACCATCGTGTGGCTTCACGAAGGACATGATCTTCGTGTTAGGAAACAGTGTTTCCTTCCCTACAACATCAATCCCTTCATGGATGAGGTGTTATCTGAGATTAGTCCTCTTGATGTTCCTAATGTATTATTACGCCAACCATACTTGTGAAAGTGACATGCTCTGTATGAGTCTCGACCTCATGATGTTATTGTTACTTTGGGCCATAAATGGTATAGGATACCAGAGGTAGCACCACCTATCACCATCTCTTTCGTTACTGAAAAAAATGCAGTACGCTCATTTTCCAAACTGGGAAATTTTTTTCCTGATAATCCACCATCGGGGAAAGAAGAAGACTATGGTCACAACCTCCAGAAAAATCTCCTCCGCATGACAACAATAGAATGAAAAGGTCATAGAGGAGTACAGGGACATCTTCACCTCACTCGTAGGGGTGCCTCTACAGTGTTAGGTCAAGCACCCCATCGATTTGACCCTAGGTGCACCACTGCCTAATGGACCAATATATCGGAGCTCTGTTATGGAGAAGGACGAAATCAATAGGGAGATTAAGGATCTGCTACAAAAAGGTCACCTCCTACCAAGATCATCACCTGTGGGAGCCTGATCGTGTTGGTGCAGAAGAAGGGTGGGACATGGAGACTCCGTATTGGCTATCAAACGCTGAAGAAGATCACTCTCTGGAATAAGTACGTGATCCCCTGGATTGATGACCTTCTGGACCAACTTAAGGGGGGGGAATATTTGAGCAAGGTCGACTTGAAGTTCGGGTGTAATCAGGTACCAATCAAACCCTCTGATGTGTAGAAGACTTCTTTAAAAGCCAAGGAGGGCCTTTTCGAATGGTTGATCATGCCTTTTGGGTTGACGAATGCTCCCACAACCTCATGACGTTGATGGATGGCATCTTACAACCATTTTACCAGTTCATTTGTAGTAGTGTACTTGGATGACATCTTGATCTTCAACCAGACTTGGGAAGAGCACCTCCACCACATCTGACAGGTCCTCCAAACACTGCAGCAACACAAGTTGTGTGCCAACTTGGAGAGGTGAACTTTTGGCATGACCCAGGTTCAGTATCTGGGATACATTATTTATGAGTGGGGGGTCCATGTGGATCCAACCAAGATCCAAGTCATTCGGTATTGGTCATCCCCAACCACTCTAACTGAGTTCTGAAGCTTTCTGGGTCTTGCCAATTCCGCATAAAAGGACTACTTCCCTCTCTTGTATATTGATAAAGTCCTCAACACTATTTCTGGAAAGAATTTTTTTTCTTTCCTCGATGGATTCAATGCATATAGCCAGACTTAGATCGCTTTAGAAGATCAAGGTAAAACCAAGTTTACTTTTCTATGGAGAATGTTTTCATACTCATTTTTCCCATTCAGTGTATGAAACACGCCCAAAATTTTTGAAAGAGCAGTTCCAAGTATATTTTCTTATTTAATTAACAATAAACATGACCTTTACATGGATGACTTTACATCTTATGGTGGGAACCTTTACATGGACGACTTTACATCTTATGGTGGGAAATTTGAAGAATATATAAATAACCTAGAAAAGTCCCCATTATATGTATATTAACTATTTTACGCCTTAGCCATGAAGAGTGCCATATGTTAATGGAAAAAGGCATGGTCTTCAGAAATTTCATCTATGTTTTAGGAATGCAAGTAGACCCAGCCAAAATCATCATAATTCTTCGACTTCCTATTCCTCGGAAACAAAAGGAGGTATGCAACTTTATATATTATTCCAGCTATTGTTGTCGATTTATAGGTTATTTTCAAAAGATTGTAGCTCTATTATAGATATTGATAGGGAATGTAGAATTTGATTGGGCCAATAAATGTGATAATGCTTTTATAGAGTTGAAAAAACAACTTCCAACAACACAAGTATTACGAGGTTCTAATTGGAAATTTTTTTATACATTTATTTAAGATTTGTGATTATTTCGTTATACATTTATTTAAAAAAATTTATAAGACGATATTAAATTTGTATTTATACATTTATTTAAATTTTTTCATGAGCCGACATTAAATACTAGTACAAGATTACACATTATACTAAGTTGTAAAATACACCTCTCAACATCATAAAAATAAAAAAACAAAACTTAGCATAATAAAAATAAAAAACAAAACTTAGCTGCGGTGCATCTTCTGGTTCTTCGTTTCCCCATCAAGTGCTATATATAAAAAGGTGTAGCGTGAAAAAGTTAAGCTGTCCTACCTCGTTACAATCCTGCCAGGGCAATGGAGTAGTTGTAGCTTAGGTTAGTTTTCTTAAATGCTCGTTATTTGAATTAATAGATATGGATAAATAAAAGTTTACGAAGTTAGTTTAATGCATGATTATTTAGCTATGAAGTTAGTTTAATTGATTATTAATTTGCTATGGAGTATAGTGTAAATTTAAAGTTCAAATTGATTTATGTTAAGAAAGGAAATATATACACATCTGATCATAAACAAAAAAAACCATTATAACTGGTTAACTCATTCCTGATATAAACATCAAATCTGATCATCGCATACTAATTAAATTAAAAAATTTAAAACGTATTTCATAATTATCAAAATAATCATTAAATTTATCATAATTAATTTACCATCTATAATTATAGAAGTTATGAGAATTCTGGTGAAAAATAAGTTATGAGAATTCTGATGAAAAAATATAGAAAATTTTAAAAGAAAAAAAAATTAATTGATTGGAGCAATGGTTTGTTTTCTTCGAATTCCAGCTTTTTAATTTCTTTATTACACTTCATTCCTCTTAAAAACCATCCAATTATAAAATAAATTAAGTTTTTTTTAATAGTAATTATTATTTGCTGATGATAGCATATTCCTTTTTTCCTCCATTACAGTATAGGAGGCTTCCCATCTTAGCGTTCTTGATCAACCAGTGTTGAGTGCTTGCTCTCGGGTCCTTCAATGCTGCAGAAGTGCAAATGCTGACGGGCAGATGTAGAAACTCAGCGTTCATGATCAACTTGTGTTGAGCGGTTCTCCTCGGTTACTCCCATGTCCAACTACTACACGCTAAAACTTGTAATTGAAATACAAAGCTTGCGTTACATTTCACTGGGCTCAGAGGTGTGGTTTATTTTTGGAATAGTTAGTGAGAATTTTCAAACAATTTTTTCATTTATGTTTCTGTCTTGTTGTTAAAAATTCTTAAATATTTGATTCAATGTTTATCTACCATTTTATTTATATTAGCATATATCAGTAGATCTAACAAGAGCTAGAAATCAAATTTCGTCACTTTAAATTTTTTTAGAATAAAAAATACAATATGTTATTTTTCATTGTTTAAATTGTATTTTTGAATGCTAAGATCCAATACAAATTTTAACTATAAAAGTTTAATTTAATTTTTTTTATATAAGTTAATATCCACATAAATCAATTAACATAGATCTTCAAATAATTTATTTAAATATAAACCAATAAAATTATAATGTTATTTCTTAATATTACTATTTCAACCAATTACATTACCACTTACCACTAAACCTGTAAATGAGATTGTGTTGCCGTTATAATCTTGGTGGGAAATGCGCGTGTGCTGCCATTATAAGCTTAGTGGGAACTGGGCTTGTGTTGTTTTGCAGTGAAATGAGAATAGGCAAAGTGGCCTTATAATAATTCCATACTGAATGAATAAAGACATCTCAGGGCTATTTTGAGAAAACAGAAAAACAGACTGCCGTATCACGAGTGGAATGCCGTAGAAATGTGGAATATTATTTAATGGCCTATCGTTGCCTGGAAATTGCGAGAAAACCATACAATTGTCAAACTTCTATTCACCTATTCATTAAATTTATGATGAATCAAACAATTTATCAATCAACTTTTCCTTGCTTGTGATGGAAATATAATAAATTAAGAGGTGACGAGGCTGAACAATTTTAATCACTGATCCGCTTTCAGTGCCGATTGCTTTATCACTGAAGAAAATCGATTTGAAGTAAAAAAAAAAAATTCACGTCAGCCCGATGTATATTCATGACAACTTTATCGCTCAAGAAAATTGATTAGCTAGTAAACTATCACACCATGTAAATTGAATGGTTGATAGTTATTCAAATACTTGTTATTTATAACTCTCATATATGTCCCACTTGTAATGTGAATTGCGGAGTCGGGTTAGAAACTGAAAATTTTGTTTGGAAATTTTTGATTTCATGGATGGTGTATAAATTGGATTGTGTATATTATTAGCCTAGATCAATAATTCTAAACTGGAGATATTTTTCGTCAATTGTGGTATGTGGTTGCTCTTTCCTAGATGCTAATTATCCAATCATGTGATCCTAAATGTTTTATTTAGATTTAGCCTTTGATTGGATGAAGGAAAGGAATTTGCATATTTGTTAACCTTATCTTCTTAACATAATTCATTGAGACATGTTTTATGTTGTAGTGAATATATAGAGTAGAAATGAAAGCATACGTATCTTATATGATACTTAGTATTTTTTATTTTTATTTTTATTTTTTTGGGGGGTTAGAATTAGGTAAGCATGTCACTATTATTTCTCCTCTAATAGAAATATTCCATAGCTCCTTAGCGCATCCCACACCTTGATGAGGATCAACTAGAAAGGATTATCCCTATAATGATACCAAGTGTAAATAACGAATTAAAAAATAACAATTTTTACGTATCTCATCTACACACACCTATATCATCATATGATGTGACTCTATGAAGCATCCCTAAATAAATCATAATTAGAATAGCTTTATATTATTACACTAAAAATTTCCCTGACATTCCCCACATTAAGAGCATGGTTTCATAATCCAAGATTCATCCAAATCTTAATGTCCCTAAGGTACATGTCACTTCACCTAATTCCGCAAAGAAGAATAAATTATTACGCATTAACCACTCTTGTTCTTTGTACGATATGTAAAAACATTATCTCATCATTATCCTCATCTCGACATATTCTGTGATACACTCCAGATTTTTCGTATGACATCCTAATCAAGCACACAAGTAAGAAAAATATCATAACATTGTATATCATACGTCATGAAATATTTATTGAAAATAATATTAAGTTTATTCTATCATCAAAAAATCAATTATAGGAGTTAGTCCCATGCTTTCTTATCACATAACTTAACACTTTCTATCTCATGAATCTCATGAAAGAATACATAGAATATACACTTATGATTTGATAACTTTGAGTGTTGGAGCTAGATTCCTTGCTCCAAAAACAACTATATAAAAAGGTGTAATTATTCCATAGATGGAACACGTGTATTAATCCACCAATGTTATTATTTGAACCAATTTGTTAGGGTGGTTTAGGTAAAATCTATTCAATCAAGTTACTAGTGGTTTTGAGGCTCCAGATTTATGACAACCCATGATATTTCCTATGCTATTCTATCAGACTAGGAGATAACTCCACAAAATGAACCATGAGATTTGATTGAGGGTGCTCATGAATATATAAACAGAGGTGAGACTGTTGGGATTAATTTTCCAATGTCTCTTAGACTTCCTAATTTCCTATTTTACACTAATGTGAATTTCGCCAAATCCCTTAGGATTAGGTGTCAACATTCCCCCATTAATCTGAAGGGATGTTGGTGATTCCAACTATCATTCTAAATTTTTCAAACTTTTCTCTTCCAAGCGCTTTGGTGAAGGTGTCTGCAGTCTGCTCATTTGTGGAACAATGACGTAGATGGATAGTTTTGGCTTCAACATGATGTTGAATCAGATGGTATTTTGTATTAATGTGCTTCATTCGATCATGCAATTTTGGGTTCTTGGCCAACTTTATTGCAGAAGTGTTGTCAATCATGAGTGGAGTTGAATGCATTTGTTTCATCTGCAAATATTCTATAATTTTCTTGAGCGCTTTTGCTGCTGTTAGATATTCTACATCAGTTGTGGAATCTACTGGAACTGATTGTTTGCGTGATCTCCAAGAGGCATATCCTGATCCAAGACTCATGATACAACCTGAAGTAGATACCCCAGTTTCTTTGTCTCCATCAAAGTCTGAATCAGAGTATCTAATCAAGCAGAAGTCACTCACCTGTGTATATTTGAGTCCAAAGCCTTGAGTCACTTTCAAGTACTTTAGAACCTTTTGTCGTAGACCAATTTCCTTCACGTGTTTTTTTCGTAAACCTGGAGAGGAATCTAACATTGATCCATGTAAATTTTCTCATACCCTTTAAACCAAGACCTTTTACTTTAGCTGATGTGTTAGACTTACATTTCATAAAAAGCATTAATGAAATCATGCAGATATAATGAAGATGAACATAAAAAGAATTAGAAACATAAGATATTGATAACGACGATCATCCAGGAAGGACTACGCCTCCCGACCTTGGTGTCAAGATGGTGTATGTCGCTGCATTAAGTGCTGGAAATATTGATGATGTACATGGATGGTATTTTCTCTGTCATATAAGGAAAATTCCCTCACGCAGAAGTGGATGTACCTCTCCACGAAATTTTCTGCTACAAGAACTCTCTTTCACAAAAAGGACTCCTATCATCATGACAATCTCATTCAATGGTGACTAAGAGTATTCCACCGAACATGGAAAAAAATGGATCTCAAACAACATAAAACAAAACCATGATATAAATTACATATCACATCAAGGACAAAACAAGGTCCCCCATCAAACATCAAACAAGGATATACACAACACAATGCATCTCACAGAATTGATACAAAGAAGTACATGATCACACTGCATATACCTCACATCCTGGGAATATCTAAAGAAAATGATTATAAATTGCTGGATCTGGCAGTACCATCAATCTTGTGGCATCGAATATCCTGAAAATGACTACTCACACATTGAATGATGACACCTGCAACTCTACTTCGAAAAGTGGCCAAAAAATGGAATGGTCAAATGGAAAATATGAATACACCATTAGATTCGTGGCATCGAATAGTGAAAAATCGACTGTCAAATTTATGAATTCTGACAAAGTGAAATTTTGGGGCTACAGGAATATTTTAGATTCCCCTTAGATTCCTCAAAGATGTTGCTCCACTAGGAATCTGGAAATCTGCAACTCAAAATAGGAATCTGATCTCACCATTGAGATCCTTGAGACTGAAAAGAATGAGTATAAAGTTGACCTCATTCTGACACCGGCGAATCTCGACCTCTAAGGAATCTGAAATATTCGCTCAAGATTCTTGAAGATTCTACTCTATGGGGAATAAAAAAAACTACTACTAAAAAGGCGAATTCAACCTCACCATTGTGTTCCGTTCGAAAACGTATGAAAAATGCATATAAAGTTCAATACATTCTGACACAGGAAAATTTTACCTCCATGGAATCAAAAATATTCTCCAAGAATCAAAAGGATTTTCTCTCAAAATCCATGCACCATCATGCCTCGAACTGTGTGCCTTCCTCTACTCCGGATTGGCCTGGGTGCACTGGTGAAAATAGAGGTTTAAGTATAAATCTGGGCGGATAAAACAACGTTGGGGTCGGTTGGCGTCATGGTAAATAAGGCGAATTTATTGGAGGGAGGTTGGGGGGTGAAATCCCGACCCCTCCATAATAGTCGCCATGATATTGTATTGGATTTTTTTATAAAAGAAAAATTGGGTGGGTGGATCCGCTCCATGCGACCTGACCCTACCCATTCATTGCATTGTTTTTGTTGTCATATTTTGGGAGCGGGGTTTCGGGGTGGCGGGGGTGGTGGCCCGCCACCCCCATTTTTTTAACATATTTTTTCATTTTTTTAGAACAAAGAAGGCATTTTAAAAATACCCGAAAATAGGCCAAAGGAGACAAATTAGTTATCCAACAAATTCCCAAAATCCGGCCAGCACTCGCTGGAATCCGATGTCCAGGTTTTTGCAAAATTGCGCCCTCCTTTACCTGTGAAATCATTGAGTCAACCTTACAACTTTGACCAGCTCTAACTTTCGCATACGAACTCGGTTTGACAAACCGTTCACGCCGTTGCGATCAGGATGATGAGATCTTCAACATGAAACTGAGTTTTCCACATTTCCATCACTTTGATTTTTGAGCTTTCATAAGCCCTGATTATCTTGTGTGTGTCTCTAGAGCCACTTAGATAATTCCTCCCCACTGAGGAGCTTTTGGTCCTCCAAAAGCATAAAAAATAATCTGAAACTATTGTATACAATGTCTGCACCACAAGTGTCCTGACAAAGGTCACCCTTCCATCTCCTTCACCTTTGTTCTTCGGAGCCTTAAGTGATGAACCAACACCTGCATCCCCTACAAACCTGTAGTACAATCTCTTGCAAATTACATGCTCAAATTGACCAACTATGACCCAAACATTTCCATACTTGCCATGAGTTTATATCTGATACTCAGTGGTCATGTTTACATAGAATGTATATCACACCCAGGCTATCATTACAAGGCCAAAACATCATTGTCACATTTCGAATTGATGGAAAACACATCATCACTTTTACATAAAAGAAATGGATCACATGACTGATGAAAAAAGGCCAAAATATCATTGTTTCTTAACAAATTATGGAAAAACACATCATCAATTTTACATAAATAAATTCAACTCATGATTTACAAAAATAAGGTCATGACAAGCTAACACATCTAGAAAAATAATCTAGAAAAAGCCCTCTTTAAAAAAGTGAATGGGTCATCCCCCTGTGAGGAATTCGCTTGTCGATCAAATCTTTCAATTGGTTTTATCACGAAATTTTTTCTTTGAGGTGTTGCTCTGGATGGCGTCTCCAACACGTGGCTCTTTGATGTCCACTTCGATCGCAATAACTGCAATGAGTCTTCTTCCTCCATACCTACTTAACCAATTTATTTCCCTGCTGTGGAGAAGGCTTTTCTTGCCTCGTCCTCCTTTGTGCTGCCACTCTTTTCCAACACTCGTAAGTGACATGGTTACGTAAACCACAAAG